>CM043020.1:110640218-110975061 GCA_023690525.1 Holotrichia oblita
CCGCCAACGGGTACAAAACAGGACGTTACCAAACTGTAAATTCCAATGAAATTCAACGGTATCCAATCTCAAACGATCATATATATTATACATATGTACTCGGGGGATATAATTTACATAACGAGGTATATGTATAGGAAGACGAAATATTCAAATTCAATAAACAAATACTGAAATACCCGCGGCTAAAATTAGACGGGAGGATGTAAACAATCTCTTGGGTTAGAGTTAAATGTTCTTCGTTTATACTCTTGCCTGGAAATTTTGCCAGTCTTTTTTATAGCTCTGTGTACGTTCTCGATTTTGACTATTTATGTCATACGTTTTTCTTTTAATGTATGCACAAAATTGATGTAACAAGAGCTAGTGTAGTAGTTTTAGTGAAGAGTTCCATTTCTTAAAAAAACATTAAGTACCCTCCGCACCTCCCACCCCTACATTTTGAAACAAACTAGCTATCAGTGAAAGGAAGTTCGACCTATTAAACTAGATATTTAATCAAAACAATCGTCGTTCAAACTCCACCCAGAACTTAGCTTACAAACTCCTAAGGTAACTAATCTGTCACGAGCAACAAATTTCAAGGCCATATCTTAAATTGTTCACCACCAGACACATAAGGTGTAACTCTTCCGATTGGATAGAGCGGTAGAACTTTTTTAAGTAGGTTAAGCATTTTATCAAAAAATCAACACGTTCCTCAACGAATCTCTAAAGAACCACACTATAGTCATAGAATTTAGCCATACTCCCCAGTATAATACACAATATCAGCAGTTATTAAACGATTTTTGACAGCTGTCAAATTGTATACGCAATAACTTGTTGTCAAATTGTAAAAAACAATAATTTTTAATAATTTTAGTAAGTTTTGCTGTCAGCTGTCAAATTGTGTGTCGTTAAGCGTGACAATTATTAAAACGATTTCTGACAGCTGTCAAATTGTATACGCAATAACGTTTGGCGATTTTGATAGGTTTACCTGTCAGTTGTCAAATTTTAAAAACAATAATTTTTGATAAATTTAATAAATTTTGCTGTCAGCTGTCAAATTGTGAAAACAGTATTATTTCAGGTTTGACAATTATAGCAATGGTGAGAGTGGCAGTTATTAAAACGATTTCTGACAGCTGTCAAATTACTCTTACAATTCAAATAATTAAATGTAAACAGAAATAATTCTTTACGATTTTAGAGCAATTGTCAAAACATATAAGAGCTGTCAACTTGCAAAAATATTAATTTTTTCCGGAACTTTATGACTAGTAGCTGTTATAATTTTTTTAAAGCTATCAAGGTGTAAGACAGTCATTATATTCTACAATATCGACAGTTATTAAACGATTTTTGACAGCTGTCAAATTGTATAAGCAATAACTTTAGACGATTTTGATAGGTTTAACTGTCAGTTGTCAAATTATGAAAACAATAATTTTTGATAATTTGAATAAGTTTTGCTGTGAGCTGTCAAATTGTGAAAACAGTATTATTTCAGGTTTGACAATTATATCTGCTAAAATACATGTAAACGTTGTAAAATCGAAAAACCAATAACATTGAGCGTGGTACTTATTACAACGATTTCTGACAGCTGTCAAATTGTCAAAACAATTTCGACGATTTTGATAGGCTTACCTGTCAGTTGTCAAATTGAAAAACAATAATTTTTGATAATTTTAATAAATTTTGCTGTCAGTTGTCGAATTGTGAAAACAGGATTATTTTTGACAATTGTAGCTGCTGAAATACGTGTAAACGTTGTAAAATCGAAAAACCAACAACGTTGAGCGCGGCAGTAGGTAAACTATAGGTCAGTCACTCGACGTGGACACGCTGTATAAGCTGTATTTTGACAGCTAAAACCTGTCAAACTGTCATAATTATGACAATTTGGTGATTTTACACAGGTTTTAGCTGTCAAAATACAGTTGTAAACCTGTCAAACTGTCATAATTATGACAATTTGGTGATTTTACACAGGTTTTAGCTGTCAAAATACAGCTTATACAGCGTGTCCATGTCGTGTGACTGCGCTGATGCGCCTATAGTTTACCTACTGCCGCACTCAACGTTGTTGGTTTTTCGATTTTACAACGTTTACATGTATTTTAGCAGCTATAACTGTCAAACATGAAATAATACTGTTTTCAGAATTTGACAGCTGACAAAATACTACTTATACAGCGTGTCCACGTCGAGTGACTGCGCTGATGCGCCTATAGTTTACCTACTCGCGGCAGTTATTACAACGATTCCTGACAGCTGTGATTTTGATAGGTTTAACTGTCAGTTGTCAAAAAAAAAAAAAATTAAACGATTTTTGACAGCTGTCAAATTGTATAAGCAATAACTTTTGATAATTTTAATAAGTTTTCCTGTCAGTTGTCAACTTGTGAAAACTATATTATTTCATTTTTGACAATTGTAGCTGCTGCAATACATACAAACGTTGTAAAATCGAAAACCAATAACGTTGAGCGGCGCAGTTATTACAACGATTCCTGACAGCTGTCAAATTGTCAAAACAATTTTCGACGATTTTGATAGGTTTACCTGTCAGTTGTCAAATTTTAAACACAATAATTTTTGATCATTTTAATAAATTTTTCTATCAGTTGTCGAATTGTGAAAACAGAATTATTTCATTTTTGACGATTGCACCTGCTGAAATACGTGTAAACGTTGTAAAATCGAAAACCAATAACGTTGAGCGTGACAATTATTAAAACAATTTCTGGCAGCTGTTAAATTGTATACGCAATAACTTGTGGCGATTTTGATAGGTTTACCTGTCAGTTGTCAAATTGTAAAAAACAATAATTTTTAATAATTTTAGTAAGTTTTGCTGTCAGCTGTCAAATTGTGAAAACAGTATTATTTCAGGTTTGACAATTATAGCTGCTAAAATACATGTGAACGTTGTAAAATCAAAAACCAATATCGTTGAGCCTGGTAGTTATTAAAACGATTTTTGACAGCTGTCAAATTGTATACGCAATAACTTGTCAAATTGTAAAAAACAATAATTTTTAATAATTTTAGTAAGTTTTGCTGTCAGTTGTTAAATTGTGAACACGGTATTATTTCATGGTTGGCAATCCTGGCTGCTAAAATACATGTAAATGTTGTTAAATCGAAAACAAACAATGGTGAGAGTGGAAATTATTAAAACGTTGTTTGACAGCTGTCAAATTGTCAAAACAATTTTTGACAATTTTAATAGGTTTACCTGTCAGTTGTCAAATTGTAAAAAACAATAACTTTTGATAATTTTAATAAGTTTCGCTGTCAGTTATCAACTTGTGAAAACTGTATTATTTCATTTTTGACAATTGTAGCTGCTGCAATACATACAAACGTTCTAAAATCGAAAACCAATGACGTTGAGCGGAGCAGTTATTAAAACGATTTTTGACAGCTGTCAAATTACCCTTATAATTCAAATAATTAAATGTAAACAGAAATAATTCTTTACGATTTTAATAAGAGCAATTGTCAAAACATATAAGAGGTGTCAAATTGCAAAAATAATAATTTTTTCCAGAACTTTATCACTAGTAGCTGTTATAATTTTTTTAAAGCTGTCAAGGTGTAAGACAGTCATTATTTTCTACAATATCGACAGTTATTAAACGATTTTTGACAGCTGTCAAATTGTATAAGCAATAATTTTAAACGATTTTGATAGGTTTAACTGTCAGTTGTCAAATTGTGAAAACAGTATTACATACTTCATGTTTGACAATTGTAGCTGGTAAAGTACAGTATGATCATATATTTCTACCCACTTGAAGGGCAATGATATTTTTCTTTTTTAAACTTAAGTTGGTACTATAAGGTAAGTTAACTTACTTTGCAGCGTGTCAATATACATACAAACGTTTCAGTTAAAAAAATAAAAACTTTAATAATAATAAAACAGCTACAATAAATGTTCAAAGTGAGCAGGAGGATTGGATCAGAAAAACTTTATGATTTATTGTAAATATTTTTAAGTGTTTAAACGATATTTGACAGCTGTCAAATTGTAAAAATAGTATTCTTTTATATTTGACAATTGTAGCTGCACACTCGATTACAGAAATGTGTAAGTTTCTTTAAAGTATTTCCAAAAGCAGTTGCATTTATCGTGGTTGCTTTCGGGCATATATTCGATGAGGAGGATGCCCTTATTGTCCCGGGAAACTGTTGGCATTAGTTGTCCAGCAGTTGTTTGAGTACTTAATATTTTTGCTTGGCGGGGGAGACCCTGTAGACATTTCATTGATTCTGATTTCGTTTCTGGGTCCCAGTTTTGGCACAATTTGTACCAAAAGATCAGAGTTCTTCTCTAAAGTTGTCAAATAGCTTTGGGAGATTTCTGATCTGCACAATTTGCGCTCGGGTGTCCACAACTGTATTAGTTTAGATATTCCGATACTTTCACGAGAACTATGGCTTCAATTTTTTGATTCATTTCCTGAGTTATCAGCCTAAACGTTTCATCTTCGTCCTTTTTGCTAGCAAAGAAAGAAAAATCACAGTTCACGTGCTTAACACGACACTAATTCAATTATTCCCTTGATACATTTTTTACAACCTTAATAACACCAGCATTACCCACCGAAATATGTCAACATATGTTACATTTAAGTTACTACATAGCATGTTACGTAGATATATATTATATTATATATATATATAGTTTATATAGAGGGTATAATATCTGAGCATCAACTTCCGCTTCCCTTCGTTTGCGAAAAGCTGATAGGCCCGGCCTGCCGGTTGGCGGATCCTTTGTCGAGAAAGGAGAAAGTAATGAAATATGCAGGCCGTCATTCCAACGTCAGTGCCGCTTCTATTATTCTCTCATGTCTGCAGAGGAGCAACGGACAACCTCACTATATACCAACGCCTGGACTTGAAACATGCCGTCGCTTCTTTACTACACTTACGAAAAAAGGAGGCTTTCGCAAATTTGGAGTGAAATTTGCTTACATCTTTTCTTTTTTTCTCCGGCATAAATCCTTAACTAAAGTCAATGACATCCTTCTTAATTGGAAAAAGAAAAAAAACTTTTCAATTTCCTCCGCGTGAACAAGAAAGAATAACGAAAGGAGAAGTAAAAAAAAAGTCACCGTCTAGAATCGACCGTATCGCGGAATAAAATCTGTATTCCTTCAAACTTGATTCCATCTTGGCGACGCGACGTTCCATTCAACCAGCAATTGGTGCAAGATGTCTGTATAATATTATCACCGCCCGGAATACCAGGTACAATTCAACGCGATCTTTACAATTGCCGTTCCATCTTCATCTCGTCTTCGGTATATTGACTCTCTCCCGTTTCAAATTCCACGTCTCCATCTACGACACCAAACATCCGGTCGCTGGTGAATATTAATCAAAAACCGCTCGGCATGCCATCTAGCGACGACCAATTAAAATTCGACTTTTAAATTAAGAGAGAAGCAGCAGCGCAGAGCAGTTTAATACCACACACAACTATAGTATAGGGTTCTTGCAGGAGGAGCACAGTTTGTGGCGCTGAACGTGGGATGTTTTTTCCGGGGGTTTTGGGGTGAAGGAAATAAGGGGACGGGGGAGCTGCTCGTGAAGGCGATGTTTTCGGGATTCATTTAAATTTCAATTAAAACGAAGTTGTTGGTGGCGAAAGACTAGGAAGAAGTCTCGGGGCCCCCGTGTATTCGCCGCACTTTTTCTCGTCATTTTTTTTTATGCTTGTCTTGTATTTTAATGGTGGTGGTGCTGCTTGCGGTCTCTAGGATACCGCCTTGTCTATTTTAATCAAAGTAAACGGATGGAATTAAATCTCTGGCGTGATTCTACGAAATTGAAATGGTCTCGTTTTTTTTTTGTGTTTGCTGGATTACAGTTATCGATGTTCTTTAGTTTATTGTTTGGTCCTTTTTCTTAACAAGTTTTTGTTTATTTTTCTTCAAGACTAACTAACCAGAGAGTTATCTCAAGCTGAATTGTTCGAATTCTTGCAGAATATATATTGGATTAGATTGAAATCTAATAAGCATGTCAGGTGACATTAATATATTTCATTTCAATACCAACCCATTAAACCTGAACACCTTTCATATTTATGTGGGATCGGTACGCCACTGTTGCGTCAAAGTTCTGGATACCGAATCAGAAGAGAAAAATTGAAAGCACGAAGGATTCCTCAATCCCATCCACAAGGAAGACTTGCCATTAGCCACATAGATCATTTGGCTCCACTTGAAAGAACCGCCAAAGAATATGAGTAATTTTTGATGCGATTTCAGAAGTCATTACCAAATTAGATTTAATAAAGACCAATTTCGGTAACCCGAAGCGTATTATTGCTGATCGACGAACAGCCTTTACGTCTGAACTATTTAAAGCGTATTGTGAAACTGGGAACATTACTTTACTGCACAGGAATTGCAAGAGGAAAGTCGATGGTATCAACATGTACCAAATGTGCAATTATGTTGAAATAAAAGTTTCCACAGTGTAGTCCAGGAAAACTTCTTCGGTATTCCTTTGAAAACCAAAGAAGATAAAAAGATTAATTGAAGAAGAAGCAAGTTTTAAAATTCAAGAAGAGAATCGCAAAAACTGTAATAAGAAACGAAAAAAAAACCAAAAGAGTACAAATTAGGAGAATTAGTGGCAATCAGACGAACCCAGTTTGCCAATTTGAGTAAATTTAAAACTAAGTTTCTTGGTCCGTACAAAATAATTCCTGTCAAACCTCATGGTCGCTAGGATGTCGAACGAGTTGGTCGAACTGAAATAGACTTTATGAAACCCTGGTCCAACGCCGAAGAAGAGGTTTATTTCGAGACAGAAAATGAAGAAACGTTTGATCAAGAAAATGAGCCAAGAGGACCAAGTGAAATAGTGCAATTTCGGAAACAAGTAAATTTGACCACGATCCTCAAGTTCCAACTGTAGGAGTCGAAGGCGATTCCAAAGACAGGAGAGGCCGAGTTGTAGGATCGGTACGCCACTGTTCGTAGTATCTACCTGGGGGGTAATGGTAGAAATAAGAAGAAACATGGTAGATGTGTTTCTTATGAGTAATAGTTTTTAGAGCAGATGGTCGAATAAGTGGACAGTATTATGGGTAATTCGCAGGAGTCGATCTTGAAACCTACATATTTAGTTTGCTTTTCTAATTAATAATTTGCAGTATTTTTTGTCTGGCAGCATTTCAATCACGTTGAGTTCATATGACATCAAAATAAAATAAAAAAACACAAAATGTATTAACTCGACGTTTTGTCACTAATATAAGTGACTTCTTCAAGAGCAAAGAATGAGTATAGGATAACGAAAGAGTAGCGAAAATTTGTTGTGAAGGAGCTATTGAGATTAATGGGCGAAACAACGAGTTAGTTTCATATTAGCAGCGGACCACGTGGTTTCGACCTTCTAGGTCTCGTCAGGGCAACTACGAATGCAAGATCTAATTTCATCGCCTTTCACCTCTCAACTTTAATGGATTAATTCCAACCTCATGCCCTCTAGTGAGCAAATTTAGAAGTAGCACATCGCAAGGCACTAAACAACACAAGTCGGTACAGCGGATAACGATCTAGCTCGGACAATTCGTGGATTATCATTCCCGCTAGATGTCTCGGTCTCTCTGCTAAGTAATCAATGGTGAATTTCATTGCACTTGTCCGCAAGGTGAATTCCAACAATATACCATAAGCGAATTTGTTTTTGCTTCTATATATTTGTTTATTTTAATTCTAACAGGAGCAACTGTCAAAATATGCGTGACAGTTATCAAATTAATCGCATGTAGGCTTTCACTGCCACTGTTACATACTGCCAGCTTCTTCAGAAGTTCTCTAAAGACTGACAACGACCATGGCAACACCCGAAAGATACATCTTTAAGATAACAAATTGTAAAAACAATACCCTTTCAGATTTGACAATTGTAGGTGTCAAAATACATCTGATAGCTGTAAAATTGGTAATCATTACTGACAAAGAGATACCAGCACACAATTTGGAACTATGTACCGTAGGGTTTGAATCCTGAACATTGAATCCAATTTGGCAATATAGGGCAAAAGAAAGGAAGTGTCCATTTCACAAAAATTAGTATTAATCCTACTGTAGCCTTGGTTCTTTTTGTCCCCTGCTGTCATCAGTTACTGACGCAGAGACTACATTCATAGTTTAAATCCAATTTTGTCCTTAATTTTGCCGGAGTTTCTCCGATTATTATATATTCGAAACAGTACCTACCTCGTCATCAAAGCTATCTACAGGAGTTTTAAGATCCTTCCTAAGATCCTTCCCTTGGGGTAATCCTTTATCAAAGTGCTGAAGATAAAGCAAACAAAAGCATGATATTAAGACAGAGAGTCGTCTACAATTATCAATTGTCTTGGAAAGTTTTGCCTATTTTCGAACAAGCAAATTATTTTCAAGAAATACTAAACAATTTCTGAGAAGAGAACAGAAATGAACTCCCTGAGAGCAATAGTGGGCAAAACAAGGATGGATAAGATTAGGAACGAAAACATAAGAGAGGAATGTGGTGGAAGAGTTGTAGACGTTACCAAATTCACCAGAGGAAGAAGAAGAAGAGCAGAGAACGAACTTGTACATGCAAAGGCTAGATGGAACTAGAATAATAAAGATTGCAAGAGATCAAAGACTAAATGGAAGGGGGCCCTCAAGAGGATCGTTAAAAAGGTGGAAAGACAGCTGGATATCCACTTCAACTGACTCACGATAGCCAAAGCTTGAAGCAGAACAGATTGCGATCTAAATAGAAGAAGAAGTTCTGTTTTTGTCTTTAATAGGTGTTAGTTGCAGCGGCTTCTTTATATTGTATTCTCTGTATTGCTTGCTTGACTACCGCTGCAACTCTTGCTGGGTAGTTTGTGTGTACGTCTAAATATGTTCAATCGTTTTGTTGCAGCACTATTTTCACCAGCCCCTCGGAGAATTGAACTCCAACTCTGAACAATCTCTCACAATACAACAGAAATGAACTCCCTAAGAGCAATAGTGGGAAAAACAAGGACGGATAAGATTAGGAACGAAAATATAAGAGAGGAATGTGGTGGAAGAGTTGTAGATGTTATAAAATTCACCAGAGGAAGAAGAAGAGCATAGAATGAACATGTACACACAAAGCTAGCAGATGAATATAGAATTATAAAGATTGCAAGAAATCAAAGACTAGAAAGAAGAAGGGCCTCAAGAGGATCCTTAAAAAAGTAGAAAGACAGGTGGATATCCACTTCAACTAAAGCACGATAGCCAAAGCGTGAAGACGAACAGATTGCGATCTAAGTTCTGTTTTTATCTGTGATAGGTGTTAGTTGCAGCGGCTTCTTTGTATTGTATTCTCTGTATTGCTTGCCTGCAACTCTTGCTGGGTAGTTTGTGCGTGCGTCTAAATATGTTCAATCGTTTTGTTGCAGCACGATTTTCACCAGCCCCTCGGAGAATTGAACTCCAACTCTGAACAATCTCTCACAATACAACAGAAATGAACTCCCTAAGAGCAATACTGGGCAAAACAAGGACGGATAAGATTAGGAACGAAAACATAAGAGAGGAATGTGGTGGAAGAGTTGTAGATGTTATAAAATTCACCAGAGGAAGAAGAAGAGCATAGAATGAACATGTACACACAAAGCTAGCAGATGAAAATAGAATTATAAAGATTGCAAGAGATCAAAGACTAGAAAGAAGAAGGGCCTCAAGAGGATCGTTAAAAAAGTGGAAAGACAGGTGGATATCCGCTTCAACTAAAGCACGATAGCCAAAGCGTGAAGACGAACAGATTGCGATCTAAGTTCTGTTTTTATCTGTGATAGGTGTTAGTTGCAGCGGCTTCTTTGTATTGTATTCTCTGTATTGCTTGCCTGCAACTCTGGCTGGGTAGTTTGTGCGTGCGTCTAAATATGTTCAATCGTTTTGTTGCAGCACTATTTTCACCAGCCGCTCGGAGAACTGAACTCCAACTCTGAACAATCTCTCACAATACAACACAAATGAACTCCCTAAGAGCAATAGTGGGCAAAACAAGGACGGATAAGATTAGGAACGAAAACATAAGAGAATAATTTAGTGGAGGAATTGTAGACGTTACCAAAGTAACCGGGGAAAGAAGAAGAGCATAGAATGAACATGTACACACAAAGCTAGCAGATGAAAATAGAATTATAAAGATTGCAAGAGATCAAAGACTAGAAAGAAGAAGGGCCTCAAGAGGATCCTTAAAAAAGTGGAAAGACAGGTAGATATCCACTTCAACTAAAGCACGATAGCCAAAGCGTGAAGACGAACAGATTGCGATCTAAGTTCTGTTTTTATCTGTGATAGGTGTTAGTTGCAGCGGCTTCTTTGTATTGTATTCTCTGTATTGCTTGCCTGCAACTCTCGCTGGGTAGTTTGTGCGGGCGTCTAAATATGTGCAATCGTTTTATTGCAGCACTATGTTCACCAACCCCTCGGAGAATTGAACTCCAACTCTGAACAATCTCTCACAATACAACAGAAATGAACTCCCTAAGAGCAATAGTGGGCAAAACAAGGACGGATAAGATTAGGAACGAAAACATAAGAGAGGAATGTGGTGGAAGAGTTGTAGATGTTATAAAATTCACCAGAGGAAGAAGAAGAGCATAGAATGAACATGTACACACAAAGCTAGCAGATGAAAATAGAATTATAAAGATTGCAAGAAATCAAAGACTAGAAAGAAGAAGGGCCTCAAGAGGATCGCTAAAAAAGTGGAAAGACAGGTGGATATCCGCTTCAACTAAAGCACGATAGCCAAAGCGTGAAGACGAACAGATTGCGATCTAAGTTCTGTTTTTATCTGTGATAGGTGTTAGTTGCAGCGGCTTCTTTGTATTGTATTCTCTGTATTGCTTGCCTGCAACTCTTGCTGGGTAGTTTGTGCGTGCGTCTAAATATGTTCAATCGTTTTGTTGCAGCACTATTTTCACCAGTCCCTCGGAGAATTGAACTCCAACTCTGAACAATCTCTCACAATACTGGGCAGCCGTCTAACCACTGCAGCTTATTACTAGCGTCTCAAGTGATATATAATATATAAATTAGACCAAATATTGTGGTGCTCTTTGTATGGGAATGGGAGCTAATTTCAGGAGATCAGGACGTTAAAGTTTTATTTCACAATTCTCATTGTTTTCATAATAAAAAAAATCTGCGAAAGAAACGGAGTAATTAAGCTTAGCGTTAAAGAGTACTTGAAAATAATGTCACTAAACACGATTCTGTTTAGCGCACTATGTTAGAACAAAATGCTCGTAAATGTATTTTTAAACCTGAATAAAACCCAGAGAAATGACTTACGACGTACGACAGTAGGGGTTTATTGACATTTCGTCTACCTCAAGTAAGTATTACTCAACATTTCAATATTGTACATAACAAACGTAGTAAGTGTACGAGTTATTAGAATATTTCTCTTAGAGCATGACGTGCAAGTACTAACTTTATATTTAGATATATATTCGTATAAATATTAGAATCATAAAATCTAAAGATATTGAAACACATAATACATACATCACTCGTAGGAGAAGCAAAAAAAAAAGAGACATGATCGCATTAACCCAATGTATACTAATCTAATTTACGACCGGCATGTCGAAAAATGAGGCACTCTTGAAGGCACTAAAATAACTGGCTACTGGTTTTTATACGAGACGTTCAAGAGGCTGATGGTTACCTCTAAAATAAACGTTAAGCTCACAAGAGCACCACACGTCCTGATAAAATAACATATGCCCCGCTGTATTATTGGGACTTCACGTTTCCGATGAGATAACCTATGGTTTCGACGATTCCGAATTAATTAACGTTAATAAAAAAATAAAATTAAACAATAGAATAAATGTTAGTTAATCAATTATATGCATTTGCATCGGGAAAATTGACTTTCCCGCACATGTGCGGGAAGTAAAAATTGCATTAATGGAATAAATCATTAATATAAATCTAATATAATAACGACTTAATAATAACCACAATAAGGACCTTACTAATAAGGTTTTAACAACATAATAATGACAACGACGGTATTGGTGTTAACTTGACGTCATGCTGACGTAAAACTACAAACTTAAGGCGTAAAAATAGTGATGACTCCAATGTAACAGAACGAACCGCCTAATATAGATGCCCTTTTATGCGTCAGATTCTCTCTCTTTGTTTTGACACTCGGATTCTATCTGAGTGGGTGCTCTAATGACATAGTTCCCCTGACACCACAAAGCCCTCTGGGGGTCTATCAACCAATTTGAGAAGTTGACGTCCATGAGAGTTCCGATAGGTCAATATCAATCTAATTTAATAATTTTAAGCATTCGTATTGGAACCGTTCTTACTGTTGATGGTTTGGTAGCTGAGATTCCATGGAAGATTCGGGCGCGCCACTAATTGCCAGCGTCAACAACACGTAACACTTCTGTGTTTAAAGCTCTTATGCCTGTCAGAGCTTACCTCTTGATTTGACGTTCAGGTTCAGGTTTTCAATTAAATTATAACAGGTCGATAGATTCTACTTTCGTTTGTTTTTTTTTTTCATGTAACAGCAATGGAATCTGCCTAATATGAACCCTAGTTTCAAGTCAAAGTTTGCGTTGATGTAGCAGCAAGATCTAACTTTCTCTACAGTATCTTAAGTTCGTCAGATTCTCTCTCTTTGTTTTGACACTCAGATTATGTCTCAATGGGTGCTCTAATGGCGTAGTTCCTCTGACACCACATACCCCTCCGGGGGTCTATCAACCAATTTGAGAGGTTGACGTCTATGAGAGTCTCGAAGGTTCAATCTCAATCAAATTTATATCTTGTTTGAATTAATTAAAGGCTACAGAATGTCTTAGTGTTGATAGAAGACTTAGAGGTGGTTTTTGTTCTTTTCTTCACACACCATACGTTGATGGCACTGAGATTTATTTGCTGATCCAATTAGTCTGACGCAGAAGTAATTTTGTTAAAAATCTTGAAGTCATCAGCGTAGTTCAGTACAGTTTACTGTATTCAAGAGATCATTGATGTTGATAATAAAAAGTAACAGTCCCAAAGTTACTGTTAGTTGAGCTACTATCACAGATTCCTCAAAAAATGTAAGAGGCAGCGGGGTCTAGCTTCAATACAAAAATACGAGGTGTGGCAGAAAAATGATGAGACTGACCTCGTGTATCAGTACCCTCCAATAGCTCAGTACGAGTTGCAATTCAATTTGGAGCAACATTGTGCCATTGGGGAATCGGAAAGTGTGACGTATAAAAAATTAAAACATACCTATGAGAAGCATTCTTTATCCAGAGCTCAAGTTTTTCGCTCGCACAAATCATTCTTGGAAGGCAGAGAACACGTTGAAGATGAACACCGTTCAGGGAGGCCTCCAACCTCTAAAGGCGATGAAAACATTGAACGTGTCAACACTCTAGTGAGATCAGACTGTCGTTTAACATTCAGAATGTTGAGTGAACAAATTTACCGTTCACCAAATTTTGACTCAACATTTGCACATGCGAAAGGTCTGTACCAAAATTGTTCGAAAAAACAAATACCTTCTGATGATCTTCTTGACGGAATCGCAAGATTTCTTTAGTCAAGTTTCTTTAGTGTGACCACAATTTTTGAATACGATCCTGAGACCTTCTCGAGCAAAGAATGCTCGAATGAGCAAATCGAAGATTAAATCAATGCTGATTTGTTTTTCTTTTTTGACAAAAGGGGAATCGTCCACAAAGAATTTGTTCTTCCAGGACAAACTGTCAACCAAGTTTTTTATAAAGACGGCTCAGAAAAAGGATAATGCTCCATCATGACAACGCCCCATGCCACACTGCCCTCTCCATAACAGAATTTTTGACCTCAAAAGGCATTCCTGTGGTTCCCAGCCCCTCTCCTATTTACCTAACCACAGTCCCTGTGACTTTTCCTTTTTCCTAAACTGAAAAATGTCCTCAAAGAACGTCATTTCGGGACTTTAGACAACATTCAAAAGAGTGTAGCTGCCCAAGAGAACTACTTTGAAGGGGATAACATTGATGTTTGAAAAAATTAAACCTTTAAAAGGTAAATCAGAAATCAGTCTCATTATTTTTCTGCCATACTTTGTAATCTGTCTAGAGTAGCTGCTGTTCATCAGGCAGCAAAATGAAGTAGGGATTAGGAAAAATACACTCTTTGACACAATCAGAAAAAGAAAAGGATATGTCAAACAAAATATGACAAATTGCATTCTTTCATTTTCATAAACGAGAAAAAAACTTGCAATTAAACGCAGACAAGTCTTCGTTGAAGGTCTCTCGTTAGGTATAAAAGATTCATTCGACTGATTGTGCTGCATATTGGTGCAGTGAAACGGAAGACTATCCTGAAGAGATTAATAGTACTGTAGTATCGACTGGATGAGAAATACATTGCTAGTTCTTGACCGTGGTTGTGTCGATAGTCATGGACAACGCACCTTATTATTCGACAAAAATAGAAAAAGAGCTCGTATAGGTACTTCAGCTTGGAAGAAAAATGCGTTGATTAAATGGTTTCTATCAAAATGAATTGCAACTGAAGATCCAATTAGAAGAATTTGCAAAACGATACATAAAGAGTCACCCAATCCCGTACATTGTGGATGAAATCGTTCTTCTTACAAAATAATGATTACACGTTGATAATCGTTTGATAAATCGAACCAACCTCTGGCATAATTGCCACATGTTGTAGAGAAAAACAACTAGGGTCATTGGAAAAATAGTTCATGTACCTTCCAGAAGAGGTCGGTTTCCTAATTACCAAATTGTCCAGAAAGGGGACAGAATTATTGGTTTCCAATTCTGTGGTGAATCCTAGATTGTTATGGAAAGAATTAAAAACATCCAATGATGTCATCGATATATTTGTATAGAAAAAGCACCTCGAAATCCTGTTTCGGACGGCAGAATTGGATTGGGCTTAGTGGACTACCCATGGGGGTGGCAAAGATTTGTTGGTAGTAATTACCATCAAATGTGAAAGAAGCCGATTGAAAAAGGGACCTTAATATGTCCAACAGAGTGGATTTTTCAATGGTGGTCTTTCGACTAACTCTATGCCATTCTTTATCCAAGATTTCTAACACAATTTCGAAAGGTGTATTAGTAAACAGTGATACAACGTCCAGAGATACCACAGCAAAGTCATCCGGAATGGATTTCTGTTTCATCGCAACCGCAAAAGCAAAGGAATCAGTGAAATTGCAAGTTGTCCTATTAGAGAAGGAAAAAAGTTAGAATAGAAGCAATAAATGAAGACAATTGGTAAGCAGGGGAGCCCACAAAGGATACAATAGGTCTCACAGGATAATCAGCTTTATGGACCTTCACAAGAGAGTACAATTTAAGGCAATTTATTGAATGGAAGATGTAGGATCCTTTTTTAAAAGTTGGTAAGTGGTGTCGTCATTTAAAAGAGAAAACGATTTGGAGTTGTATTGAGATTTGATTAACGCTACTGTTAGTTGACTTTTATCAGCAGGCATGAACAAGAGTTCACATCTTTCAGGAATTTCTTGGTCTAACCCACAAGAAGACCATTAACTGGCGAAGACAGATGTTGATGTTGAAGGAAATTAGTTATTATGTTAGTCGATTTGGATAGACAGGCTAAGGAGTTCCTAAGGGAACAGAGGCCTAAGTTTACTGAAGACCTACTGAGTAAAGACAGGAAGACTGTCAAAATGATAGTAAGTCTGATGACCGGTCATTGCAGACTGAATAGGCATATGTTTAACATAGGCCTGGCAGAAAATGCTCTCTGCAGATTCTGTCAAGAGGAAGAAGAAACCCCAGTTCATGTTTTGTGCCACTGTGACGGCCTAGCGAGCACGAGGTTTCTAGTAATGGGGGTAGAGAACCCCACAGCCAACGGCTACACAAAAGAGCCGCTCTCAAAAATGATAAGTCTGATTAAGAAGGCGAAACTAGAGAGCGTTGTCTAAGGTAAAGGGGATCACAATAGACCTGTAAATGTCACTCCTAACCTAACCTAACCTAGTCGATTTGGATCAAAGTAAGTTCCGGGTTTCAACTAGAATGGAATTAATGATGTATTCAGTATCCGCCAAAAGTTCACCAATGTGTACATCGCCTCTTTAATTTTGTTTTTTTAAACACCAGGCACTTCTAAATATTTTTCATAAAACAATTTAGTAAACAGAAAACAGACAAGTCTTAATACTAAATACTGATTATACTAACCAAAGTTCCATCGTAATAAGTGAGCAAATCCGGATAAATCAGCATATCATAATCCATCTTGATCGTCGCTTAAATCGCTTCAATATCAGCAATTTACCAGGAATGTAATCCTAAGGAAAGTTTCACTAAAGATCACTTCCAACAATAAACAAAACCAAAAAAAAGCAAAGAAGAACAAAACACTGAGTAACTTTCCCCAAAAAACTCCCAATAAAAGGGCACACAACATCCACGCGTTGTACAACAGCAGCTGTTAACGGACGATGTGGAAACCGGAACCGCGAATTTTCGCGAAAAAATCACTACCGATACGACCGAACACACCACATGCACCAGCACTCCGCTACAACGCGTTTAAATTGCGAGGAAATACTCTTTACACGCGCGAAGAAAAATAGTAACTTCTTTATATGTAGTTGGGGAAATAGTACTGTGGGAGTTGGTCTTGAGTTGATTTATTAAGGTTTCTCCGGAGGGTTTCTTTTTTTTTCTTTTTAGGATGTACGAAACGAGTGGAGGGCGTCTGCGTAGGGACGCTCGGCGTCTAGAGAAACGCGACAGCTTCTCTCAAACTAAACGCGCTTTCGCGGTCTCGTTCGCAGCACAGAACAGAACGGGCCGTACAGAAGTGCGGCAGAGTAGAGAGAGGAGAGTATAGTGTAGAGGGCATATTTGTTTACATTATATGCCTCTGGTTGTGAGGCAAAACACTACACGCTTCACGCGGGCGTATGTTATATGCTGTCGATATGTTGTGTATAAGAAATGTGGACGAAAATAGAAAATGGATCTTTCAAACTTAAACATTGTATATATATATGTATATGCGTTTATATATATATGTATGTATATATATGAGTAAAACAGGATCTATATGTACACGTAGAGACATCAGAATTTAAATATATAAATTAGATTGGTTCTAATACACCACATTATTACACAATTTTATCTAATATTGCGATTATTTTTCACTAAAAGAATCAGATCAACAGGCAACTGTTTTTCAGAGCTGTTTGATGCAAAATTTCGCGAAGGAACCACAAATTAGGAAGCCTCCCATTCCGTCTTACATTCTGTCAAATGTCTACACGGAATTTCTCATTTAAAATTCCCCCTAAGCTTATTATCAAGCCTCTTTTTCCCACTAAGTAGGCACCACTGTAATAAGACATAATGAAGCCATGGTTGAGGTTATGTCTATAATTAGTTTGTGAAAATCGTAATTATAGCTTGAGAGAGCTAGCACAAGATCTAAACATTACACACGAATCAGTTCGTACGATTTTGGTCGATATTTTGAAGATCGGCAAGGATTGTTCCAAAAGAGCTGGATTTTTTGCAAAAACAACGATCGAAATTCATGCAGCGCATCATAACTGGTGATGAGACATGGGTCAACGAGTTCGATATACAGACAAGTCAACGATCATCCGAAACAAGTCAAAACCGAATAAACCAAGACAAAGTCGATCCAAAATTAAGGCCATGCTCACAATTTTCTTCGATTATCGTGGTGTGGTGCCCTTTGAATTTGCTTCCGCAAGGTCAAACAATGAATGAGGAAGGCTGCTCTTCGGTTCTCGGGTTCTCTACCGTGTAGAAAGGTTTCTACACGGCAGAAAACCTGAAGAGCAGCCATCAACAGCGGCCGTGAAAGCCTGAAGACTACATTAATGAATGAGGAATACTACTTAGGCCTTATGAAACGTTTGCGAGAGAGTATTCGTCAAAAGAGGCCGGATTTATGGAGAGACAAATCTTGGATGTTGTACCATCTCACAAAGCTACCATTGTGAACGAATTTTTGACCAAAACCTCAACTAATTTGGTCAAACAAGCACCGTAGTCACCAGATATGGTCCCATGTAATTTTTTCTTCTTTTTCGTAAACTCAAATTGCCACTTCGAGGAACACGTTTCGAGTCGATTGAAGCCATAAAAGAAAATTCGAGGAGAAAGCTGAAATCGATATGGATGATTGGATTAATCATTGGCGTAAGTGTATTGTCACAGGAGGGAACTATTTTATTCAGAAATTCCGGGTAGATATTTGACAGAATGTAGAGCTGGATTTTGACTGGACCTCGACTTTGAATCCAAAGACTGAAAACTACTTTGAGTATTGGTCCGGAAAGGAGGACACACAAAATAATAAATCTTTTCTCCGTAGATGATCCCAAAATCTTTGAAACTAACCAGGACATCCTGAAGAATTCTTTCCAAGCCAAAAAAAAACTTCACAGAGGGTGTGGGACCTGAAGTTCTAAAAACTTATTTAGAACTAATAGACGAACGTTTCTTCAATTACCAGAAACAACATATAATGTCATGTTATGCCATTTCGATCATGTCCAACAAAATTCGTTAGTCATATATTAAACAAGGTCAAGAAAAAATGAAGAACGTTTTGAAAGTTGATTAAAAAAAAAGTAGAAAAATCAGGTGAAGGAGAAAAGTTCTTTTTAAAAAGAATTAGTAATATAGAAAAGTTTTGAAAGAAGAAAAGACATTAAAAAGGTAGAAGAACAAAAGGAGACGAAAAGAAAAAGTAAAAAGGTTTTTTCCTGAATAAGATATAAAAACTTTAAAACATTTAATGTGTAAAAATGCTTAACAGCCCATAAAAAGATAATTACGGAGACAGGAAGAACAGAACGACAGTTTTTTTTGATTTACCCAATACTTTAAGGTAAGAGAGGGTGGGTTTAGATTAAAAAATTGCAAAGTGTTTAATACTTGATTTGATTTTTAACAAAACACTACATCACCATTTTGCAGAGTACCTAATCATAGAAGAGGATTTGCTAACAATGCTATTAATGATGTAGGAAGTGGGTCGAGTTAAAGATGGAACATGGCAAGCCCAAACACTTTTAAAGTCAGGGCTTAGTCGAACGTGTGAATCAGAACGTGCAAAATATGGAACCATGTTTGGAACAAAATTAAAAGTTCGTCTAAAAAGTCCAAAGACGTTCTTCCTAATGTAAATTATGATGAGGACTTAGAAGTAATAGTAAAAGATCAAAACAATTTACAGTCTCAGTCAGGGCCAAAGGAGGAACTATCTTCTCTTGATAGTTATGTTCAACCTTCAACTTCGTTATCTGAACCAAGCTTTGATTTCCATAATAACTAAAGAGAAGTAAATATCTCCGAACCATCTAAAGATTATGAAAAACGAACATATGAAGGTGATGATGATTCCTCAGAAAATCTCAGATATCGATGGAAGAAATATCAAGCACAAAAGTGAAGACTTCTCAACCAGGTTGCACCCAAACATAGAAATCCACAACCTAGTCAAGAGTTAATTTCCTTATTGCAGGCTCATCTAATGAATCGACCACAAAATGTATCCGGTTCTCTCCACCCGATGCTTTGCTAAAATGCAATGAAATCGAGTCATTTCTGAAACGTGTCGATGATCGATGATGAAAAATGGATCACGTACGATAATCAGAAGCGCAAAATATCGAGGATAAGGGATGGTGAGCTGTCACAAGCGTTGGCAAAACCAGGATTGACGCCGAACAGGGTGATGTTTTCAGTGTGTGGTGAGACTGTGAGGGAATCGTCCAACATGAGCTATTTCCAATTGGTCAAATGATTGATTCTCAATTCTACTATGGACAACTGGAGAGATTACCCCGGACAATTGAAAGAAGGTGTCTTCCATTATGACAACGCCTGATCATATATAGGTCGACCGGAATGCCGTGGCAGTGATCTATTGTTAATGTAACAATATAACAAGCGCTTTTCTAAGGCCGAACGGATGTTCTTGAGTCCTTTATTCGTCCTTGACGACCCATCTAGGGGTTGACGTTATAGTGACCACAAAAAGTATCAGTCGTCTATCTCAAGAACTCTTCTAATCATCAGGAAGGGAGGGGCTCTGTCCAAGCCAATAACAAACTGCTGTAATATTTGGGTTCGGTTTTGGATTCGAACGAACCAAGGAGCACCGGTGATGAGTCTTAAGATGCGATTTTGCAGCGTTTCTAACTTCTTAAAATTGGACTTGGCCAAGCTCGACCACGCCAGAGCCCCATAGGTAATAACGGGTCTCAAAAAAGAATAATATATAAGAAGCTTGATTCTTAGTTAGATTCTTTTGGCCGCATTAAATCTTTCAATGGATCTATTGACCTGGAGTCGCATGGTAAGACGTGAGTCAAGTTTCATTCCTAAATAAAGAACTGAAGGGCTCCAAGGGAGCCTAAAGTTATCGACAAAAATGTTGTCAGGAGGTGGAGGCAGTCGTTTGGTAAAGCAGATTGCTACACACTTAGGGTCATATTTATAGTCCGTGCTTGAGGTTGTGTCGGTGCTTGAGCATGCGATTTTGACAGATTTGTAATGACATTTATGTCAAAATCGCGTCCTCAAGCATCGACACAATCTCAAGCACGGACTATAAATATGACCCTTAGAGGCGTTAATCTTCAGTCTTCACTTGGTAGCCAATAGTAATATGTCGTCTATTGTTTGGTGGAGTCGATGACTGATAGTTGATTTTCGTCAGATGAAGCCGTGTAAAGAGAAGTGTCATCCGCGTCAACTCCGTCTGATTTTGGGAGATCTGACATATAAATTAGAAAGAGAAATGGGGCCAAAAGAAAGCGCTGCGGAACTCCGGCGGCAATAGGCCGTTCTGAGGAGAGATGACTCTCGTGACGGGCAAAAAAGCTTCTATCAAGGAGGTATGAGCGAATGATCCTCACCAGATTTGGATTGTGAACGAGGCCTTTGTACCAGTTTTCCTTTTTTCTAATGCGTCTCTTATGGCCTTTGTAAGACGGAGGAACTGAAATTCAGTTGAGTAACCCTCTCGTAATCGAAATTGCTCGTCCTGTATTATTTGGTAGATAAAAAGTTCCTCCTTGAGTCTGGGCAAAACGATGGCTTCCATAACTTTGGCGAGGCAGGTAATAAGAGATATTGGACAATAGCTTTTGGGAAACAATTGGTCCTGATCTGGCTTGATGATGGACACCACAATGGTGAAATTCCAAACACCCAGGAAGTGGCCTATTCATAAGATGGAGTACAGCTGAGTACTGCAACCTCGTACTTTTACCCAACCCCCCTGTATTTCTTTGATGAACCTTCAAAAATTGCGAGAGCTTGGTTGGGAAGTTTTGATGCATCTAGTCTTAAGTCTTTTCTCATTCGCGAGGCGATCGCACGTTGGGTCTGAACTTTTCAATGGTCATTCGCTGAAAAATCTTGCTAACTTGTTAGCTATTTCATTGCTTTTGATTCCAGAATGGGTTGGCACCCATCTCAACGTAATGCTGCGATGTTCCACCTATTTTGCGAGCCTTCACCACCTTGGAATCAAACCTGATAGGCTGTAGTCCTAATGGAACAACATCTTACCAAATTAATTGGTGGGACAATCCTATCATTAACTGTTGAAAATGCAATTTTAAACTTTTTCCTTTTTTACAAAGCAATAGCTTGAAATCGGAGGGCAAAAGCTTCACCATTGCAGTACAAGATGGAATCTTTGATACCAATCTTTTCGCTCCGTCAATTTTTTTGGCAGGAACGATTGGCAGTTAAGAATAAACCTTTTTTTTTGATAAACTTTTCTGCGGGGACTTTAACATTACGTGAACGTTGCATTACATCGGAAACATACTAGCATCTCCGACATCTGGCGTACTCGCCTTACAACCTCATACAAAACATTTGAACGTCCGAAACGCTTCAAGCATGTGTCGAACGTCTCGTCGCCAATACATCAGAGTTCGATTCCGCGAAACCACGAATCGCATACACGATCCGACAACGTCGAACCTTGTTCCTTTGTGTTTCCTTCTCGCGCCAAATCCTAAAAATATCCGAACTTAGTTGCCTCAGCCGTTAATTACATTCCTATAACTGAACGTCACTGAGCGCGCAAAAGTTACGGGCGCTTTCGGAAATCATAAAATACGCCTTCCCCACTCCCCTCCTCCCACTACCGGCGGTGCGTCTCGCGTAGTGCGAATTACATGTTTATATAATGTTGTTGTTGGGTGTTCTTTCTTTTTTTTTAAAGGAGTAGCGTTTCCTCAATGGATTTTATATACATAGGCCAAATAAATTTGTATAGGTCGATGCGGTGTAATGTTAAATTAGAAGCTTACTTACCCCTGGTAACGTGTGTTTCTCATGCAGGGCGTTTTGAGCGTTGAGTGCGCTTTCAGGACTAAAATAGGTCAGGAAGGCGCAACCTGTAACAAAAATTAACCTCAATAATAAATACATCCTCCCTCCATCTCTCTATGTTTTTTTTTATCATAATATAATGAAATGACTCTTAAATTTAAACGCAGCGATTCGCGTTTCATCCAAACTTTCCACGCACGAACGACTTTCTCCGACGATTCCGAAAAGGAGCAAATTAGACGGAAGATCAAACGAAAAACAGAGTAAAACGGCGAACGCCACACACACACACACACCGACAAGAAGGCGTTAATTTCTCCTATTTCAAAGATTTATGGATCGCTACCCTCTTTTATTAAGAAAAGGACGCCGATATATATTTAACGAAAAACCGTTCATTCGAAAGAGCGGCTTTTATTAAATTCCCTTCTTCCCCACCCACTCTTCAGTTTCTTCCGCTCCGATATATATTTGCGCCTTGTTTTCCGCTAACTTTTGAGGTTATGCGAATTCTCTTTGAGATTCATACTTTTGATTAGGATGGAATTTAAAAAAATTACAAAAATAAAAAGGGGGAGAAATTATTACACAGTATACGTGTGTGTATTCTGGAGATATAAAAGAATTCCTATCTTCGCGTTTTTTTTTCGTTTCTAGCTGGTTGTATTAAGGTTTACCGCATGATGTCGCTTTGTAACGGTGTAAAGTGAAAATTCAATTTAAACCTTCCATTCTTTGTTAAATTTAAATAGGAATGTTCATTCTTTTTACTCTGTTGTTTTTAACTCGAGCGTGCGTTTTCAACACGCAACAAAGAAGAAAAAAATATATGTATATATATATGTACATACATATATACTGGAATACCTTTTAGAGCACCCACCGGTGAAAATTAAATACAATTACCTTAGCGGTGTAGTCGCTAAAATTCAATTTGAGAGCTTTCACCGACCCTCTGTTAAGTATGAATAATACCTTTTGTATGAATTAAAAAGAAAAACAAGGAGGAACAATCTCGTTAAAATTCGGAAATATACAGGAGGATTCTTAAATATTGACTCGCCGTTTTATAGACTTGATCCAGTCGTTTCTCCTTGGATCGCAAGAAAACTCTTCCAACCAGCAGGTCCTGAAATAACTCCTGTGATAACTCTTATATCAGATACTTAACAAGCAAGATGGACTTGTCACAGTTGGAAGAAAACTTAACCTGAATCAAGGAAGCAACTAACTGTCCGTGAGAATGTGGTGGAGAATCCGAGGCAGTCGATTTTGCCTCGCTCACAAGAGCTTGGCCTTTCGCCTTAGACCACAACTTAGCGAATTTTGCATCGTGACTTGGGCTTGCACGCGTACAAAATTCAACTGACACAGGAGGACAACGACGTGTGTTCGCTGATTACGTCCTAGAGCAGTTGGAAACTGATCCTAATTTTCATTAGATGTCAACAAACGAAGTTGTCGAATTTGGGACGATACCAATCCACACCAGATCCAAGAGGGTCCAATACATTCCGAAAAACTCACTGTTTGGTGTGGATTTTAGGCTGACGGCGTCATCGGTCCATATCTCTTTCAGAACGACGTTGGTTGGCCAGGCCATCACCGTCAACGGCGAGCGCTATAGGGCGATGATTACCAACTTCTTTTGGCCTGAATTTAATGATATGGACATCAATGACATGTGTCACAGAGCTCATGCCACAATGAACATTCTGCACGAGCGATTTTTGGAGAGGGTCATCCCACACGGAGGTAATATGAACTGGCCACCGAGATCGTGGGATTTGACCCCATTAGACTGTTTCTTGTGGGGTTTTCTTAAGTAGCAGATCTATGCGAATAATCCGCAAACCATGGCGCGGTCAAATTCAGCGCCATTTGCGATGTTTATCCAAATGCATTCAAGATCAAATTCAACTCGTATCTATGAGGAAGACCAACAACGTTAGACAATGACATACTAAGGGCGGAAATGGAAGCAAATCTGAGGAATTGCCAAACAGTCTTAACCAAGCTTGGTCGATCATCCAAGAACATATGGAGCAGATTGGGAAAATAAGCAAAGCAAGTATTTGGATCCCAAGAGAATAAACTGCAACTTATTGCTACAACGACACAATAGAGGAGCGCTTTTTGATCGCTTTATCACCGGAGATGGAAGTGGATCTTCTATGATAATCCAAAACGCTAAAGGTGGTGGATCTCCCCAAATGAATCGCCACGAAGTACTGCTAAGCCAGGTTCACACCCCAAAAAGTGACCAGCGATTGCTAAGAGCACTACACAAGATGAACCCTGGAAAAAATTAATTAATTAGGGGGTGGGAGGTAATGTCTCACCCACCATACTTGCCCGATGTTGCCTTTCAACACTTTCGAAGTGGCAAAAGATTTGCAAATTTGGATAATATCCAAAATGGTATCTCCATCCATGGTTTTCTCAAAAAACCAACAATTGTAAACCGATAAACGTTGTTATCAGAAATCGCAAAGAAATTTACGATAGCTGTCAAATTGCAAATACTATTTCTACTAGATTCAACAATTATAGCTGTCAAAATATATCCAACTGTTGCAAAATTAGAAAATCAGTTAATTTTTAACAGTACCTATTGAGGATCGTAACCATCAAGATGTTTCTGACAGGCTGTCAATTTTGAAATAAACTATTTATTTCAATTAATAACGATAATATTTGATTTTGACCGTTTTGGCTGTCAAATTTATTCTAAGCATAATTATTTTCTTCACCATTTCAATACCAGCAAGCGTTGTATACAACTGTCGAACTGTAAAAACAATTTTTATTGGATTAAATGTCAGTTTTCAAATTCAAAAACAGTATTACTTCATATTTGACAAGCTCTCTCCAAATGAATCCCCACGAAGTACTGCTAAGCCAGGTGCACACCCCCAAAAAGTGACCGGCGATTGACAATAGAAATGGTGAAAAATTAATTGATTGGGGTGGGAGTGGGAGGTACTGTCTCTGTTGAAATAATTTTTTGGCCTGATTTGACAAGCTGTAATTATGCCCCAAATTACATAAGATTGAAACGTTTTAGTTTGATTGAGCAAGAAGGTCTACGACAACGCTTGCGAAGCCGCGAATGAAGAAGCTTTTCACCGTAGAATTTATCAAAAAATTCGAGACATATTACTAAATCAAGATTAAACTCCAATTTCGGCCGCCCATAGATTTCTTCTCATCGATCATCCTCAATCTCTGTTTGGGAATTTGAATTTAGACATTTTCTTTGAACTGGATCAAAATTTGTAGTACCATTTTATGACACAAAGCTTCCGATTCTATTACTTTTGAGGTGGCTCTAGAATTAACAGAAAAATTAAACTTGCAGGACCAAAAAAAGTGCTTCAAATCAGTTACTCATACCACATCCACCTTTCCTGGGTGTAATTCAATGATACGATCGACTTTTCAAAACGTCAATGGTGCCTTGTCATGTTTCAGGATCACTAACTCACCAATCTTAAAATTGGAAGTTTTTTTTTGTCCATTTTCTACATTGTTGCAATGAGGAAAGGTATTCAGTTGACCAACGATGCCAGAAATGTTGAAGCATTTATTGTAGGTGTTGGTAAAGTTTTAGCCGATTGGTAGTTCACCCGGAAGTTCCGGCAGAGCAATAAGACTGTCACTCAGTGCAAACGCAGTATGGTTAGTAGAATTGTTGGAAAGAGAAAGTAGAGGTGTAGAGTTTGCTTCTCTTGCCTTTGCTCAATCACCCATCTTAGGGTTAGAGTTTGAAGATTTAGCCTTGAAACACGTTACTCATCTTCGTAGTACATTTCTGACAACACTTCTTTCATTTATTGGCCAATATCTTTGACGCGTAGTTGCCAATTCAAACTGCAGCCCAGCATTTAGATTGCGTTTGTGTTCATAGTCAACCACCTACTCCAATCGAATCATTTTCATCCAAAACGACGATTTGGTTGCAAAACTTTTGACGGAACCAATAACTCCTTGTTTGTCTTTAATAAATTAAAATCTTCTCCGAAATCTGCTTGTTGAGCTAATTTTTTTTTTTGGTCATTAAATGGGCCAGTATTAAAACCACATTTAGCTCAAAACGCTTCTTCATCATTGCTAAAACCATGTACATTGTTGTATGTCAAGTTTGAATAATCATGTCAGCCATCATTTCCTGATTTTTGACCTCAATTGAGGGAAGATAGTTCGTTTATTAAGTTCAAAACTGACTTCACTCGCATCAGATTGTAGCAAATCCTGCCATAAGATAAAGGAAGAAGCTTAATAGAAAAAAAAAAACAAATTTCACTCGATCGTTGTAATCTGAAATTTAATTTAAAACTAAATTACATCGTAGTAGCCCAATAAAGCAACCCACACCACATCGCCACATACAATAACCCATTAACCATAAAATGCACGATGCATGAGACATCAATAACCCCCGTCGCATATACTATATGAATAGTTTGGGGAAATCTCCTAGAACGACGTCGTCGAGTAGAGCCGAGCTTTAGCCCAGAAGCACCAGAATGTGCAATCTTTAATATTCCACCGAACGTAGCTCGTTATTGCTTCCCGAACGATCCAGCGATGACATCATTAATTTGCATTATACCGATGGTTCCACGGCATCTCGCTAGTAGGCTGGAGGTGGAGGGTGGGTCGTACACTCGAGTATAGTAAAGGAGACTGGGGGAGAGGACGGGGGCATCCCGGAAAATTTAAAATTCCCGACGTATCCGGTCGTTGGCAGCGAGCGAAAGTTTTCAATTCAGTTTCCGACACCATCCGGCGCGTACCGAAGTCATTTAAACGTAGTTTTAAGTAACTTTCGTGAAAGGATGGACAACTCAATTCCGGGACTCTCGACTTTGAAGTTCTATCGTCGCGTCGGGAAAAGGAGAGGGGTGAGGGGGTGACGTAAAGTGAGGTGGGAATGAGGGAATCACTCTGCACCTGAATTGTATAAAGTTATCGTAGAATAAAACATTATGTTGAATTAATCGGAGAAATAGTGAGTAATTTAGGATTTTGAATTACGTTTCCTATTAAGGGGGGCCGAAAGTGCTAGTAATAAACGCGAATGGAATAGTAATCATATAATAAAAGATTCCCTTTTACATCTACAAATAATCTCCGTTACCATTTCACGTTTGCTAATTTGCATAACAAATTATAGAATTATGTAAATCGACGAGTCTGCCACAGAGAACGAACGGGAACAATCCGAGCAAGGCGGCTTTTGTACTGTGTACAGCCGGTTCTACGTAAATTTAACACGATTTTGAAGTGTAATTTATACACTTTTTTTTGCACTTCGCGAGTAAGGCCGTGCTTTTAATATTATTACGCGAAGTATCGGATTAAATCTGACGGCACACTATATATGTATATACTGCTTTGGCGGGAATAAAAAGTCCTGATTCCGTGCGCTAATTTTGGATAATTTCATGCAATGAACAAGTGACCTTGGTAAGAAACTGAAGGATTATTTTAAAGTGCTCGGTAATATAAAAAAAAAATGGTAACGATGTGCGATTAAGCAGTTTTTTATTCTGTCGTCTACTGCCTGATGTTAACCTTTCTAATATGCAAATCGAATATTGAAAGAAGGAGGTGAATGTTGTTTATTGTCTATTTTTAAAGTAGAGAGACGAATTTCTGAACAAACCACTTTGTTCGAAAAACAAAACATTGTATAGTTCGATATCATCATCATAAAGTAGAGATATATGAATTTATTTCTAATAGTTATGAGCAGCTCATAAGTTTGTGATAAATATTTTTAATAGATTTGCATTTCTGCATGCGATTTGGGCCTGGGGTGTGTTCAGAAATTCGTCTTTCTACTTTAAAAATAGACATTAAACAAAAACAAACTTGTCAAAACTGCAACTCTTTCTATGGCAATCCATTCACGAGCAGGGTTTTAACTCTACATACGTCTAGCAGTTATCATATATGTATATTTTGACAGTTACAATTGTCAAATCTGAGAAAAATGATAGATTTGATGATATGAGCTGTCAGAAATATTTGTATAGCGAAGTTGTCAAAATGAGGAAAATAATTGCTCCTTTTTAGAATTCTACAGCCGTCAAAGATATTTTGCTTGTCATAGATGTCCTGATTTTAACATTTTCGAATGTATCTTTTCAGTTACTACTGTCAAATATGATATTATTGATGTTTCTTGTAATTTGACAGTTCTAAAGTATGTAACGTCTGCAAAAAGGTGGAAGCAGGAAAAAAATTGCTTCAATCATATGACTGCTGTCAAAAATGTTTGCACGTGATCGTTACGTCGCCAAATATTGTAAAAGCATAAGGGTTTGTTTTTAATTTGACAGCTAGCAGGCATTTCTTTCTGATGACAATCAAAGTTGTAAAAATTGACAGATAAACTTGACAGATAAAATTGTCTAATCTGAGAAAACTATTGTTTCTACCTTTTGACAGCTGTCAGATATATTATAATTGTGTTCTTTAAAATAGTAAAATCGTTCAGCCAAATTATATCCGCTGCAAATTTCGAAATCGTTAGATATTGATGTTTTTGCAACTAGACAGTTGTCAAAAATAGTTTGACATTTACATTTGTTTTTAACAGCTGTCAGAATTTGACAATTGTGCACTTTTCGTTCTTTACGTCACTCGATGTATAATAATAATATAATATTTATCCAACTTAGAAATCGGTGGACATTTTTTTTATGATCACGACATTCAAAGTTGTAACAACCTGTTTTTACCCTTTGACAGCTAGTTATGTTTTTTTAAATTATCAAGTTGTTACACGCGCTTCAAAAAAGCTTTCACCAAAATTATATCGGCTGCCGATTTAGAAACCGTGCTCTGGGCAGTTATCAAAAACATTTTGACATTTATATTTGCTTATAAAACTATTGTTTCTACCTTTTGACAGCTGTCAAATATATTACAACTGCGTTCTTTAAAATCGTTACACTCGCTTCAAAAAAGCTTTCACCCAAATTATATCCGCTGCAGGTTTTGACACCGTTAGAAATTAATATTTTTGCAACTGGACAGCTTTAGTTTGACATTTACATTTGTCAAAATAACAAAAAACTATGTGTGAGCGTAAACTTTTCGATAATGATCCTAAACTGTGTTTAAAATTTAGAATTGTTTTGGAGGCGATTTGCATCGCTCAGAAAGCAAAATAACGCCTGCAAGAGTTGAAACTTTAGCAGCTGTCAGAATTTGACAATTGTGCACTTTTAGTTCTTTCCGTCACTCAATATATAATAATAATATAATATTTATCAAACTTAGAAGTCAGTGGAAATCTTTCTATGATCACGACTTTCAAAGTTGTAACAACCTGTTTTTACCTTTTGACAGCTGTCAGAAATATTATAGTTATGTTCTTTAAAATTGTCAAATTGCTACACTCACTTCAAAAAAGTTTTTACCAAAATTATATCGGCTGCCGATTTTGGAACCGTGAGCTGTTTTTCATAATTGCGAAAAACATTTTGACATTTACATTTGTCAAAATAGCAAAAATTTACGTGTGAGTTTTCGATGGTGATCTAAGTGTGTTTCAAGTTGTCAGACGTAATTTGACAGGTAAAATTATCAAATCTAAAGGATTTATCGTTTTTACCTTTTGACAGCTGTCAGAAATATTATAGTTATGTTTTTTTAAATTGTCAAGTTGTTACTCATGCTTCAAAAAAGCTTTTCACCAAAATTATATTGGCTGCCGGTATTAAAACCTTGAGCTGGGCAGTTATGAAAAACATTTTGACATGATCTAAGTATGTTTACAATTTTACAGCTGTCAGATGTAATTTGACAGCAAAAATTGTCGAATCAATTTGACCAGCTGTCAGAAATATAATAATTACATTACTATATCGCTTGCCGGTATTAAAACTGTGCTAAAGTGATATTTTTACAATTTATCAATAATATTTATGTGAAAAAAGTGCAGCAATGTGACAGCTGTCAATTTTAAAATATTTCGAAAATTACTGGAAAAACATCTATTTTTAATTTTAATATTTGACAGCTGTCAAATGACGTTTAACAAGCCCATGTACAATCTCAAGCCGCTGTTCCATTGTTAATTTCTTGTGTTACTTATGTTAATTAAGCGCCAAATTCAAATAATTCTATTAAATTGTTTTAAAGACAGTATGTCTGGACGCTTTCCTCGAAAACATAGTAAAGCTCGAGCAGCAGTAACTCAGGATCGTACTGAAGCCTTGTTTAATGAAACACATCAGTTTTTAAAACAAGAAAAATTAGATGGAATACGCATTTATAATGGGGATGAAACCGGTTTTATGTTATGTCCCAAAAGTGGTAAAGTCTTCAGGATTTTTACCAAAGGGTATCAGCAGAAAAAGAACAAATTACTGTCATGGCAACTTTTTCGGCCGATGGTAAAACTGTACCAACAATGATTATCCATCCCTTACAAGAAGATGCCTAAAGCAATCGTAGAATAGACAATCGAGGAATTTCTAAACAGTCTTAACCAACCTTGGTCGACCATCCAATAGCATTTGCAGCAGATTGGGAAAATAAGCAGAGCAGGTGTTTGGGTCCCAAGAGAACAAAGCTAACCGATCCACTATATGCAACTTATTACTTCAACGACACAATAGAAGAGTGTTTTTTGATCGCTTTATCACCGGAGATGGAAATGGGTCTTATATGATAATTCAAAACGCAAAAGGTAGCGACTCTCTCCAAATGAATCCCCACGACCGGCGATTGCCAACAGCACTGCACAAGATGAATCCTGGAAAAAAATTAATCAATTGGAGGAGGGAGGAAGGTGGAGGGGTACTGTCTCATCCACCATACCTGCCCGATCTTTTTTTGAAGACCTAATTGAGCAAGAAGGTCTACGACAACGCTTACGAAGCTGCAAATGAAGAAGCTCCTCAATCTCTGTTTGAGAATGTTAATTTAGACATTTTTATTTAAGTGTGGATCAAAATTTGGCAATCTAAGACGAAATAATCGTCATATTGGGTGTCACAAAGATCACAGAAAGAAAATATTACTTTTGAGGTGGCTCTAAAATTAGCAGTAAAATTAGACTTGTTGCCGAAAAGGGAAGTTTTGGTACAAAATTTATTTATTGCAGGAACAAAAGAAGGACTTCAAATCAGTCACTCATACCACACCGTTCTTTCCTGGGTGTAATTCAACTATACGGTCAAGTTTCCAAAGCACCAATGGAGCCTTGTCATGTTTCATGATCACCAATTCACCAATCTCAATATTGGAAATTTTGGTTTGTCAATTTTTTTCGTTGAGGAAAGGTATTCAGTTGACCAACGATGCCAGAAATGTTGAACCATTTATTGTAGGTGTTGGTAAAGTTTTAGCCGATTGGTAGCTCACCTGGAAGTTCCGGCAGAGCAATAAGGAGGAAATAGACTGGTGCAAACGCAATATGGTTAGTAGAGTTGTCCATTCAGAAAATGTCTACTTCTTCCAAAGAGTTCTGAAAAAAGTAGTACTCCCAAACGTAAACGAGTTGTATTTCCTGGTGTTGTATCAAGCAACAAATATAGGGAATTTTAAAACAGCAAGAAATCTACATCTACACAAAAACTAAAAATGAAAAAACAGAAGCAACTCATTATAACCCAAACTATAGAAAGTACGCCTGAATCAGAAGATAATGTTCCTTATGATGATGAAGATGTTGACATTAGCCTGGTTCACTAATGTCAACATCTTCAGATATATTATACTTGCCAAATTATATCGGCTGCAGGTTTTGAAACCGTTAGAAATTGATATTTTTTGCAACTGGACAGCTGTCAAAAATAGTTTGACATTTACATGTGTCAAAATAACAAAAAAATTACGTGTTAGCGTAAACTTTTCGATAATGATCCTAAACTGTGTTTAAAATTTGGAATTGTTTTGGAGGCGATTTACATCGCTCAGAAAAAGAAAACGCCTGCAAGAGTTAACACTTTAATATCTGTCAGAATTTGACAACTGTACACTTTTCGTTCTTTACGTCACTCAATATATATGTATAATAATAATCATATAATATTTATCCAACTTAGAGGTCAGTGGAAAGTACTTATAAAGTTGGAAAATAAATACCTGACTACACCAAGAAGGGACTATTCGAAATCAGAACGTCATTTTGATTTGACATAACATGTATATTAAAAACACAATAAATACACACGATTAAGTATAACGATGCATTCGGGACATAAATCTTATATTAACGACAAAATTAAAACACACGATCAACTACGACAATGCCTTCGAACAATATAAATCTTATGAGCTACGGATTCAAAAACGATGTTGCAACGATCGGGAATTTTGAGCTACTTACTAATATCTAAATACAATGTTTACGATACCTTAACTAACTTAATTATAATCCGGGGTGATCCTACGATGAGTTGCTTCTAGTGTTCCAAATAAATCCTACTTACTGGAGACGATATGTAATCCAATTAACTACAAATCACTAACGGTAAAAGGCCCTGAATAACTCGCGCACTACGGCGAAAATTACCATTAACGAGACGACATGACTTCACACACGAAAAGTGATCTAAATACCGAACACTACCGGCATTAACACCGATGAGAATTTTTAACCGTATCTCCTTCGTAAGGTACCTCAAATCACCCACTCTTGGATGCACCGATTTCTCGCCCCAGCGTGATTGGAAGGGGAGATGTGCTGTCCAATAATTTGTTCGCCTTATGTCATCGTGATTCCTATTGGTGGATGAAGTATCCGTAGACAACTGCAGGTGCATGAACAAAAAATTATGCGAACCAGCCAAAATATCAATTCGCACGCTATTTTAATACAAAGAAAATACTGTGCATTCAAATTGAACAACAAGGTTTACATAGAACTAAAGTATATTGAAAACAGTTTGACTGCAAGGTTTGCAAAGTTAATGAAAAGATACATACAATATTTCTTACAGAATTTCTTTATGAGGTTAAACAGTAAATACAGAACTGAGTGTTTGATGTGAAGCGTTACTATATTCTTTGAAACTAATAAATAAAGAACTATCTATATACATTCAAGGGTATACATTTGTACAAAGAGATTATTTAGTTCGTGCAGATGTTACCTAAACCTTGAATAAACTATTAATTATTTTATGGGTTCGAATGCATTGCGTAGCTATTAAATAAATGATTAAAATTACAAGGTCGTAAATAGAAATTGGACCGTAACAACATCTGTCAGAAATATTATAGTTACAGATTTCAACAAAATTATATCAGCCGCCGGTTTTGAAACCGTGACCTGGGCAGTTATCAAAAACATTTTGACGTTTACATTTGTCAAACTAGCAAAAATTTACGTGCCAGTTTTCGATGGTGATCTAAGTGTGTTTCAAGTTGTAACAACCTAATCGCGTTTACAGTTTTACAGCTGTCAGATGCAATTTGACAGATAAAATTGTCGAATCTGAGAAGACTATTGTTTCTACTTTTTGACAGCTGTCAAATGTATTATAATTGTGTTCTCTAAAATAGTAAAATCGTTACACTCGCTTCAAAAAAGCTTCCAGCCAAATTATCTCCGCTGCAGGTTTTGACACCGTTAGAAATTAATATTTTTGCAACTGGACAGCTGTAGTTTGACATTTACATTTGTCAAAATAACAAAAAAAAACTCTGTGTTAGCGTAAACTTTTCGATAATGATCCTAAACTGTGTTTAAAATTCGGAATTGTTTTGGAGGCGATTTGCATCGCTCAGAAAAAAAAAACGCCTGCAAGAGTTAACTTTAATATCTGTCAGAATTTGACAACTGTACACTTGTCGTTCTTTACGTCACTCAATATATATGTATAATAATAATATAATATTTATCCAACTTAGAAGTCAGTGGAAATCATTCTATGATCACGACTTTCAAAGTTGTAACAACCTGTTTTTATCGTTTGACAGCTGTCAGAAATATTATAGTTATGTTGTTTAAAATTATCAAGTTGTTACACTCGCTTTAAAAAAGATTTCAACAAAATTATATCAGCCGCTGGTTTTGAAACCGTGACCAGGGCAGTTATCAAAAACATTTTGACGTTTACATTTGTCAAACTAGCAAAAATTTACGTGCCAGTTTTCGATGGTGATCTAAGTGTATTTCAAGTTGTAACAACCTAATCGCGTTTACAGTTTTACAGCTGTCAGGTGCAATTTGACAGATAAAATTGTCGAATCTGAGAAGACTATTGTTTCTACCTTTTGACAGCTGTCAGATGTATTATAATTGTGTTCTCTAAAATAGTAAAATCGTTACACTCGCTTCAAAAAAGCTTCCAGCCAAATTATCTCCGCTGCAGGTTTTGACACCGTTAGAAATTAATATTTTTGCAACTGGACAGCTGTAGTTTGACATTTACATTTGTTAAAATAACAAAAAAAAACTCTGTGTTAGCGTAAACTTTTCGATAATGATCCTAAACTGTGTTTCAAATTTGGAATTGTTTTGGAGGCGATTTGCATCGCTCAGAAAAAAAAACGTCTGCAAGAGTTAACTTTAATATCTGTCAGAATTTGACAACTGTACACTTGTCGTTCTTTACGTCACTCAATATATATGTATAATAATAATATAATATTTATCCAACTTAGAAGTCAGTGGAAATCATTCTATGATCACGACTTTCAAAGTTGTAACAACCTGTTTTTATCTTTTGACAGCTGTCAGAAATATTATAGTTATGTTCTTTAAAATTGTTAAGTTGTTACGCTCGCGTCAAAAAAGTTTTTACCAAAATTATATCGGCTGCCGGTTTTGGAACCGTGAACTATATTTCATAATTGCGAAAAACATTTTGACATTTACATTTGTCAAAATAGCAAAAATTTACGTGTGAGTTTTCGATGGTGATCTAAGTGTGTTTCAAGTTCAGACGTAATTTGACAGGTAAAATTATCAAATCTAAAGGAGTTATTGTTTTTACCTTTTGACAGCTGTCAGAAATATTATAGTTATGTTTTTTTTTATTGTCAACACACGCTTTTCACCAAAATTATACTGGTTGCCGGTATTAAAACCATGAGCTGTCAGATCTAATTTGACAGCAAAAATTGTCGAATCGATTTGACCAGCTGGCGCTGCTGCGGAACTGTGCTAAAATGATATTTTTACAATTCATCAATAATATTTATGTGTCAAAGGTGCAGCAATGTGACACCTGTCAAATTTAAAATGTTTCGAAAATTACTGGAGAAACATCTATTTTTAATTTTAATATTTGACAGTTGTTAAATGACGTTTGACAAGCCCATATACAATCTCAAGCCGCTGTTCCATTGTTAATTTCTTGTGTTACTTATGTTAATTAAGCGCCAAATTCAAATAATTCTATTGAATTGGAAAATTTAATTGAATAAAAAAATTAGATATGTGTATTTTGTAATATGTACAAATATGTTTGTATTCATAGGTATAATATTTTATTTAAAAGCAGGGTTTTATATTAAAATCTACAACCAATTAAACGCATTACAAATTACGATTTCGTTTTTATTTCTTTACGCATGGTGGCTACACGAATTCATTTACATTTTAAACGAAGTGCATGCAATGTATTGCACATATTGTACATAATATGCATATTCTACGTGTCGTAAAACAGAAATTCCCCGTCAAAATTTACCGCGAATTATCGATTAGAGTGGCGGTTTCCAAAAATAACCTTAATGAAACATTTCTTTTTAGTACTTTTGACTTCTTGACTGATATCCATCATTATAGAAAATGCTTATTTCGATATTAGAATTCGCTCGTTCTCAACTGGTATACGTCGACTGTTACACACGCACATTCAGCCGGTGGTAGAGGCGTAAACTCGTGAAAAAAAAAAAAAACAACGGAGAACGCTGCCGACTCGGATTGACAAGCCGTTGTTGCGAGGAACATTAATCAAGGCTTCCGCGACCTAGGTTAACCATGATTTTGCTTTTAACTTGCCTTCCTACGCGCTTTCGCCCGTCATACGCCCGGAACGTAAATGGAGGTCACAGTCACGAGTCACCGCTACCACCGTTACCCGAAAGAGGAAAAAAGAAGAATGGCCCTCCACCCGAAAGAAATATTATGAACGCCCTTCTCTCTAATGGGGTGATGACCTAGACGGGTGGGCTACTTTTAGTAGACGATGTTTTCGAGCCACCATATTTCTAACAAGAAGTTATGAGCGAAAGAAATTGAATCCTGCACTTCGATTGGATTTCCTCTTTTGAAGTACATATTAAGGTAATAATAATAATAATGGAGTGATGTGTTTGTGTGTACATGAACATTAATATTCGAGGATATCGGAGGCTGCATTATAGTCGTTTGTATAGAGTTGGGAATTTTGAGCACAAACAGTATGTTTGTAGTGGTACATGTGTATTGAAAATATTTGCAGAAATCGTGTGTAACCAAGCGTATTTGGATTGGAGCTGAATAAACACAAGCTATCGTCTCTACCCATTATGTGAATATTTGCATCGTTTTCCTGACCTATTTCCTAGCCAGAGCCGGGTTTAGAGGAAACTCCAAATATCGGAAATTGCAATAATTTTTAAAAGCAGTCGTTTTCAATAGATAGAGAAAATTATTAAGTCGATAACAAACATTAAAATATTTTCTGACAGCTGTCAAATTGTTTCACATTATAAAAGAAGTATTTGTCACAGATTTGACCCTCTTGACTGTCAAATTACAATCAGACAGCTGTAAAGTTGTCGTTTTTAGAGCTGTCAAATATATAAAGCATTTCTGGCAGCCGTCTGCAATTTTTCGAAGTTTCCAAACAATATAATTCCTCCGAAAATTGTCACAAAAAAGCACTCACTGTTTTACTTTCTCAATGGATCTAGCGGCTCTGCAGTTTTAACAGGCGTAAGTGTCGAAGTACACCTGCCCAAATGTGAAATCAATATCCGCTTGTCACGCACAATTGTTTTAGAATTTTGAATGTCGTAATCATCAAAGAAGTGTTGCCAAATGGTAAATTGTAAAAACAAAATATTTATGACATCTGTCAATTTATAAAAGCGGTAATTTTTGATAGTTTCAATACTTATAAGCGATTTATTTATTTATTTATTAAACGTAAATGCCAAAACATTTATTTCTAACAGCAGCCAAATTATATGGAACCAACAAATTGTTTTAGCTTCAATTATCAAAGCAAGCATGTCTTGGCAACGTTAAAGCTAAATTGTGAAAATATTTTTCACCGTTTTGATCATTTTTACTATTACCAAAGCACAATCTGACAGCTGTATAATTATAAACACAGTTTTTTACAACTGTAAGTGTCGTAATAATCAAAAAATTTCTGCCAACCCCCAAACTGTGGATGTCATGTCGTATCAAAATATTTTTGACAGCTGTCGATTTATAAAAACGTCATTTCCCATATTTACTCCGTTTCCTTATTGTTCTAGCGAGTTTAAAAGATTTCCATTTTTAACGAGCGTAAGTCCCGAAATATTTTTGACAGCTGCCAAAGTCAACCTCTGGCTACATCCGACAGCTTTAAAATTGTAAGGATAGTGAGTTTCTTTACAATAATTCTGTAGTAATTATTAGAAAATTTGCATGTCTATTAATGCTATTTTGACACATGTTAATTTCAAAAAAATTTTGACAGCCGTCAAATTCTAATAACAGTAATATAATTTTTCTGAAAGCTATCGATGCAATACTTCTTTCCTTACTATTTTAGCTAGTGCAACTGCTTCACATTTCCAAGCTTTCCATTTTTAACGAGCGTAAGTCCCGAGATATTTTTGACAGCTACCAAAGTCAAGCTCTAGCTACATCCGACAGCACTAAAATTGTAAGGATAGTAAGGCTTTTTACAATTCTGTGGCAATTATTAGAAAATTTGCATATCTATTAATTCTATTTTGATACCTACATGTTAAAATCAAAAAAATTTTGACAGCTGTCAAATTGTAATAACAGTAATATAATTTTTCTGAAAGCTGTCGAAACAGTACTTCTTTCCTTGCTGTTTTAGCTAATGCAAGTGCCTTACATTTCCAAGCTTTGCAATTTAACGAACGCAAGTCCCGAAATATTTCTGACAGCTGCCAAAGTCAAGCTGTAATTACACCCGACAGGTTTAAACTTGTAAGGATAGAGAGGTTTTTTACAATTCTATGGTAATTATTAGAACATGTGCATGTCTATTAATTCTATTTTGATACGTACATGTTAAAATCAAAAAAACTTTGACAGCTGTCAAATTGTAATAACACTAATATAATTTTTATGAAAGCTGTCAAAGCAATATTTCTTTCCTTACTGTTTTAGCTAGTGCAACTACTTTGCATTTCCAAGCTTTCCATTTTTAACGAACGTAAGTCCCGAAATATTTTTGACAGCTGCCAAAGTCAAGCTGTAATTACACCCGACAGCTTTAAAATGGTAAGGATAGTGAGCTATTTTACAATACTATGGTAATTATTAGAAAATGTGCATTACTATTAATTCTATCTTGATACCTACATGTTAAAATCAAAAAAGAATTGACAGCTCTCAAATTGTAATAACAGTAATATAATTTTTCTGAAAGCTGTCGAAGCAATACTTCTTTCCTTACTCTTTTAGCTAGTGCAACTACTTTGCATTTCCAAGCTTTCCATTTTTAACGAACGTAAGTCCCGAAATATTTCTGACAGCTGCCAAAGTCAAGCTGTAATTACACCCGACAGCTTTAAAATGGTAAGGATAGCGAGCTATTTTACAATTCTATGGTAATTATTAGAAAATGTGCATGTCTATTAATTCTATTTTGATACCTACATGTTAAAATCAAAAAAACTTTGACAGCTGTCAAATTGTAATAACAGTAATATAATTTTTCTGAAAGCTGTCAAAGCAATACTTCTTTCCTTACTGTTTTAGCTAGTGCAACTACTTTGCATTTCCAAACTTTCCATTTTTAACAGACGTCAGTCCCGAAATATTTTTGACAGCTGCCAAAGTCAAGCTGTAATTACATCCGACAGCTTTTAAATTGTAAGGATATTGAGATTTTTTACAATTCTGTGGTAATTATTAGAAAATTTGCATGTCTATTACTGCTATTTTGACACACGTTAATATCAAACATTTTTTGACAGCTGTCAATACTTCTTTCCTTACTGTTACTTACTGTACTACCACTTTATCTAATAGAATATTTCAGATTTGACAACTTTAATTATTAAGTTACATGTGACCGCTTGTAAAATTGTCATCATATTAATTTTTGTTGACGTCTGTAGATATCAAAATATGTAATTCTGACAGCTGTCAAATTGACAGAAGACTATATTTCTGAAATTTTACGATTATAGCTATCGAAATATACGTATCTGACATGAGTAGAATTGTGATTTTAAAATTTCTGTTCAGTTGTCGAAATATTTTTGACAACTGTCAGATTATTATTTCGCGTAATATGGTATTATGGGAAAGAGATAACTCTAAATAGCTAACTAATTCGAACTAATACCAACATCGACAACATGCTTATTTCAATTCAAATTTTATTTGGACCAAAAATTGCAATTAGCATTGCACGTCATTTTGCGAAGCTCATACATGTGGTAATGTCAGCCTACAGCATTCCAATCATCACAAACATACATTCCACGTTTGAATTTCAATTATTAAGCCAAATAAAATCCTCGTAACATTAATTATTGCGATCCCGACTAGGAATAATCAGTAATTGAAAATGTTAATTACCGATCGTGAATTAATAATGAGGAAATTATGTGATGTGTGTGTTTGTCGGATAAATTTCTGGATCACTGCATGCCATTTAGATACAAAATAAATAAGTTTAAAAGAAAATTATTAGACGATGACGGATCCCACTTGTTGATATGGGTACCGAAAATTATGTATTTTTCACTTAAAACTCATACATCATAAACAATATTCAATCCATTTCCACCCAAAATTAATTTACTCCTCCGCGAAACACTACAATTTCCCAGGTCATCAGTTATCCCTAATGGTAGTACAACTAGTAGCAAAACCGTCATAAATTCTAAAATACAATATATACTGGTCATCAATTCACCCAGACATAATAATACTCTCTCTCATCGTAATATACACCACGCTATCAGTATATTGGACCAACAAAGGACAATAGCCGGCCAAAACATATATCATCACCGGGTACAGTTTTAGATCGCTATTTAATTCCCGAACTCTGAAAATTCAAGCCCACTTAAAACAGTGACAAATTGCGCGCGAAGACCGTAAAGACCTTACGACATCAAACGCGATAGAGAGAGAGAGGGAGATTGTAGTATCGGATATTTCATCCTGTACTATCCCGTGGCAAACTTGCTTGCGGTATATCTCAATACGGCGGTTTGTGAGGTTGATAATGATATCCTTCCTGCTCCTACCTCCACCCCCGGTAAACTGATAATAGCGTAGATAAGCCGATCCTGATGGCGTAGGGGGACCTGTTGGGGAGTGCCGCAGGGTGGTGGTAGCGGTTATTACTCTATCTGGTCGCGGCGAGCATTAATGTGCTAATGTATACGGAATAGTTCCACCTGTGCCTTGCTGCTTGCCTTCGCTTAACAGCTAACGTTATGAATATATTTACATATACGAAACGATACTGTAGGTGATTTGTGACCGATTCGCCGTTTTTTTCTTTTTGTTTGGGCAAAATCGAAACATTCCATGAGTAATAGTAAGCATTTTTTTAAATGTAAACTAGAATATATTTTTATTGCATGTTGGCAACACCACGCATGCTCAGAAAACGTTAGATTAAGTTTAAGCATTTTAAAGAACGAGATTTTTCGATCTGTTGCTTCTGAAAAATTAAATGAGCCTAACAAGCCACCTTAAGGGCCTGTTAGACAAGAAAATAATTGGTCCGTTTTTCATACAAAGAACTTTAAACACCAGTATAATGTTGAAGATCTACACCTCATTTAATATAAGCAAGATGGATGTCCTACCTCCTAGATCACCTGATCTTTTCCGTAATCACACTTAGCGATCTATCATCCAGAAACGAGGCTCTTATACACCGTCAAACTTTTTGCCACTAAGTAGGCACCACTGTAAGACATAATGAATCCAAGTTTGAGGTTATGTCTATAATTAGTTTGTGTACAGCTGCTGATTGTGTCGGTTCATCTCAAGTGCGTTGTTCGATTGTTATAATGAATAATTTTGTTGAGTAAAAAGTTTGCATTAAATTTTACGTTTCCAACGGAATTTCGTTTGCGGAATCGTTGAAAATATTGGGTGAAACCTATGGCGACTCAGTTCTATCGAAAAAACAATTGTATGAATGTGTGGTCGTCAAGACGTTAATGATTTGCCTCATGCCGGCTGTGACTGAGGGAAACATCGCTAAAGTGCTTGAAAATCGTCATTATAGCTGGGGGGTGAGCTAGCACAAGAGCTAAACATTTCACACAAATCAGTTCGTCTGATTTTGGTCGATATTTTGGAGATCAGCAAGGCTTGTTCCAAAAGAGCTGAATTTTTTGCAAAAGCAACATCGAAAAGCGGTTGCTGAGGACATGCTTGTCGAGCCGCCAGTTACTCTACATTCTTGCAACGCATCATAACTGGTGATAAGACATAGATCTACGAGCACGACATGCAAATCAATCAACAATCATCCGAATGGCGGTACAAAAACGAGCCGAAACCGAAATAATCAAGACCAAATCGATCAAAAGTTAAGGCCACGCTCACAGTTTTCCTCGATTATCCTGGTGTGGTGCACTTTGAATCTCTTCCGCAAGGTTAAACAGTGAATAAGGAATACTACTGAGGCGTTATCCGTAAGCCGGATTTGTAGAGACACAAATCTTCACCACGATAATGCCCCGTCTCACAAAGTGTGACGACATTTTTTACCAAAACCTCAACTAACCCGATGGAACAAGCACCGTATTCACCAGATATGGCTCCATGTGATTCTTTCCTCTTTCTCAAACTCAAATTGCTACTTCGAGGAACACGTTTCGACTTGATTGAAGCCATAAAAGAAAATTCGAGGAGGAAGCTGAAGTCGATCCCAACCACGGCCTGTTCCAACGCAATTTTGTCGAAATCCTGCGCTGGTCTACCAGGCGATTCATTTTACAAGACGCGTGCGACCGACTCACGATCCGATTATCGTTTACTATGGAATTCGTCTGTTACATACCTTGGTATGATTTTGATTAAGAGACTTACACTTCGATTACACACCAATAGAATTATCGATCGCTTTGAGTCGCCTGATCAATCGTTTACTCATTATATTGCTCCAAAAGTCCAAAATAATATAGTATAGCCTCATACATAGACGTGTATTGCCAAAACCCACCTGAATAGGTTGCAAGCTCAGCAAAATACGACCCCAAAAATAATTACAAATGCCTCCTGCTTCATCCGCAACACAAACCTAGGCCAAGATTTAAAAATGCCATCACCCTATCAATATGCATCGCAGCTGGTGATGAATCGATGAGAAAATCTACCAATCCAGGAACACCTTGTCTTTGCAGAAATCGATTCACTTGAGCAACTTATCAGTGACCCTATACAGGCAGTAGGAACTGTTCCAAAGGAAGATGAGAGGACTTCGGAGCTTCGCTTAGCATTGAAAAGACAGACAAGGATCATCGAACTTTGAATAGAATTAATTACAGTTGGAAGTCCACCAGAATCCCATGGCAGTTGCGCTTAAGTCAGAGAGATTGAGTAAAAGTATGACGTTGCTGTGATTGCCACACTGATATAAGAAGAGGACCTAATGGCTCATGCGTTAATAATAATGTATTTAATCCAATGATCCACAAAAAAAGTACAAAGAAAAGTACAAAAAGGACTGCCCCAAAAAGTTAGATCGTATCAAATTCTTGATTCAAAAGTTAAAAAATAGTAACACAACAGGACTTCTTTTTATACCAAATATCAGAGTCTAAACAGGGCATAACAAGCACTTGCAAGTCTTTGACATAAATTATCAATATAGATGTTCCATGTCAAACCACAGTCAATATACCAGTCCTAAGAATTTGGTAGTCGTTACTTGCTGTATTGACTTGTTCTCCACTTTAAGTAAGTCCAAGGTTGAGCACAGAAATTAACAAAAACTGTCTTGTCTTTATTTAAAATCAATTAATTTTGGTGGAACCAATTTGAAAATTTATCCATCATGTCTTGGGCAACCCTTCCTACTTTTAAGTCGAGAGCGCTCATTCACCGGAGATAGCACACCGTCATGAACGAACCAGAATCTTCAGAGATGCCGGCACTGAACCCGGTAAACCGACTGACCGTCGAATGTTTACGCCATTTATGCGGATGTCACCACAATAGTGGTAATTTGAAAGAGCCTTGAGATTACAGCTCAACTTGCTCAGGCACAGTTGGATCGAATCCGGGGATTCTTCAGCACAAGCGGTCTGACGATCAATCTGAGGAAAACGCAGGATTAAACGTTCAGTGGGAGACATCAACCATCTTCTTCCGTTTTGCTAATTTAAGAAAGATGAAGAGAGGGAAAGATTCCATCAAGATATTGCAGAAATGGAGAAACGATACCAGGATAGGTGGGATCCCGTTATGATGGAAGAATATTGCTGGTTTGTCATCAGAATATTCAACAGCCAATATTAAAAGGAATAATTTCGTTTTATTGGAAAATTATCCTAGCATTATTTCCTCATACATTTTGACATCAAAGAAATCAGGTCATACTTAGCCTATTCGAGGGATTAACAATAAACCCTTTAACAATAGCATAATTTTTTTGAAAAAAAAAAAAGAACTATGAGTCACCTCAAAACGTTTCCTCGCATATTTTTTTTTGTCTTGGCAATAACTACATCGACCTGATTGTTTCGTAAATTCTCCTGAACACGTACATTCAGTACTTACCTAGAGCGCTATTATAAATTAACTGCGCGTACACACCGTTCTCCTGATTATTTGCAATTCATGAAGCTCCCCCAACGTGTGCATATTGATGGTGACTTGTTGACATTTCACTTCAACCTACCCTGCACCACCGCCCTGTCGTTTCTGGGGGGACTAACGTTTCACATATATGCGAAACCGATCTGCATAGAGAGCCCCATCGGCGTCGTCGCCTAAGGCTCTCCGTATTGTTTCGCAATGCGTAGAGAGATTTTGACCTCGATAAGTGTGGAGGAGGAAGTTATAAGAGCCCGGAAACTTTGTGTATTATTACACCGAAAGCGCGAGGGGAGAGGGGCGGGGGGGAATAACCCATTTTTTACCTAACATAGTAATCAGTTTAAATTGTGATAATCTGTTATATTAATTTTGGCCCCCAACGTTGTGGAGTGTACCGAAAACAACATAAAAAACAAAATGAAAACCAATTGCGCACATACTCGCTTCCGATTGATTTATAAACCCAAGCTGGTCGTTCTCCCGTTTTTTTTTTTATTTCTCTTTTTTATTCCGTACAGAACTAAACCAGAAAGTTCGCAGTAACCAGAGACTTTACATAAATTGAACAGGGCGCATCCGATCGGCAATTTTTTTTTAACCTCTTTTCCGCGCGGTAACGAACGATCTCAATCGGGATATCCTGCTTTTTTTCCCCTTTTACTCAATCCCTTCCCTCCACGGTCTCGCCCCCCTCCAATAACGTGTAGGTAAAATGCGCGTTTATTTGAAATTTATTCCTGAAAGCAGATCCTCTGGCGGATAAACCTGGTTGGTCGCCATGTTTTAGAGTTTTACATATATAGAAAGGGTGTTGTTTACTAGGGGTGTACAGGTCAATGAGTTAAAGCGTGGGCACCGTCAAAGTCTAACCTACAAAATATATGATCCTATTTATATATACACAAGTTTTTCCAGGGTTGTTTTTTTTTGTTTTATTTAAAAAGGGTCGGGACTTTATTACATGGGGTGTAGAGATTGATTTTAATACGGTAAATTTTATCCTTCCTATTTCTGCCCTCAGTTTCATGGTGCTGTCAGAAATAATGATATTGAAATGCTTCAGCAGTTTCTTGTTAAAAATACAGCCTTGGGATTCTTGGGAACAAGGAGGGTGATTGATTGATTGAAGAGCTCAAAAAATTAATGGCGGCAAATTCGAATATTAATTCTGAAGCAAATTACTGCAATTCTGCCAAGGCAAAGCCTCTAAATCATTTAGAGCACCAAATGTGGTCTTTGCTTTCCAAAGTTGCTATAAAAAAATTGATCAATCATATTAGGGACTGACAAGTCACAAACATTACATTTACATTTCTCTTTGGTTATCTATAGTTTCTTCGATTCAGGACAATATAAGCCCTTACAAGAGAACAAGCGATAGATAACTAATATTTACAACAAAAAATTTAGAAGACATCAGGCGCAAAATAGGAGCAGACTATTGTAGCAAAAGAAGAATGGGGATAAACGAAACAACTCTAAGAAAACGACCAAAAAGTGGAGATGTTCCAGTATCGTTAGGTCGATTTAACGAGATTTGGATGACATGATGGTATTACAAAAAAAAATATAAATTCGCCGAAGCTAACAATAAACAGCACCGGTTCAATAGAAATAAAAAAATGGTGGAGGAGTCTTGGGTAAAAGGCTTTTGTCAGCCTTTTGATTCCGAATTTGGAGTGGCTGATGGATTTCAAGAACTATAGTAAAGCTTGTTCTAAAAACCTAGTGCTCCTAGTTCTTGATAATCATAGTTCTCACCGTGATTTAGAAGCTATACAGTATTGCAGAAAAAAATAAATTGATTTGCTGATCTTTGCCTCCACATGCAAGCCATAAATTAAAGCCATTAACTGTTGGGTTTTTTTTTGCCTCTTAAAAGCCTCCTACAGCATGGTATGTGATAAATGGATGGGTAATTATTTAACCATGGTTATGTTATCACCGCTAACATTGAAAAGGCTCAGAATTTCTTCAAGGTAACTGGGATATTTCGATACAACCCCGATCAGTGTCAAGAAGTTGATTTTGCCCCATCCTTCGTCAGAGATGCACCCAGAAGCACTGATTTAATTGAAGAAACTGCACTTGCGGAAGTTACCGCTATTGATTGATTGAAAATCCTAATCGCTGACAAACTAAATCACAAAAATCCGAAATACTGTCCAGTACTCCATTTGCGAAGGACCTAGAGGCGCTTGATAAAACAAAAAAGGCTCAAGAATAAAGGAAAAAAGAAACAGCAAAGGGAAAATTATGATCTAAGCAGTCTAAAGCTATACAGACTCAACGAAAGAAGAAGAAAAGAAATGATGAGGAAGATGTGAGTTGTCCTGGTTGTAGAGGTTGTTACTCAAAATCTTACGAAGACTGGATTATGTGTTTTCAATGTAGGAAATGGTGGGCATGGATCATGCACAACATATGTAACAGGAGAAATTATTTGTTTTACTTGTTAGGCGTGATATGTTTTACATTTTGATCTTTGTTTTGTTTTGTTGCAGTAGGTATTGGTGCTGTCTGGTCTGGGAAAATTCTGAGGACCGTGGAAAAGTTAGGCCACGCTCACTTCCAAGGGCTACTTGTTACAGCTGAACAGCTATCGATATAATATACCTATTTATTTCAACGACTATCTGTTCGAAAGCTGTTCAGCCGTAACAGATAGCCCTCGGAAGTGAGCGTGGCCTAACTTTTCCACGGTCCTCAGAATTTTCCCAAGCCAGAGTGCACCAATACCTACTACCTTACCAATAATCTTCTGTTCTATGTATGTTTAGAAAAATATTTCAAGTTTGTATTTTTAGCGATGGGATAGGACGCTGATGAAGTCGGATACACACCTAAACTCCAAAAATATGATCGAAGTAGTTCCAAAGCTCTCTCTTTGTGCACATCGAACAGACTACGACACCTCAACCATTAACGGAGACACGATACCGCCCCCACAAGAATAATTATAGGACGATAAGCAGCGCCCCCACCACGCTAGAAACCACCACTTATTCAAGACGAGGGTACAAAACCACACCGATCGAATTCAATCTTAGCAGTATCAGTTCGTACAAGTTCAAACTGAATAGGTCACCAGGAAGATGGTCAGAAGAAAAAAGAATCAATGATCAGAATGAAGATAAAACGCAGAATCCTGATTTGTCCTCGGGTGGGAAGTAACGATGTCGTCACACCACAAGCCAACTTAACAACTTTACTAGAAAAAAAGCCAAGCTGCGTCTCTCCCAGTGTAGGTGTCACTAGTGATAACTTCCTTCTTTTTGTGAACGATATCACATCCACTTTGTATGGATTGATGTTCAGGTCTTTCTGCTAGCACTAAGATCCAAATTTGATTCAATGTAGATTGCATACAGGCTGATACTAGACCGCCATGTTTGCTCCTTAGATTTAAATTTAACCCTTAAGCTAAGACCAATTTTTTCACCTTTTTGACTTGTTTTTGTCTACATTTGGTAGAAAACCACCATGAGCCAATAGTTTGCTCTTATTTGGTCCACAGTATCGACTCCTCCTATAATTTATGGCTTATGGCTATCACGATCCACGGAATCATCGCTGTGCATGCAGCCATGCAGGCTCGAAATATTTCGGTCCCAGCACCATCAGTAGCACACACAGTTCTCTAAAATCTATATGACTAAGCTTCTTGACTCCAGTAAGAAACATAAGACCAATAAGAGCTAAAACTTCTTCTTTTGTAGTTTCCTTGGCGTCTCTGTCTCGTGAAAAATGCCCCCAGATGTCCCATCAGTGATTTCTTGATCATCGATCAGAGGTCTTGACGAAGCTTTTGTCATGTTTCTCGAAGCATTTTTTGCAAGCTTGCTTCTTATTTGATGCATATTCCACAATGTTTTAAACATGATGGGAGATTTCTCCTCTTTCTACTTCATTTTCTACTTGCTTTTGCATTTCCGATAGTGCATTTTCTTCTCCCTCTTGCTCTGAACACAACTCATGCTCACCCTCTCCAATTACTTCATCTGATAAGTCTTCATCAATTTCGACAAAGTCTTCACCATCATCTGACGATCCTTCCATTATTTGTCGGGACATTGCTTGCAACCCTTGCGATGTGAACCTTGCTTAGGTTGTTTTAGGTCGCCACGATATCGAAATTTTCAGTTTGATAATACTTTTGCTCTGTGCTTGTTGTAGTTTCCAAGGAATATCTTGGAGCGTCTCAGACTAGGGAGATTCTCCCAGAGGGATGCTCTGAGTCTCTCTTCTCTGTCTTTCAAGTTCTGTTTGTAGGTGCTCATCCCTATGCCACATAACGGTTCCGGTCCCACAAATGGAGTTGTGGCGGCCTTCCTTGCTAATAAATTAGCTTCTTCGTTGCTTCTGATTCCAGTACGTCCTGGTATCCAGCATATTGCAGCTCTATTTTCCGTGCCTATGTTGTTTGCTTCTTACAATGATTACTAAATTATCGAAATATCCTGGTATCTCAAAGACAAGACTTCATACCACAGTAAAGGTGAGAGTAGCTCTTCTTTGAAAATATCTCTTCATGGTGGTAGAGTCTTCTATGTTTGCAGATAGGATTCTGATTTCGAGCATTGATTCGATCCATCTGATGATGGGAGGTTCAATAGCTATGTTGACCCAACCCCTCCATTCAATTTCATTTCTTTTCTGCCCTCTATATCAATAAATGCATGTAGGTGAGCTTCTGTGAATTTTCACGCTAATGGGGTAATAGGATGTACAATAACTTGTTCAGAAACTTGGAATGATTGTTCTGCTTTGTAACTTGAATAAATCGATATGGAGGTGGTCAACTGATTCCCACTCATCAATTTTATTACTGGATATTCGACACATACCTCGAATTTCCAAAATAACTTAATGGCGAAACTATTTCAAACAATTGCTCTTCACCAAGTACTAAACGCTAGTATACCTATTATTTTAAATTGACGTTTCACCGCCGCATTTTTTTTGTTTTAATTGCATACCAGACGTATCCTAGTTTCCCATTAGTCTTTTTTTTTGTGTTTTGGCGACCACCGTGTATAATGAAGCAATTATTTTTCGTCCGCTTCGGAGCGTAGATTTACGCGATTTCGGGACCGATTTTATTAGTTTCGATATTCAATTAATTGGCGTACGCGGTGCGTAAATTTTAAACGGAAATGCATTTGAAATAAAATTAGTTTTATGTACACGAAAGTAATAAAAAACGCTGCAACAAAAAAATAAATCTAGTTACAGGCAATTTAGGGAGTGTAGTTGTAATTTATAGGTTAGGAACCACCGTTGTTGTATAAAGTTGAATTTATTCGACATAACCTATAATTCAATTAAGGACTGAACGCATTTCTTAATTAATCCCGATGCATGAACAATTGAAGCATCTGAAAGGAAGACAACAGGCAACGCAATCAAAAAAAAAAAAAACAAGAAAAGAGACAATGCATCGCATGCACTTTAGCACTATAACCGGGTTATCTTTGCTACTGTTGCGCCTCGTTCATTTCTATTTTCAAATTAAATAAGCATGAGCACGATCCTTCGAATGCTACTACCCTTTTCGAGGACCGATCGATATATAACACACCTCAACTTACCCCCTCTCTCTCCACTTATACAGCTCTCCAAGCGCTTCTAGTACACTTCAATACAATATTCTTTTGTCTACTCATTTCTGATTTTGTTCTTTTTTTTTAATTGTGTTAAAAATATGCGCCCTTTAATTATTTATTTTCGTTCCGAAAAGTTTTCGAAATTATTCCTTCAGCGAAGCGATGCAATCCTCGACACCTGCATTAGTCGGTACTGCTTCACACATTATTTTATGAGACTACGATAGTTCTGAAAATACCCAACTGTATTGCAGCAGCTATCATTCATGTAGATTATGCAGACTTTGTAATGAGGAGGAGGAGGAGGAACTGTCTCTCACATCATCCTTGATGCGTTGATTTTTTAATTAATTATTGTTTTATTTGACCTACAAAACCTTCCTTCTGACGAGCAACAAACATCCTATAGGTCGTGCTTAACTTGCTGGTATGTACGCAGGTTCATACATGCACGTCTTGAACTCGAATCAATCATTCCCCTTAACAGCAGGATATCCTTTTTTATCGGTCAACTGTGTCGTGACTAGCATTGCCGCACCAACGCAACGACTAGATACTGGAAAAAGATATGATAACCAAGTAGATTTTTGATAAGGGGGTATCGTTCTAGTTGGACGCAAACACGCTAAGGTGAAAAAGAAACGCTTTTGACGTTAATCGCTGACGCTCAACTAATTTGGTAACTACATAGATAAAAACTAAGAACACCGTCATTTTTTTTTTAATCTCCCCAACCCCCTCCACGCCGATTCTGTCCTAAGTTGGGCATACTGATTTTAATATGGTAACACTGTGTAATTGGCGAACCTGTTTATCTACATATATTTTGTGGTTAGGTTTATTATTTACATTTCACTTGTAACAAATGTCAACTTAGTAAGACACTACAACAAGACAATACACACAAATGACAGCTAATAGATAAATATTGACACTATCGTTTTGACATTTCACATATATAAATCCAGTATGGACAACTCACGAAAGTAAATATTTCCCAATTTTTATGAATCCAGAGACTTTTTTTGTTTCCATCTCGGGACACTTCAAAATGATCGCAGTGTACATACCTACAACGCGTGAGTCGCAGACAAGAGAATACCGTTAGGGCATTAATATAGATTTAGGGTTCTTTTATTATGTGCTGGATGATGATTTGTAACCCTACATTTCCACGTTTATAGGCGGTAGTTTCGTACCAAGGAAAAGAAAGAAAGAGGTAAAAATAGACGTCGTATAGCTTTAAGGAAGGGGGTGGGGGAGGTGGTATGAGGGAAGATATGTGGATCATGATGGATGATGGACTGTTCGTGTTGTGACACACGAAAAAAAAAAGAATATGCATGCACTATTAGGTGTAAGGTGAGGCGTTATGTTGTCATGTTAAAGGCGTGAATTTAGGGTGGAGTGGATGTGAGTGGTAATTTCTTCGATGTTGAAAGAATTGTTTAATATAAGATTACATTATTGCATGAGGACATTCTGGCACCCAACGTAAAATTTGGTATGCATCTTGTATCATTTATTACTTATTAGATCTTAGCAAGCTATGAGTGAAAACTGGAACTGGTAAATTTTTATGTAGTTGACACCTCTTATCAGAGCAAGAATATAAGTGCATAATCTAAATGCCAACAGCCAAGGAAGTGTATGCTAAACGAAGAGCTCATGCCCAAAACAGCCGACAAAATCATTTGCACGCATGGAAGCGTCATCTCGTTCTAAACAAAACTAACATGACAGTAATAAGAATGGATGCAAACTAGAATGAACGGAAAGAGCTTTATCAAAACTCCTTCGTTGTTTGCAACTCAGATCTTGACATATTTCGAAGAATAGTGACTGTGAACTGTGACAGATTTTCTGGCAGGAATTCACGACCAAAACAAATTGGCGACGGCTATCTGCTGCTTCGTATACATTGGAAAAAAATTCAAATCCAATAAAAACCCTCAATCTTTCAAACTTAAATGGGTAACCTTGAGAGTACCCATACATCACCCAATATTATTTTAATTTTCTGATTTAAACAGTGCGTCGATCACTGCACACATGGCACACTTATGCTGCCACCGTCCACTCGCAAAGCAACAAAATTGCTAAACTGATCTACCAGATTTTAAATTTCCAAACAGCGTAGCTTGCGACTATCAGCACCATCTAGATGCACGAAATAATGTTGTAAAATTACAGAAACATTTGTGGAAAAAAAGTATGGACTACCCCTAATAATTTGGTAGCCTTTAGGGCTTATGGAAAATGCTTGAACGTCAATTTGGTTTTTCAGTTTCCCAGCTTTTTTATTTTTTTGTCGCACCGTTTCAAAATGGCGGCCGTTCAATTGTGAAAATTATCTTAAATTGTCTCCCACTAAAAGAATAACTCTTTCTTGATTTATCAGAGAAAAGCTTGCTATTGGACATGATTTAATTGTCAACGCATAATATTAAATAAAACAAAACAAAGAGCACATGAAAAACACATGAATAGAAACAACTTATTACAGTAAATTCTAAAAGTGACCACCGTTGACAACTTGGCAGTGTCCAAGTCTAGAAAAAAATTCTTCATGAACATTTTGTATCATTTCTGGTGAAATGTTTATTGGTCTATTTAAAAAGAAATTTGGATTTCAAATAACCCCAGAAAAAGAAACCCAAAAGGTCCATATCAGGTGACCTGGCGGACCATTCAATGGGACCCCTTCGCCCTATTCCTTTGCCTGGAAACATCAAATCGAGATATTCCCGAAGTTCTCTTGCCATAGTGGGGCGAGGCTCCATCTTGTTGCAGCAAAATTTCTAGACTGGGAAAATCAGGATTATTGTGGTAAGGATATAGAGTGACTAAAGCTCAAACTCACAAAAATTTAGGTAGACTTCACCAGTAAGATTTTCTTGAAAGAAGAATGGTCCTGTCACACTATCTTTAATATTATCGGCCCGGATTACATTAAGTTTCGAGGCGATTGAGAATGAGCGTCTTGAAGCCAATGTGAATTTTCTTAAGACCAGTATCGACAATTTTGTCTGTTTCCAGTACCGTTGAGGTAAAAAGATGCTTCATCCGAAAATAAAGTATTTGTGGAAAAGTTCTCACCTTGATCTCATTTAACTCTTGTACCAGGCAGACTTTGCACGGGTGGTATTTTTCTTTATGCCAAAATTTTTTGCACATATGTAGGTGTGACTTATACCCATATCAAGTGCTACTTGCCGGCTGGCTCTATGGGGATTGTCTTCAACAGCTAATAGGACGTCAAGCTGAACATTGCCATCTACCTTTGGCCTTCCACTTTTAGGTACATTTTTAACATGGCCATGTTCTTCGTATTTTCTTAAGATCTCGCAAACGGTGCATAAGTTCACGTACCTCGTTAGTAGATCTGCGACGATCTCCGTAACCAACCATCATAAGAATTTCACTGAACGACAGTTTTGGTTTATTAAAAAAGAAATTTTCGAATACAACGCAAAGACAGTAAAATCTCATTAGTTCAACAAGCAAGAGCTTTCAAATGATGTATCGCATACAAAGAATGTCGATGACGTCATATTTTTGACAAATGTCAATAAAAAGCAAAATGATTTTGTCAACATGTGGGAAAATGACTAAATTGACGTATTCGAGCGTTTTCCATAAAACCTGTCTACCATATTTTTTTTCCACGCATAATAAATAGTAAGAGACCAAGTACGGTGTCCTGCGGCACGCCTATTGTATTGTATTGTTGGTGGGTCGTTCAGGTTACGACTACCTCTCCTCGTTGTGACCTAATCATCTATTGTGATAACCCTATTCATCAGCTCTGTCGGCTTCATGCCTCACACTCGCAAAGTATGTACTCAGCTGTTTCATTTCCCGGTTCGCAGAATCGTCATGTGATATCTTAGAGTACAGTGGCCAGTTAGTAGGCCCGTACGAGCACTCTTTGAATCCTGTCAGCAGGAGAATTCCTAATCTACTCGATTGCGTTGTCATGGATAGCTGCTTAATGTGGAATCTCATGCTTAATTGTGCCACTATCTATAGACTTTTAAAATATCGTCAGTTAGACCCTTCCCCCATTCCTACCACTCTCTTGTCTCCTCCCATAAGTAAGGCTGTAACGCAATTAACCTAGACTGCTTCATCGGTAATAATTTATGCTGGCCCAAATGCTCCTTCGTTATTTTTCCAGGGTTGAGTCGTGGTCCATAAATGCGATTTCATTCTCTCCTCTGAAGCACTTCCTGCCTGATAATCGATGCTGATATTTAGCCTTTTGCCCAAGGCCATATCGAAGATTTGATTGTTTTTTCCATTGTGAAATTGTTTCGTTTTATACATTGCTTTTGTTAAAATTTTTCAAAATCTTCCCCTTCCCTCTCCCCTCCCTCCTTCCTCCGCCAACAGCATTTTGAAATTCTTCGAAAACATAACCTGAATACCTGATTTTCTCTTGGAGGTTTGGCACTAATGGAAAATTTCACTCAAGCTTTGACGTCTTTAATCCCGAGAATGAAAAGACCGTTTCTGCAGTAAACCAAAAGCCATTTTTTTAGTGTTGCTTCCTTTTCCAAAAGATAAAAATATAAAAATACAATTCCTAATTCAATTTATATAATTCCTCATTACAGTGAGAGATGCAAACATTATAATTACACATTAGTATTCATCCGAGTACTAATCCAATCCGGAAACTGCCCCACTTACCATTTCCCCATACTCCCATACATATTAAACCTCATATATATGCAACCAGCATCGCTTACTATGATTAAATTCATCTATTAAAACTTTCTAAAGAGTTAGCCGTGCGCGTATATTTTTCATGGCCGTTTCTCGCCTGTCCGTTCTCGTACGAAGTTTCTATATCCTAACATAGCTAAACGTGAAGGTCCAAGCGAGTCCAGCCAAGAATTCTTCGGCAACTTTTCAACGGTTCACGCATACTAACGTGCAGTTCTCGCGTTCCCCTGAAAAATTCAACTTCGAACGTCGGCCACAACTGCTGTTTCGCATATTTCCATCCTCCTACGACGTTTCGTATACCATCCCGGACCACCCTCGGAGTTTCGCCGGAACAGTAATGCCCCTATTTCGCCGTTGGAAAGTTCAACGTAGACGGAGGCGACGGGTATATTAAAAGTTTCATGTGAATATTATCTTGAAACGTACTCTACGAATACCCTATAGATAAAAGTATTTGCACTTTATATAGGTGGCGTTGTTCCAAATTTACGTCGTTGGTAGTTGTTATTAAGGTTTAATAACGATGATGTGCTCGAACTAGAACATCTTCATATCTTTAAAAGAAAAAAAGGAATCCTTTTCTTCCTAACCTTACCTACATCACCCAACAAAATAGATTCAATCATCATGATGGAACCTCGTACTCCCATCCCATCCAAGTCGCCTCACGCAACCCCCCTCCCTCTCCCCAAAAAAAAAAAAAAAGAACATGTCAAGTTAAAATTCCTGGTCGTGCTTCGAATCGTGCTTTTAAAACTACATAAATAAAAGCCTTCTATTGTCGTCGACTTGGCAGGAAACGCGAGGTGGAGAGGTAACATCCGGACGGGCTGAAGCGGAGGACATTCCGGCCGCATCTTCCGCTCATCCATTTTATCATCGGTATAGCTACCGCGCCGACAAAAAGAGCAAAAATTTTAATATTCCGTCATTGCCGTAGCCGTTATCGTTCACCGTGGGCTTGCCGGCTTTTTACTCCGCCGTTGCGGGGTAAAAAAAAAATGAGAAAAGGTGGTCGGAGAAAAGGATAAAAGAATGGGATAAATACCTTGGCCTCCTTGCTTTTCCCTACCTGAACTGATGATCGGTTAGATTCGGTAGGTATAGTATGGGACAAAATATAGTAGAATGTTCATTGTGTTATTTTTAATTTCCATTTAACGATTTTCAAATTATTTCAGGATAAAAAAAATGCAAATATTGAATTTATCTTGGCCCTATATAACTACGATGGCTTTCTTTAAAGAATTATTCCTGCTAAAAAAAATCAGAAGATGGGAGAAAATATCTACGAGACTACTATACCGTACACAATTTCATCACCAAGAAGAATTCCGATACCTTAATAGAAAAAGTAAAAGTGGAATTAGAACAGAATGATGTGCACCCATGGTAATTGCAACCAAAAGTAATGGTGACATTCGAATATGTACAGATTTTACTGAAATTAACAAGTATGTAAATAAAAGAGAGATTAACTTTACCAAGTGTGGATGAAACTTTGGGCAAATTAAAAGAAGCAAAAAATTTTTTTCGAAATTAGATTGCTCCTCAGGATTTTCGCAAATTGAACTCTCTGAGCCATCATCGATTCTTACAACATTCCTAACACCCTTCGGGCGATTTTACTACACTACGTCTACCATTTGGAATTACAAGCGCGCCAGAAGTTTACCAGAAGACGATCAGAAGCTGCTGCAAGGTCAGAAAGGAGTTTTAGTCTATATGGATAACATTCTAGTATTTGGAAGTGATCAAAAAGAACATGACAAAAAACTGGAAAATGTATTCAAAATCCTGGATGCAAGTAGCATTACATTAAACCCAAAGAAGTGTCAGTACGAATTAAAATTTTTGGGGCACATAGTGGGCTGTAACAGAATTTAATACACCATCTAATGTTTGAAAGATACGCCAGCTTTTTGGATTGGTAAACCATGTAGCAAAATTTTTACCAAACTTAGCGGAGGAAACGCATGCAGGCAAGTAATATGTTTCAGTGGAATCAAGACCAAGAAACCTATTTTAATAGATTGAAGCAAATTATTTCCAATACGCCAGTCATTGCAGTGTATGATCCAAACAAGGATACAAGAATCTTAGCCGATGCATCGTCATACTTGCAGAAATGGGTAAGTTGAAACCAGTAATGTATTATTCAAAGTCTACCCGAGTTACCATGGCAGGAGGTAGGTGCCCATTTATTTGAATTTAAAAATAGAACAGTTCTAACAGCAATTGACTACTATAACAAATGGCTGCTCTTCGGTTCTCGGGTTCTCTGCCGTGTAGAAAAGTTGTGGTACTTGACGTTTCGATCATCTTGTCGTGATCTTCTTCACTTCACTTCTGAATCTATGATCGATGATGAAGATGATCGAAACGTCAAGTACCACAACTTTTCTACACGGCAGAGAATCCGAGAACCGAAGAGCAGCCATCAACAGCGGCCGTGAAAGCCTGAAGGCTACTATAACAAATATCCCGAAGTAAGTCACGAAAACCTACAATGTAATCGAAAAGTTGACAAACATGTTTGCAAGATTTGGCATACCTAAATATTTAACAACCGATAATGGATTTCAATTTTCTAGTGTATAGTTTAAAGAATTTACACGAAAATATAATATAATACACGTAACTTCGAGTCCAAAGTACCCTCAAAGTAACGGTATGATCGAAAGAACAATACAAACCTTGAAAAACATATTCAAGAAATGTGACAACATTTAGGACTTTAAGCATACAGAAACACTAAATTACCATGTGATTATTCACCAGCAGACATATTATTTAGCATGAGACTGAGAGAATTATTACCAACAACTGATAATAACCTTAGACCACAACTACCTGACCATGCAAAAATTAAAGAAAAAATAAAAAAGAAGCGAATTACGATAGGAGACACAAGATACAAAATCTACAGAAAATACAAGACCAAACATTGGTGTGGATATAGGATATGAAAAGAACAGGGTATTCTGAAAAATCCAAGCAGCCACTATCCTATTGTGTTAAAAACAGACAAAGAAACCTTTAGAAGAAATAGGAAATTTCTAACGTCTATACCTGAACATGACAGGCAAGAAAATACTTCGAAGAAACAGCCAACCACAAATGAAACTATGAAACTCAAGAGAAATATTATCAAGCCCCAATGACCAACAGTTTTCCAGACATATTAATCTGTATTATATAAATTTTGTTTTATGTTTTTTCTTCAATTGTTAAATTCTCTTGTTTTCAAAATAAAAGAAAGAAAGATGTAATGTAATGTACATTTGAATTAACCGCCAATGCGGGGAGAGAGGGTTAGTGAATAAAGACATGAGCTTGGCGACGATTGTTTGATTACTTCATTAATTCATTGTCGCTTGCTGACTGGTATGTATGTCTTTTCATTTTGATTAACCATCTTGTAGTAATGTATTTTAGCTTGAAAAAGTCCGGTGCGAGCCAAAACGTAGCAAACAAAGCTAAAAACAATTAATCAAAAAACCATAATTTGCTCAATATTGGCATATTTTTATCCTGAAATATTTTTAATTTCATTTGTCTATGTCTTCTTCACTATACTTCAATGGATTTGTTATGGAAGCTTCCGCGTTTTGATCACGTCAAAATCCGGAAGCCCTCTTGAGAGAGATTCGGACCGTGGAAACCTTTGATATCATGTGAATAGATCGTTTTTTTTCTTGGTGATAAGCCTTCATATCCAAAATTACAAAAAAATACACCAGACATTGTTTTCTTCTGGATTTTCGTTTTCTTTTTTTATCAAGGCTTATCCTCCTCAGGCAATGACGCGGTTATTTGTAGGCACTTTCAGCGTTCTGTGGACGAAGTCGTAGAGTGGAGCTTGTTGAAACACCCGAAGGCATCTGCTTTTTTAGGAAACAAAACCCTTCACCCACCACCATCTCCGTAGGGGGCTAAAGATTAATCTGGAGGCAGTTTGTAAAGTATCACCCTCGATACTAACCTTGTTTTGAATCATCACCAAAGTTCCTGTGAGCGAAGGCTATTCTCCAACCACTTCTAAAACTATTCTATACTGAGGGTGGAGCGCTCATTTCATAATAAATTTTACACCTAATCATAATCTAGGTGATAGAACGGCTTCACTATATTTCGTCGCCCACCATAAGGAGATGAAATCGCGAGAATTCGCAAGAATGTGAAGAGAAAAAAAAAAGAAGGAAGGAAATAGAAAAACCAGAGGGAATTACGGCCATCGATTTTCAAGTCCTAACCGACGGGAAGCGGAAACCGGGCAGGTCGTCGAGTGTAATAATGTCACGTGCATAACTTATTAAGCACTCGACCGCTATAAGAGGGTTGATAATTCTCATCGAATATGGATCTCCCCCATCTCCGACACACCACCGACTCAGCGCCAGCCCGTTCCTCCGACACTGCCTTCTCGTTTTAATCTTTCGGCCGTATGGAAAAGAAGCGGTTTTAGTAGAAGACTCTCGGAAAGGATTACCACTACTACTGCAAGCTCTGAAGAACGACAAGATGGGGAGAATTGTAAAAGGCACTGTTACATCGAGCTGGAGAAAGGGAGGGTGTAAGGGGTTCACGTTGTAGACGTACTGTGAAGCGTGTGTATTGAATTTTGAATTTTTTATGGTGGAGGAGGATCGAGCTGTATCGCTTTGATGAAATCATGTTTCGATTAATGTTAAATGTCAATTATGTTGTAAAATTAATGGAAAGATTGTAGCACTCACAACTAACACCCCCGTACATCGATGTATCTGTAAATACGCGGTAATACAGATATTGGCATCGTAATAAATGATGCTATACGAACTAGATAACGCTATCTGGTGCGGTGGTAACAGTTCCACTTCCCGATAGACCGCAGGAAGAAGAACGCTTTTGCCTAATCATAGGTCATTTCTCATCTCGGGTGTACTACCGTTATCTGAATTTCTAGACGGTTAGTTCGAGTCCGACCGACCAACCGACACCAGAGCCATCTCTCCGACCTGTACTGTCCGTATTGATTGATGTTTAACAAATTACGATCGTAAATCTAATGCAGTTCGCCCAGCGATGTCGCTTACCCGTAGGGGATGTACACATACAGTCGTATCCTATTGCCGACGTTGCTTCGGTAGGGTGGTTGGATGGGAACGATGCATTCAATGACGTCAGTAAAGAGAGGGAAAATAAATGGATTACGCTATAGAATAGAGGAAGATAAAGATGTGATAGGGTTTTCTGATTTCGGTACACAAATAAAACAGAAGTCCTAATCATTACGTTGTAACGGCTGACCATATGTAGGGGCAGTATTGAAGGTCTAAGGTTCGAGTCTTGACAGTGACGTTTGTTTCTTCTAATAATATACGGTTATAAACAGTGTTGGTTTTGCATAGAGTCGATAATATAGATAACTTTAGAAAATTCGTGGCATGTCTAAAACTGGTTTCGTCTCTTGTTTTAGAGTTCAGTTGTCTTTGATAATTCGAGGTTAGATCGCAGTTGCCCCAGCAAAATTGAAGGTGGAGTAAGTGCATCTTTAACCCCTGGGGTAAGTGCGCTCTGGATGACGAACTTGCCCCGAAAAATACGTCATCTAAATTCAGCACTGCTATTTCAGGAAAGAAAAGAAATGGTTCGCACTTATTACGTTCGGATATCCAACAGAGGTAATTCGTACACCCTCGAAGACCTTCAGCATGCGATTCGAGATGTTCGACTAGGTGTGAAAAATGTTTCGGGAGCAGCTAGGTATTATAACATTCCAAAGAGTACCCTTAGAGATCATATTAGGCAAAAAAAGAGGAATTAAAAGCAAAACTTATGGCAGACCTCAAGCCATTCCGCTGCATTTAGAAAATCAACTTGCTGAGTATCTGCGAGACTGCACCGGTGCAGCTGACAACAGCGATTCAGACAGCTTTGGAAAACAAAGAAACAATTGTGTGTGCCTTTCTGGACATAGAAGGTGCTTTTGACAACACTCCACACGAGGCAGTCAACAGGGCACTAGAAAACAGAGGAGTAGATAACACGACATCCAGATGGCTGTCGCAGCTACTCTCCACAAGAATAGCGGAAACTGAGGTAGATTTAGAAACTATCTCAATCAGTACAACCAGGGGCTGTCCACAAAGCGGAGTTGCATCCCCGTTTATGTGGAGCCTAACGGTAGATGAGCTCCTCTGCGGCTTGACTGGCATTGGCATATCCGGCCAGAGGTATGCCGATGATATAGTCATAATCGCAAGGGGAGGATTTGAAAGCACCCTTTGCGACATTGTCCAAAGAGGACTTACTTTTACAAAAAGATGGTGTCAGTCGGTAGGACTAAATATTAACCCTACCAAAACTACATTAGTGGCCTTCACAAGGAAAAGGAAACTCAATCTCAAAACCATCAAGCTAGATGGGCAGAGCATTGAGTGGAAGACAGAGACTAAATATCTAGGTCTTACACTAGATAATAAACTTCTCTGGAACAAGCACGAATTAGAAGTAATTAACAAAGCCAAAAGAGCCCTAATGGTTTGTAGAAACTTCGCAGGGAAAACTTGGGGATGTAACCCAAAAATTCTGCACTGGATGTACACTGCAATAGTGAGACCAATCATCACCTATGGGGCAGTGGCTTGGAGCAAACGCGCCAGTCTGACCACAACGAGGATGCAACTCGCAAAGATACAAAGGCTGGCATGCGTTTGCATTACTGGTGCAATGAGCACATGCCCAACGGCCGCTTTAGAAGTGGTACTAAATCTCACACCTCTCATATTTTAGTGGAGAGTGTGGCTAGACAAACCACATACAGACTGATGGGAGAAGGCCCCATCAGGCAGAAATCAAAAATCCTATTAGGAGATGATCCATTGTGGGACATGCCCCGCGATGGGATGTCGAAGAAATTCAGTCTCGCAAAAAATTTCACCACGACGCTAGGTTTCAGAAGCGACTGGAATCAAAACACCATAAAGGAACTGAACAAGAATGCCATATTATGGTATACAAATGCCTCTAGGATATCCGGAGAGACTGGAATCGGAGTATATGGGCCCAGAACCAAGTACTCTGAAAGTTTAGCATCCTTCAGGTGGAAATACACGCTATAGATAGATGCGTCCGATTTAACCTAGAAAGAAAGTATCAGAAACAGGAGATTATCATCTTGACCGATAGTCAAGCAGCCATCAAAACTCTGCGTTCCTATACAATCAGCTCACAAATGGCTTGGGACCGCCTGTCTAAGCTAAACGAGCTAGGCAGGGAAAATAAAGTCACTCCCATGTGGGTGCCGGGACACACCCGATTAGAAGGAAACGAGGAAGCTGACAAACTTGCAAAAAAAGAGAGCGAGTGCATCTCTCTTGGGCCCTGAACCTTTTTGCGGTATCAGTCAGAGTACAATATTAGAGAAACTAAAAAGAGAAGTTGATCAAAGGAAAACCAAGCACTGGTTCGATCAACATAGAATGAGACAAGCGAAAACGACTCTGGGAACCTATAACTAGATTACCATGAGCAAGAACAAACTTCGCTTGCTGACAGGAATCCTATCAGGTCACTGTCGGCTCCGAAGCCATATGGAAACAATTGGGCTAGCAGAGACAGCAGAATGCCGTTTCTGCGAGGAGGAAGACGAAACTTCCATACATATCCTCTCTGCGTGGGTAGCACTACGTAATTCAAGGGCCAGGCATCTAGGATCTTATAAAATAGAAGTGGGAGATCTGCCAAAAGTCAAGCCATCCCATATTCTAAATTTTCTAAAGCAGATAGGCCTAGCAAGCCAGCTATGACGACGAGAAACCCTCAACCTCACAGCAAGAAAGGGGGGACACAATAGACCTTTTAGGTCGCAGTGCGATATCACCCCGTAACACATACATACATACATCTGCGAGTTCTTGAAAAATGGGGAAATTTTTCAGACGGTGAAAACTTTTGTTGAAGGCAACAATATTAAAACTCCCTTTAAAAATAACAAACCATCCCGTTGTGATTTACGAATATTTCAAGCTACTGAAAACTACATTGCAAGATTTAGAATTATTAGATAGGCCTGGACATATCTGGAATTTAGACAAATTAAACGAAACATTACCACGAACATTAAATGCTTGGATGGAATCCGATATTTTTTACAACTATTTGGAAAAAACATTTGTTCCATGTCTCGGTGAGGAACGTCCTGAGGGGGTCCTGAAGGAGAATGTGACAATTTTAAAACTGCCTTCAGACACAAGCCATTTGTTGCAACCGTTGGACTCATCGGGTTTTAGAGGATTGAAGAGTTCTTGGGACTCCAAACTGGTAATTTGGCAGAGAAAGAATATTAGGAAAAAAATACCGAAAATTCTGGCTAAAACATGGAAGGACACAAAACCAGAAGTGATAATAATGATTTCCGTCAAGCTGCAATTTGAAGAGATCACATGGTTGAAACTGCAGTCACTTTTGAAAATTTACTGTTTAGTTCCCTGAAACAAACACCTGCATGTGACCCAAAGCCAAAAAAAAAAGAATTGCATCAGGAGCAGAAAATAGAGACTGCTAAAGACTAAGAAAGTCCAGCCATCCAAAAGCCTAACCACAAGCTATTCGGAAACAGACAACGAAATACATGTGTCATATGTAGACGCAGACGATGACGTAGATCGTTTCAGTGAACTGGAGGAAGAGGAGGAGTATCCAACAGAATTAAAAATAAATAAGTGCGCCATTGTACAATATGTCAGGAAAAGAACAATACGATTCTTTGAGGGAAAGGCCACTGGCAAAAACGAAGACGAGGAATCCAAGACGTTGATGGTAACGTCTTGCAAGAAAACATCGTCAGAGTCCTGCCAACACCAATGACTGACCGTAGATGTGGATTTCATTTCAACATTGACATCGCTTCACTAGGATCGAATAAGTTCTAAAGATTGTTATTGTTTTAATTTGGAATAAATTTTATTTTATTGAATATTTTTTATATGTTACGTATTGGATAAAAATGTATTAAACTAATTTAAACATATATAAAACAAATAGCAAGGAAAACGATCTTGCCCTCATTCATATTAACGCATTCCCGTATGGAATGTTAGTAGGTAAACTGTGTGCCTATCAGCGCAGTCACTCGTCGTGGACACGCTGTATAAGCTGTATTTTGACAGCTAAAACCTGTCAAACTGTCATAATTATGACAATTTACAATATACATACGCACTTACCCCGGTCTTGCGGGGCAAGTGCGTTCCCATGACAAAAAAAAATTAAAAAAGAAAAATATTAAATATTAAAGAAGTAGCAAAAAATAATTATTTATTCTCTAGAGTATACATTCAAGGAATTTTGTCGTAGGATTTTAAAGAAAATATAGTTTGAAGTTCATCTATTGAAAAACTAGGTGCACTTACCCCACTTTACCTTAACATAAGAATAAAATTGTCAATAACAAACTTATCATAATCGAATCTTCCATCATTAAATGAAAGGTAAAAATAATTATTACCCTCTTGAAGTATATCATATCGATACAAGGCCACGACTTTATTATTATTCTTTCGTACGTTACATAATTTGACACGCTTTTCCTCGAGTTTTATTGCCACCACCGCGAGGAATGGTTTCCTTAATGTTGCCGTTCTGCGTCTTAAGTAAAAGAAGCGAAATTAATGTATTTTTAACGCGTGTAAAGTTGAGCTTTACAGCGTCGTTAATCAGGAAACCTTACCTCTCTATAAAAGTCCAGTAATTATGCAACCATAGTAGGTAGATCGAGGAGGGGGGTGGGGATTAGGTTTCTTTTTTATATCACCCCCTACTCGTAAACGTGCACGTGGATGTTATTATAGGTATTATATAATCGATTTATGAGCTTGAAATGCTCTTTTTTACCCGGAAGATTTTCATTAAGGCTGTAGCTGCTCGAGAATCTTGTTTCTTTATCGAAAATGTGATAACAGCCCCACCCTCCGCCCTGTTTTCCTGCAACTGTTCGAGGTCAATGGCCAAAAACTGTGTACATGGTGTTCTTTTGACTAGCCAACTCCTGCACAAACATACCCTTTGCCACAGCCTTGGAAATCATCTTTATTGTCTTTCGTAGCTTGGACTGGTTCCTGTTTTAGGTCCCACACTATTCTTGATTTTCATCAACGAATCTCCTTCGTTTTCAAATCCATTAGATGATCACTATAACCATATATTACCCTCCCCCTCCCTCCCTCCACAAGCTACATCGTTGCCTAAATATTAACTACTGACTTGGACACATTCAATTCATGATCTAACTGTACTGTGGACCCATCAAACAGCTAAAATACCTTTACCGTGTTTGAAATCAAGAAAAAACAGAACAAAAAAGAAGAAGACGTTTTTTGAAAGTTGAACAGATAGACAGAAAAGTCAGGTGAAGAAAAAGTGTATTTAGAAAAGAAAAAAGAAAAAGTTAGATTGATTGATTGCAAAAGAGAACGATAAATAGGAGAATATAAAAACGAAACGATTTTGAAAAAGATTGGAAAGTGAAAAAAGAAAAGAAAAACAAGGAAAGATTCCAAAGAAGAGGAAAAGAAAAAGAAATAAAGATTCAAAGGAAGGAATTCAAATTTGAACAGCGAAGTCAGAAAGAAGGCGTTCACACACATATATGTATTAAGGTAAGAGAGGGTGGGATTTAAAATTATTTGTAAAGTGTTTAATATATATTTTCTTGTCAATTTTATTCGATTTTAATATTTTTACATAACAATATATAATTATGTATATAAGATTCATAATTCAATGCTTCTGAAGCATTCGGGATGGCTTGTTCCTGGTCCTCTAAAGAATTGACGCCCTCATCTTCAGATGCGTCTTCTGCAGCTCGGTTGACATTGATGATTACTTCTTGGCAATTATGTCCGCGTCACAGAGCTAGCCACACACTGCAACGTCTTCATCGACATATGGGACAGGATTTTCAAACACGATTTCCTCCCAGCTGTCAACTGAAGATACAACTTTATCCACAGTTTTGTTGGCACTGACATTGTCATTTATAATAAAAACCAACTTTTTTGAAACGGTTTCTGATTGTTCCAGCTGTCACTTGATTCCATGCTTGCTTGCACATTCGTGAGGTTTGAAGAATGTTAAGTTTAGTTTTAAGTTTAATCTTCTCGCATATAGAAATACTTGAAGTTTTTTTATCCCCTCATCCATAGGTTGAACAACGGATGTCATGTTAGGTGGGAAATAAATCACCTTCACGTTTTTCATAAGCAGAATTCTGTTGTGAGCAGTGCAGTTGTCAATTAAGAGAATAATCTTTCGCTTTTGTTTGTCAAACTTTTTATCGAGCCACTTCTCAAAAAGGTCTCTTGTCATCCAAGCTCTTGCACGAGATAGGCACTCTACTGATGGCTTTGTTTACTAAGCTTCCCTCCATGACACTTTTCGTCTTTAAATGCAAGAGTTTTGTCAGGAGTGGACTTAAAAAAAAGTCCTGCTCGTCGATGTTGAAAATATTTTTAGGCTCCATGTCAGCAATCATCTCGATCAACAGCAACTCTTTCGCCACAAACTGTTTGAAAAGAAATCTTGTTTCGCTCCCTAAAACCATCCAAACCTTTGTTGGCTTAGAAATCATGTTTCCTCAACTTAGAACCAAACTGTTCAGCCCCTAAGTAGTAAAATACTGCCACTCACTGAAATTTTCTTGTCCCACGCCTACCTCAACCATTTGAGTTAATCAATAATTTTTAGCATTGTTCAGATATAAAATGTTAGGGACCAAGCAAACTATTCGAATTATACACGATTTCGATTTATAGAAATTCGAATTATCCAGGTTCCACTGTATTAACATGACATGACATGGCATGCATGTACTTTTTGGCTAATCATAAAGTAAGGGGTATATTTTAAAGTATTCTATAATTTCAAGAAATCAAACTATGTGTAGCAAAAAGTAAATTGAATCTAGTTGGTTTTAGATTTGGATTTTACTGTATTTATGAAAAACGAAAGAGTTAATGTAGTCTTCAGGCTTTCACGGCCGCTGTTGATGGCTGCTCTTCGGTTCTCGTGTTCTCTGCCGTATAGAAAGAAGTGAAAAACTTCTCTTCTGAAGAAGATCACGACAAGATGATCGAAACGTCAAGTACCACAAGCTTTCTACACGGCAGAGAACCCGAGAACCGAAGAGCAGGCAACGAAAGAGTTGTTGTTAGAATTGTTGACATAAGTGTCAAAACGAAATCATTCAATTTGGAGTTTTATTTTAGAATTAAAACTTAAGTAGATGTAGAGTTCAAACGACTCAAACTGTAATAGCATAGATTTATAAACAAGAATTGGTTTAGTTCAGTGTTATAATGAATGCTGCAGAAATTACATCGCTGTATTACGAAGATTTCGCACGAGAATGGGAATGTCAAATGAAAGCGTACAGCAGTTTGATACAAAAATTTGAAAGAACAGGGTCTGCAACTGACCTATCAAGATCAGAAAGGCCAAGAATTGAAGAAGATTGTCTGTTAAGCAGACATTTCGCAAATTCATCTCCACCAAGATCATCTGATCTTAACCCAGCGGATTATTGGGGATTAATTCAACCAGAATTGTTATGGAATGCTGTGTACAATTTGGAAGAAATAATTTAAAATATATTCCTTACATTATAATTACCCTATATTATTAGCGTTGTATCAGATCTTCCAAACCAGCTTGGGACTACCTGGAAAACCTAATAACCCTGGCCAAACACAACACTCACTATGATGTGGGTACCAGGCAACAAAATAGTAATTTATTATTTATTATAGAAGACTTTAAAATATACCCTTACTTTATGATTAGCCAAAAAGTACATGCATGCCATGTCATGTCATGTTAATACAGTGGAACCTGGATAATTCGAACTTCTATAATTCGAAATCGCGTTTAATTCGAATAGTTTGCTTGGGCTCTAGCATTTTATATCTATCATAATATTATATATATATCATTAGATATCGTGCAAGAGCTTGGATTACAAGAGATCTTTTTGAGAAGTGGCTCGACAAAAACTTGGGCCAAAAAAAGCGAAAGATTATCTCTTAATTGACAACTGCACTGCTCACAACAGAATTCTGCTTATGGCAAACGTGAAGATGATTTATTTCCCACCTAACATGACATCCGTTGTTTAACCTATGGATGAGGGGATAATAAAAAACTTCAAATATTTCTATACGCGAGAAGATGGCAACGCACTTGACATTCTTCAAACCTCACGAATGTGGTAGAAACCGTTCCAAAAAAGCTGGTTTTTATTATAAATGAAATGTCAGTGCCAACGAACCTGTGGAAGAAGTTGTGTCTTCAGTTGACAGCTGGGAGAAAATTGTGTTTGAAAATCCTATCCCATATGTTGATGAAGACGTTGCAGTGTGTGGCGAGCTCTGTGACGCGGACATAATTGCCAAGAAGTAATTATCAATGCCAACCGAGCTGCAGAAGACGAATCTGAAGATTAGGGCGTCAATTCTTTAGAGGACCAGGAACAAGCCATCCCGAATGCTTCAAAAGCATTGAATTATATGAGTATTATATATTGCTATGTCAAAATATTAAAAGGTGTCAGGAAAAACATTTATTGGACCTGAATCGAGTTTAGCGATAACCAAAACTGCTATACGTGGTGCAATGGTTGAGTGGATCGCAAAAGCACACCAGGTCCATTGGAACAAGGTCGAAGAGCAGATATAGTAATGCAGTGATGAGTCTCTTAACAGGACTCGTCTGTCTAAGGACATACCTACATAGAATTGACATCTTTAAGGATGAGTCCATTTGTATACTATACAATGAAAAGGAAGAGAATCTTTGGTGGATATTACCACTGATAAAAACAAGAAACCTACTGGCGGATTTGATTCTTCGTAGATGATAGTCCAATTTTAGAAAATTTGAAATTTTTTCAATCATAATAGAAGTGTTCAAATTTATACTTTACAAAATTTAGATCACAATCATCGAGACATACTATACTCAATAATCCACCACCTTTTACATCTCTGATATCCACAATTTTCCACGTATTATGACATGTTCCTCGCACAAACATATCTTTGACATTAAACTTAATTAAAAGGAGAACACAAAAGATATTTTGTCGAAACATGAATTCGACAACAACAACCACCACCAAGCGAGATATACATATATATATACATATAAAGAGAATCAGGGAGAAAGAGAGAGTGAGCACTACGCCAATCCAGAGCTGGAGACCTTTTTATACGAAATTAACGGCGTTAGTTACACGATACGTGCATTATTGCCACCTCATCCCACCTCCACCCCTTATACTCTCAACACAGAAGCACAGGTTAGTAGAGGGAATAGAGAGAGAGAGTTGGTTCTCTCCGTCCAATTTTTCCCGTAACCAACGAGCTATTCAATTATGCATTATCGTTTCCCGTCGTCGCTCTTTTGTTCCTAGCGACGGCCGTGAGAGCGAGTTAGTTCCGGTTATTTAACGAAAACTGAAGGATAGCAGCGACGCGTGGAAATTTCGGTGAAAATTTCGATGTCGTCGTAGTAACCCTCCCTTGTCTCCCACCTTTATTCGTTTCACCCATTTTATATTCTCACCAAACTAGTCTCGTTTCTTCAATCCAAAGTCTATTTTGGATGGTCTTCAAGTCTTGAAGGAGGACTATATTGTTTTTATAAAGTAATATTAATGCCACGTCATCAATAATTAATAATTTTACTTTTATATTAATAGTTTTGTTCCCACCGAGTGTAGTTAATAGGATATTCGCTCGGGTTTCAGGGGGAGTCGAAATGGGAGATGCTTATTTCTTTTTACGACCAGCGGTACTAAAAATTTAAAACTCGAGCGATATCTGAGAAAGGCGATCATCATCATACGAAGCGGAGGCATCCTACAGATATTAAACCTCTACTTCGCCATCTCCCTCCTATTTTCTCGGGGACGCGAGAACAGTAGCGACCCCTATATCTGTCTGGAATAAAAGTAATTACTCCCTGTTCTAAACTGCATCCGCTTTTGTTCTCCTTTATGTCGTTCTCGTTTTTATGGGGAAAAGAAAAATGTATATATATATATATATATAATCTAGAATACCTTCATAACAACCCAGGAGCGTCTCAGTATACGAGAGACAGTGGCGTAGGAATGAAGTGAGGTAAGGAGGAAACGAAAAAATCAGGATTCCCAAAACGAAAGGAATAACTGCTACCGAAAACGAAAAAAAAAAGAAAGACAAGAGAATACAATTCGTGTCGCTGACATATTTTCTCTTATATATATAAATTCTTTTCTTGTATTTTATCCGTAATAGATGGACGACTACGACTACTAACGGAAAACGAGAAACCTTTCCTGGCTTGCTCGTTTCTTTTTTTGTTTCCCCTCTCTTCATTCTTTCGTTACAGCGAAAATTGTGAGCCTTCTCTCTCACTCTGTTGTCGTAGAGGAGATCCGGGTCAGACTCGGAGTTCCTGCTTCGCAATTTTTTCTTTTTCTTTTTTAGTATTCTTGTGTGTTTGTGTTACTGCTGCATGCTCCGCTGAATTATGTGTATTTAAATCGGGAAGTTCTTATTTTAAAAATTTCTTTCCATTTTTACCCTTGTTAAGCGGTGTAGGTCAGCGGAAATTGGTAACAAGAAAACAAAAATATAAAAACGGAAGTCTTTGTAAGGAAATCAGATTTTTATCGTAATACCAATGAAAGATTAAATATTCCGTTTGATAATTGCGATGTTGTCGTTGGAATCGATTACCTCACAACCCCATATCCCCAGCTGTTTATCATCCTAAAATCGTGGCAACTTAATAACTAGAAAGTTACCGTTCAACAGAGATATGTTCATTTACAATCTACGTCCCTGTCTACACATTTATGCGGGGATATCACGATTAGAATGGTATAATTAAAGTTGTTTGATGTTAGGTTGCGTTTTGTGTTTCGGAAATTCTGACGTTTGTCGCTCCCCCTCCCCTCTCACCCCCGATAATTTTGTCGTCATCAGTTGATAGAAATAAAAATTATTATTAAACAAAATTCCTTATTAAATGTTCTATTCTAGGCCATCGGTGAGTATACGAAGCCGGCCTGAAATGTTTCCAAAATCGACAAAAAAATCGGTGGTCTCTTGAAACCGTCGGAAAAGTAGCCCCAAAGGACCCCCTCACTTGAGGCAAATATCTTCCCTGACAGAGATTTTTTCAGGTTTGGGAATACACTAACACTGACAGACTAATTCGTGGCACGACTCATTTAATTTGGACACGACGATGCACGATGTGGCCCTCCTCCCCCCCACCCACTCCTAATCATTGTCATGGTGGATTTCCTCCTTCAATACTGCATCGAATCAGGTCAATAAATCGCTGTAGTATTGCCCCGTGATCGTCGTTCCCTTCTGCAGATAGTCGATGAGGATCACACCTTAGGAATCCCAAAACCTTTCCGGTCGATGAAACGGTTTTTGCTTTCTTCGGAGCTGATTCGCCCAGAAAAGTCAATTGCTTCGACCGTTCCTTGGCCTCTCCGGTATGTAGTGGTGGATCCAAGTCTCATTCACGGTTACGAAAGGCATGAAGGAATCCCTTGGATTGCATTGAATCCTGGTCAAACACTATCGAATCGGGTCAATAAATGGCTGTAATATTGCCCCTTGATCGTCGTTCCCTTCTGCAGATAGTCGATGAGGATCACACCTTAGGAATCCCAAAACCTTTCCGGTAGAAGAAACGGTTTTTGCTTTATTCGGAGCTGATTCACCCAAAAAAGTCCATTGCTTCGACCGTTCCTTGGTCTCTCCGGTATGTAGTGGTGGATCCAAGTCTCATCCACGGTTACGAAAGGCATGAAGAAATCCCTTGGATTGCTTTGAATCCTGGTCAAACACTATCGAATCAGGTCAATAAATGGCTGTAATATTGCCTCTTGATCGTCGTTCCCTTCTGCAGATAATCGATGAGGATCACACCTTAGGAATTCCAAAACCTTTCCGGTAATTGAAACGGTTTTTGCTTTCTTCGGAGCTGATTCGCCCAGAAAGGTCCATTGCTTCGACCGTTCCTTGGTCTCTCCGATATGTAGTGGTGGATCCAAGTCTCATCCACGGTTTCGAAAGGCATGAAGAAATCCATTGGATTGCTTTGAATCCTGGTCAAACACTATCGAATCAGGTTAATAAATGGTTGTAATATTGCCCCGTGATCGTCGTTCCCTTCTGCAGATAGTCGATGAGGATCACACCTTAGGAATCCCAAAACCATTCCGGTCGATGACACGGTTTTTGCTTTCTTCGGAGCTGATTCGCCCAGAAAAGTCCATTGCTTCGACCGTTCCTTGGTCTCTCCGGTATGTAGTGGTGGATCCAAGTCTCATCCACGGTTACGAAAGGCATGAAGAAATCCCTTGGAGTGCTTTGAATTCTGGTCAAACACTATCGAATCGGGTCAATAAATGGCTGTAATGCCTGTTGTCTCAGCTATCTCTTTCAGCTTCAATCAGCGATCGGCTAACACGACATCATGAATCTTGTCAACCATTTCATCGTTGGTAGCGATTTTTGGGCGTCCACTGTATCCCACTTCGTCACTTATGCTTGTGCGGCCACGTTTGAACTCGCTCATCCAGAAGCTGATGGTCGAAAATGATCGTTTTCCCAACCATCCAGAGGTGGTTTATCACTGCACAAAACACATTCTTAAACAACAACTATTGACAGTACCGTTTGAAATGTTGACAGTTCCTATAAAAAAAGGTTACTAATGGTTGGGTTCAGGCGATGCAACAGTTTGCTGTCACCATAAAGGTGATTCTATTACGGTAATATTAAACAGTTTCCGCGTTTTGCAAGCTGGTGCCAATATTTTGCAACAGTTGATACTCACCGGCAACTGTTGTGTCGCCTGAACGTAGCCAATGAATCCGCTTCAACCTTCCTGCGCAATCTCTTGCTCATTTTGGAAACACTTCAGGTCGCTCTCATAGTATGGACTAAATAAGGTTTCAGTTCTTGGACTAATTGAACTTGTCAGCCTTCATACCGTGATGTTCAGTTCGCGAGAACGATGACGAGTTGATGTGGATAGATTTTGACGCACACTCTAGGCAACAGCAACAATGTTTTCGGCTGAACGCACTGGACGAGAACGTGATTTTTTTTGTCCAATAACGATATAGTTGCACGAACTTGCTTCAGTTTAAAGACTCACCACTTTGGAAGTAAGTTTAATATTTCCAGGTTATCTTAATAGTGCTGGTTCTGAACCAGTAAATATTTATTCAGGTGCAGGGATCGAGGATCTGGAAGCTGTTAAGAACTGCAAAGTACAGGTATATGCTGATGACACGCAAGTTTTTTTTTTCTTTTCCTATCGATAAGCACCTGGAGGCAGCTTCTACTGTAAATCAGGATCTGGAATTGATAAGCAGTTTATCCTTTCAGCATAACTTATTCCTTAACACCAAAAAAAACTAGTGTCTTATTGCTGCGTATTTGAACGGCAAAAATGTTACCCCAATTATCAAACAAAAACACCAAATTATAATTTTGACATTTCACCAGGCGGTTACCGTTAAAAATCCACAAATCCACAGACATGTACACATTTATCGATTAAAATAAAATATCCAGAACGTTACACGTATGAAAGGGGGTGTAATTTATTGGACAGTTTGCACGATCAGCAACCCCTGTTGCAAATCGGATTTAAGTCGTTACGCCCGTCTGCCCGAATAAAATTTCAAATTTATCGGCGACAGCGAAAAAATATCCGGTCGACAACAGCGTGGAGAAGCGCTCAGTTATGGATATTCGCGGCTAACGGAATTGTTTAGATCCTATATTCCCCGCTGTTGTGTTTTTCCGAATCATATACATAAACCCCTCTCCCTCACCCCTATCCTAGTTGGATGTGTCCGTCCAATACATTTTATTTTTATTCCCCCTTCACTTCCTGTTATTTCGAAAAGATTTCATCCGATTTTTTTCGAAATAAATACCTCCAAGGATGAACTCGTAGCAATTCCGGATAAGCATAACATAAATCGTAACCGCGGTTTCCTCTTCTATTTCCCGAAAGCTGGTTTACCGGTTTTAAAATTTAAAGAAAATAACTTTTATAAATATATTTCGGATTGCTGGTGTTTCGCGGGGGATTGTGTGTACGATTATCCTGGTGGCTGCGCCATATTTGTGGATTTATAGATATTAAAGAATAAGCGCGGATATTATCGTTAAAGTTAACGGTTAGCTGGGTCCGATTCGGGCGGTTATAATTTCGCCTTCACTAAGTAAATATTACGTTATTGTTTTCGTATTAATATCATCTGTGTGTATGTGTCCAATACTCTAAAAGGAGGACGTAAATATTGTAATAACGACTGGTTATTCGAAAGTTTCGTTCAGTAATAACTAATAATTTCTCACTATATTTTAACCTTACTCTATTCGGTGTTATTTTATGGGAATTCCATTACGATATTTCGTAAAGCAATTGTACTACATTATACTTCATAAAACTTTATGGTGCTTTTCATTTTAGTGTGAGTCAAAATGTTATTTAAAAATGTTTAAAATTGTACAGGAATTAATTGAGCCCTATTAAAATAATAAAATTCTATGCTAGACATAATTTTGATCTTATCAAAAATTACTAAAGAACAGGACAAATCAATCCAATCAAGTTCTCGTCTAATGCTGTCAGTCGAAAACGTTGCTGCTGTTGCCCAGAGTATGAGGAGGATTTTGTTTAAAGATCTCGGTATGAAGGCTTACAAAGATCCATAATTAGTCCAGGACCTGAATAAGCAAAATTATCGTATTTGAGGTTTAGAACGTCATCATTGGCAAGCCGATTCAGCCAAAACGAGTGATTGTTTGGTGCGGATTTTGGCACGGTGGCATCATTGATGAGCCAACACAGCCAACGTAATAATTCAACTTTTGAGCACCGTTTTCGAAAATCGAATAATCAGCCGAAATTCTGAAGTCATTTGGCTACCTCTGAGCTGTGATTTGAACTTGTTGGACTTTTTTTTGTAGGAAGCCATTGAGCCTCTAACCATCCACAGACGATTGAAACCTTGAAGCACAAAATCAAACTTGCCATTCACGTAATTTGAGCCCAAACAATCGAAAAAGTATTTGATAATCGTGTGGATTGGATGGCGTACTATAGTGCCAATTCCCACCGCTAGATGGGCTACACTTTCTTTGACAAGCAATGTATACCTTCGATAAAAATGTACAAACTTGGAATTATGAAGTTCTTCACTGGATCTCTTGGTGCAGAAGTAGAACACTAAAGACTTTAACCCACTAAACACCAAACAAGTTTTAACTAAAACACCGACGCGTTTCAACAGCAATGCTGTCATTATCAAGGCGATAATAAAACTAAATTAAAATAAAAACCTAAATGTTATGCACGGTCAATCCGATACGCATCATTAATTTCCGATTAACGAAAACAATGACGAATGCGGTATAGGTCCATTGTCACAGCTCATTACACATGACTTATCTTTATATATTTCTAAACTTTCGAAAACATTTAGAAACTTACAATTGTTTATTTGTCTAATTAATTTAACATTCGTATGATCGATGTTGTGATCTGTTTCAAAAATGTGTTGGGCAACGCTCGATTTCTCAATTCTATTAAATCTAAGATTATCCATATGCTCTTTGAATCTAGTTGAGACTGCTCTCCTGGTTTGCCCAATATATTTTCGATTACAATCTTTACAATTGATTTCGTAAATACTTGACTTTTCTAGAGGTTGTATTTTATCTTTAGGGTTACCGATGAGACTTCGTAAACTAGTCCCAGAACTGTAAACTATTCTGAGATCTAGCTCTTTGAAGATTTTACTCAAACCTTTAGTGATAAAGGGAGCGTAAGGGAGGGTCACAACGGGTGAAGCTTTAACATCCTCTCGAAAAGTCGTAGATTCTTTCACAGTTTTCTTATAATTAAACTTCCTAATTAACTTATAGATATGCTGAGGCTGGAAACCATTACACTTGGCCGCATCTTTTATAATTTTAAGCTCTTTCTCATACCTCGCCTTGTTCAAGGGAAAAGTGAGAAGTCTGTGGACCAAAAAATTCAGGCTTGCCATTTTGTGTTGAACACAATGATGGGAATCTGAAGGAATGTATCGAAGTGTACTGGTTTCCTTTCTATACGCGTCAAACTCTAATCTACTGTTATTTCAAATTACTAAAGTATCTAGAAAGGGTAGCTGACCGTTTTCTTCTCTCAGTCAGGTATTTACGAAATTAATTGTAAAGATTGTAATCAGAAATATATTGGGCAAACCAGAAGAGCAGTCTCAACTAGATTCAAAGAGCACTTGGCTAATCTTTAAGATTTAGATCTTTTAGATTTAAGATTTAATAGAATTGAGAAATCGAGCGTTGCCCAACACATTTTTCAAACAGATCACAACATCGATCATAAGAATGTTAAATTAATTAGACAAATAAACAATTGTAAGTTTCTAAATGTTTTCGAAAGTTTAGAAATATATAAAAATAAGTCATGTGTAATGAACTGTGACAATGGACCTATACCGCATTCGTCATTGTTTTCGTTAATCGGAAATTAATGATGCGTATCGGCTTGAGCGTGCATAACATTTAGGTTACCTGTATTTGTAGATTTTATTTTAATTTAGTTTTATTATCGCATTTTTTGGTGTTTAGTGGGTTAAAGTGTTTAGTGTTGGAATTATGAATAAATTTTATAATCAAAACAATTTTGTGATAACTAAGTTTTCACCTATCTCCATCTTGACAATATAATTTTCCCCAACTTATGATGGGAAATCTGTGATTATTATAACCTCACTTACTGTTTGTCTACGTGAGACGTCACATTTTCAAGTTCTTAATTAACATTGTTAATAAGATTTTAAATATGTAGATATTTTAATGTTATGTTTCCAAATTAAACTATACATGAGCCAAATTTTAATTACAACCTTTGTTGTTTTTATTTGTAGCTTGTTCCCTGAAGAAGCTAATAAAGAATTAGCGAAAGCTTAGATACGAAGAAAGATTCACGTCTTCTTAATTTCTAACGCCAATAGCTGCAATCCCGTTAACTTCCCTTTTACACCAATTTTATGATATTTGAAAACGTATGACTGAAAAATTTAGGGCTGAAAGGTGTATTTTAATTTGTGATTAAAATTAAATTAATAAAATTATTAATTAAACCTGTCAAAAATTATCGTGTTGCAGTTTGACAGGTATCAGATATATTTTGACAGTCACACGTATTAAAAACATGAATAATTATTGCTTTTCTAGTATGATAAAACATTGCAGTATTTAAATGGTACAAAATTAATTGCGTTTAAAATTTGACAACTGACGGAAATATTTTGACAATTACACCTATTTAAGACATAAATAATTACTATTTTTTATAGGATGATAGTATAGTACAGTCTTAATATGGTAAATGAACAATATTACATTTGAATTTTGACAGCTGACAGAATTTTTTTGACAGTTACACCTGCTCAAAAGATAAATAATTAGTTACTTTTTCTATAGTGTAGCAGTACAGTACAGTGTTAAAATTGTATAGAATTAATTTTCCTTTCCAAGTTGACAGACGTCAAAAACATTTTGACAGTTACACCTATTCAAAGCTTGAATAATTACTGTTTTTGTAGCATAACAGTACAGTACAGCGTTATAATTGTAAAAAATTAATATCCATTACATTTGACAGCTGCTAGAAATATGTTGACAGTTCCATCTACTCAAAACATAAGTAATTACTCTTTTTTATAGTATAATAGTACAATACAGGATTGAAATGGTAAAAAAAATCATTACGTTTGAAATTTGACAGCTGACAGAAATGTTTTGACAGTTACACCTGCTCAAAAAATAAATAATTACTGTTGTTATAGTGCACCAGTACGGTACAGTGTTAAAATTGTATAGAATTAATTTTTAAACTGCCAGGAATATTTTGATAATTACACCACTATTTGACAGCTGTTAAAAATATTCAAAATTGTGAATGTATCTTGTTAAATCACAAGTAGCTGTATTTTTACAATTTGACAGCTGTCAGAAATATTTCAACATTTACTCCCGTTATAGCGTAAAAATGATTGTTCCTCCGGTTTGACAGACAAGAATATATATTTTGACAGCTGTCAAATCGATGGTTACGACGCTCAAGATTATAAACAAGTTATTAATCTTACTTATTTTGCGTTTATTAGATATGTTTCGGCAACTGCAGTAATTTAAGTGGGACATCTTTCCAACATGTCCACAACTGTCATACGTCATCCCCCTCCCTCTCCCCTCCCACTCCGTCACTCCAACCATTACAATTTAAATAGGGAAGGCACTAAGTGTGACACATCATTGAAAGGGTAATTTTAAGGAGAATTCAGCATCGTGATTGCTGGTTTGCATAATTTTTTATTTTAGCGCTCTCTAGCGGCATAAAAAAAAACGGTTACTTATTCCAAAGTGTGGCACATCATTTAAAAGCGAATTTTATTAGGAATTAAATGCACAATATAACTAAACATTATTTTAAAAAACAACTTCAATGACGCTGCTGATATATCATACTTAGTGCTTTCCCTATTTAAATGGTTAAATGGTTAAACTGAAGGGGGGGAGGGAAATGACGTATGACAGTTGTGAACATGATGAAAAGGTATCCCCTTTAAATTAAAAATCGACTTGTTTCGAGTTATTCAATCTGTTTCGTTTTCGGTGCCGCACCCTGTATAGCTACAATTTGACAAATGTCAGATATATTTTGACAGTTCTATCTATGAAAATCGTAAAAATACCATTTCTACAGCTGTCGGGAGTATTTTGAGAGTTGAATCTCCTTTTATGGTTTCACGACTTGCTTGCAACTGTTGAAATTGTAAAAATTATTTTTGACAGCTGTCAAAAATTTTTCACCAACAGTTGTAAAATTGTAATCGATCTAAAATTTCAATTTTTAATGCCCTTAAAACCCATTTTCGATTTCGAACACTATACACTTCACTTATATTTCCTCGAGGGTTAACAACCTCGATACCGCCCTCCACTTCCCCGCGTTTTCAAAACTGCAACGCCGAGTAGAGCCAAGAGACCGGAGAGAGGATCCGGTACATCAACTAAGGACAATGGTGATCTACCTAGCGGAGCTTCGTCCTTCCAAAGCGCCGTTCAGTTTCGACATGGCATCCCAACCCCCGGGGACGTATTCGAGTTTTAGACTCGCCGAACATCCACAGGAGGAAAATACTTTAATGGCTATATAGCTTTCGTTGTTTTAGGACCTTACGACCTTATCGAATGGCCTCTTTTTCGCTGGTGCTTACGCGAAAGGCGCGAGAAAGAAAATAATAATATCGATCTGACTTTTTTACAGGAATTAAATTATTTATGATCGTCTTAAATCCGGCAGGACGTAAATAATCGGGACACGCACCCTTTCTATTGTTGAATTCATTCCAAAAGTCAACAAGTACAATAAGTAAGCACGTTATCGTACCTCATCAAGCTCGGTTTTACGGTTTGTCGGCCGAATATCGTTCCCAGTTTTCCGGAAACGATAGAGTAACGACTCGGATTCCTGGCACAGAATTCACAGCGTGATAGCGAAGACCATTGTTCAATTGAGGGATAAGAAGTAGACGAAGTTGAAGAAGAAGAAGAAGCAATCAAGTCCTCTATTACTATTAACGTACGCCTCTGTGCCGGACCGTGCAAGGACCTTTCATAGTATAAGACGCCGTTTGGTCCAGACGTGCTCAGTTTAACAAAGGAGTACTTTAATGTACGTCTCCTCCTTTCTATCCTATATATATATCTCGTCCTTTCTTGTCCTGTTTATTGTCTTATTTGTTGTCTTTTACACTTCTGCACGGCGTGTGGTCGCCAGCTGTAGATGGCGTGGAGTTTCCGTAACAGATGAGGAAGAACAACAGACTGAGTTTCACTAATAGGTAATTCAGACAATGCTGGGGTGACGACAAAGCGCTCGTAAAGGGCGGGTTTCTTTCGCGTTTCTTGCAGGCCCTTCCGATTCAATCCGATTGATATTTCTAATACGCAGGTGGAATTATGTCGAAAAACTACCACATATCGTGGGATTCCGAAAATTTATCGGTAGGGTATGGGGGTGGCTGTGCTTTAAAGGCGATAAGTATCTGTGAATAAATCCGAAGATAGCATTTTATTCGGTATTCTCTTGCCGGCAACGACGACCCGTCTATTATCGACTGGAGCGAGACGATAATTGGTAGCGTTCCGTTTTCCTTTCCTTTGTTCCACAGGGAGGAGTAGTCACACACAGCCAGAGGCGTATTTATTGATTTGCCGCGTGACAAAGATCTGTCTTGTCATCGGTTCGTACCGTGAAAGACGAAGTAGTCGGCTTCCTTCCGTTAATACGTATGAGGATTCCGAAAATAGTGGGAGGATGAGGGGGATACATTGCATGATTTCTATGATCTGAACGAATCAAAGCTTTTTAAGGTTATGTATAAACAGTATATGAAGCTGATATAATTGTTTCAGAGTTCCAGAAAAGCCCGCAGTGGTTAGGCGGCTGACTATCGTTGTGAGAGGACGATAGGTGCTAGGGTTCAATTCTCTGGAGGGACGGTGACATTTTTTCAGAGAGTTTAATTCCGGATCGACTTGCCATTCGCTGTTGGGAGCAAAGTGATTAACAGCGCGGCATCATAAAAGGCGATATGATGCTGTCACAAAGCCATTTTGATCACAACTTACACACACCAAAAACTACGCCGCAAGAGTTGCAGTCTCTTGAGCATGAAGTCTCTAGTGAACTATTTTCTTAAATCGCAAACTTACTTGGAAACACGAGCACTATAGATCTGCCGTCATCTTCCTGGCAAAATCTGGGAACTGATGCCTAACATGATCCCCTGTACCGACTGGTTGTAGTCTAACTCATGGTCACATATGTGTTTTTAGTGTGGTGGATAAAAACAAAGGAAAAACACGGAAAAATCCTGCTGCCTACAAGCTCAATTCGAATCTATCCTTCTTACAGCAACATATGAACGCAACACAGTCTTCAAACCAGGAGACTTAGTAGGCCCTCTTGGAATTCTACAAGAACTAGAAGAGTTGGCAAGTATTTGATGTAGATTTAGCTATAAGGGTGATATTGCTACTGGGTTTTGCCCGCAGTCACAGCTCCCCATCCAGCCTGACAGCTTTAATAAACTGTAGCAGATGTGATAGTTTCAGAGAGGGTATTTCTTCCTCGTTTATAACGCCTTTGCCAAGATAGTTGGCGCCAATTTCTTCAATTGCTGTGCAGTTGGATATCAGGTGTTTCGGATTTTTATCTTCCGCGCCGCAAAACCTGCAGTCACTATTCTGTTGCCCTGTAAGGAAACCTGTGAGGATGCGTAATCTGTTCCCATTTAGTTCTAGCATGGTTTTTGCTTTCTGCTTGTTGAAATTTCCAAGGAATACCTTGGAATGTCTCAGACCAGGAAGATTGTGCCAGAGGGAAGCTCTAACGTCCTCTTCCCTGTCTTTAAGTTCTTTCTTCTTCTCATCCCTATTCAACAGAATGGTTCCGGTCCCACAAACGAAGCTGTGGCGGCCTGCTTTGCTAATAGATTAGCTTTCTCATTGCCTCCTGGTACCCAGCATAATGCTTGCCCAGGTTGTTTAGTTTATCCCGGCATTCCCAAACTAACTTGGAGCTGATGGTGTTAGAACTCAGCGCCAGTAAGGCTGCCTGACTGTCGGAGAAGATTGCAATGCTCTCCTTTCGATAGTTCCTGTCAAGATTCACCTGAGCACATCTTCCAATCGCATTAATTTCTGCCTGCTCTGGACAGTGGGGTATATTCCCATCGGCTCTGAGTATTTGGTTCCTGGCCCAAATACCCCTGCACCTGTTCCTTTTTCAGTTTTGGACCCATCCGTATACCATTTGATAGTGTTTGCTTTTAAAGAGTACGTGGAGGATTCTCCTTTCCATTCTCTCTTGTTACTGAACTTCGTTGAAAAGTTCTTTTCGTAGCTGTATTTCCTAACCATTTCGTCGCTTGTGGATGTGTGATTTGCTTTGAAATAGAAGTTACTGCCAGCATTAGCATTTGTGCCCACAGCAAATTTAGTCGATGCGTTTGAAACCCTTTGTGAAGAGAATATACTGTCTGAGGAAGCATAACCAATTCTGGACTACTTCGAGGACACCTGGATTGGACGCCCGTAAAGACGCCAACATCTCCACGATCACCACGATTTCCCCATGGTATGTGGAATTGTTATGGGGCTGTGGTAAAAGGACTACCAAAAACGAATAACTCTATAGGAGGATGGCATCGAGGGTTTGAGACGCAAGTTTCAGCAGACCATCCTAAAATATGGAAGTTCGTAAAAGTCATACAACGGGAACAAAGTCTACATTTCCCCCTGCTCGTAAAAAGTACTGTGATTGTGCTGAACGAATAGTAACTCTTGTAAATAATTTTGACGAGAAAAACCTTTTCGATTATTATTGTTATTATTACTATTACATAAAAAAAGGACAAAAGCTTTTATTATAAAAAAACAAAAAAAACTTCCAAACAGGCCAATATAATGCTGCTCATCCTAAGCCGAGATTTGTTGAATTGTTTTCCAGGAAATTTTACCTTCCAGGAATTTTCCTGTTGGGGAATTGTTTGTCGGTGACAGACCCCTTACTGCTTTGTATGTAATTTTGAAGTTGGATTTTTAGCACAATTCCCTACAACGCTCAATACAGCACAAGAAACGTTCAACAATTTTTTGAAACATTAATTTATTGGAATGGCCTTTCGTATGGCGGTCGAAATCTTTTGGATGACCGAGATGGTATTTCCTTTCATTGCCAATTTCAGTTTGGGAAATAGCCAGAAGTCGTACGGAGCCAAATCAGGTGAATACGGTGGATGATCGATAACAATGATGCCTTTTTTGGCCAAGAATTCACGTACCATGACGGTTTTGTGCGATGGTGCATTGTCGCGCGACAAAAACCAACTGCCTTGCCTGGCTTTCGATATTCTGGTCGAACTCCTCGAATTCTGGTCCACAATCACTGTACAACCTTATTTACTAACCTTCTGAGACGAATTCACTCTGAAGAATTCCTTTTGAATCGAAGAAAACGGTCAGCATTGTCTTGATTTTGCTCTTCTGAAAGCGTAATGTTTTCTTTTTTTTTTTTTTTGGCACTTCTGCTGACTTCGATGCTGCAGTCACCAGTTACAATGGCTGAGACGCTTGACAGATTCCTTTGGGACATTTCGAACATGTCTTTGCAAAACTAGTGAACTCTCCAATCTTTTTGGCCGTCTGTCTGAGTGTGTGGCACGAAACGCCCACAAACCTTCTGATTGCCCAAATCCTCAAAATTCGGTAGATTGTGCTTTTCGGTGTCCCAGTTTCCTCTTCTATGAGTTTCACAGACGCACAACAATCGCTTCGAAGAAATTCGTTCTACACACAACATTTTACACCAATATTAAGCAATCGATATTCCAAGCTAATAAATCCTCACGGAAATTAAGCTTAACAATGCTATATATAACCATAAACAAAACAAATACAGAACTTTATTTATTTACACCAACGACACGCTATAAAACTTGCGTTTGCATGTTTCACCCCTTTTCGAACTACTCAGTCTGCCCTCTCGTCTCCCTCCTCACATCTTTCCCATTTCGCTGTTACCGCACATACATATGCATACGAGTAGGCCAATAAAATCCTTTTTCCTACAATCGTCTGTCTTGCCTATCGCACCGGGACATAATGTGTCACATACATGACAGTTTATATCCTGACCAGAATTATCAGGCGCCATAACTTAAGACCTTATCGCTACTTCCGAAACCAGCATATATATTCCGAGCTGGGTTAAAGAATGGTCGACATCCTCTGCGAAGCAAACAAATTAATTCTTAAGTTGGTTGACTTTTTCTGCAAGTTTGAATACAACCGAAACACACGTGTGTGTGTGTGTAACTTTTCAATTTACTAAACCGGAACTCTCGAGAGAGCTTATGATTATTTCTAGATTGGAATTTAACGACAGTAAATATTTCATTACTACAAGCGTCCGCTAATGAGCGACAATAACGTAAATTCCGTCCGTAAAATGATCTCATAACGAGATACTTAAACCAACTAATAAATTGCATGTTGGTCGTATCCTGCAACCCTTAATATAACTGGTGTAATTTGAATATAATTGCCTCTGTTCGTTGTCGTGAATGTATAAAAGCAAAAACTTTATACACGCTGTGAGAAGGGAAGAAAAACCAAACCAGAGATGGCGCTAGTAATACGCACAACATCCTGAATCACTGGAGTTCCTCATTAATAAGCAAAACGTTCTGTACTCACCAAAACATTCACAATATTAATACCTTCGCAATTTGACAGGTTTAAGAAAATTATAATGCCTACAATTAATTGTTTTTCGAAAAAATATCAGCTGTCATACATCTCTTGATGGTTGCGACAGTCAGACTTGTAAAGAATTAACCGATATTACAATTTCTACAACTTTCCGACGTGTTTTGACAGCTACAACAGTAAAATCTACAAAAACTACGATTTTGACAGTTACATCTGTTACAGTCGTAGCAGAGCTTCTACAAGTTGATAGCGTTTAGATGCAATTTGACTGTTGCGTCTATCAAACTAGGTAACACATTAATACTTTTATAGTTTGATACCTGTCATAATGTTATTGACAGTTGCGATATGCAACATTACAAAAATCTAAACTGTTTTATAGCAGTATATAATATCTGTTTTTATAATTTGACAGTTGTCACAAATTGTATATATATATTTTGACAGCTACAATTGTCAAACCTGAACCATTACAACTGTTAAAATACTTATGATAGCTGTCAAATTATAAAAATACAGTTTGACAGGTGTTAAATTGTTTTTTTCCAATTTTACAGCAGTTGAATATATTTTGACAGCTCCAAATGTCATATCTGAAAAGATACTATGTATTAAATTTTTTGATAAAAAACATTTTCAAAAATAATTGATTTTTCTAATTTTAGAGCTATCAAGCTTGTAAAAAAAAATATTGTTTTTATAATTTGCCTTTACAGTTTGACAACTATCAGGTGTAGTGTTGAAACTGCGAAGAAAACCAATATTTTTAAGATAAATTTAACAGTTATCAGACCGTCAAAAATGAATAATTTTGCATATATGTATTTTGACAGCTACAATTGTCAAACCTCAACCATTGTAACTGTTAAAATACTTATCATAGCTGTCAAATTATAAAAATACAATTTGACACCTGTTAAATTGTTCTATAATTAAAACACTTAACATTTTTTTTAATAATTGTTTTTTCTAATTTTGTAGAGCAGTTAAACATATTTTGACAGCTCCGAATGTCAAATCTGAAAAGATACTATTTATATAATTTGACAGGTGTCAAGAATATTTTTTGAAATGACCTGTTAAAACCGCAAAAAAATAACCGATTTGACAGTTATCAGATATACTTCGACAATTACACCAGCTAATATGACCCAAATGACTATTTTTCAGTTTGACAGCTTTCAAATTAACGCCTGCAAATTGTTCAAATATAATAGTTTTTTAAATGTGAGAGTTTTCAAGAAAATTTGACACCTATTAAAATTTATAAATGCGGCTTGTGTTTAGAATTTGACACCTATCATTAATATTTTGACAGGTGCGCGTAGTAAAATCGTAAACAATTTATTGCTTCTGCAAGTTTTCTTGTAATTGTGAAGAAAATTTTTTTTTTGCAATTTGACAGCTGTCAGAACATTTTCGAAAATAATTGATTTTTTTTAATTTTCGAGCCGTCAAATTTGTAAAAAATAATATAGTTTCTATAATTTCGCTTTACATTTTGACAACTATCAGGTGTAGTATGGTCAAACCTAAACCATTGCAACTGTTAAAATTCTTCTGATAGCTGTCAAATTATGAAAATACAATTTGATAGCTGTTAAATTGCCTGATAATTAAAACACTTAACATTTTAAAAAATAATTGATTTTTCCAATTTTGCAGCGGTGCCTATTTTGACAGCTAATACACATACTTCGGCAATTACACTTGTTAATATCGCACTAATGACTATTTTACAGTTTGACAGTTTTCAAAATAACGTCTATAGATCTTGAATTTGTTTCAAAAAATTTGACACCTATAGGTTACTTGTGTTCAGAATTTGACAGATATTATTAATATTTTGACAGGTGGGCCTAATAAAGTCGTAAACAATTGTTTTTACAAGGTTTTGACAGCTGACAGAAATTTGTTGGTGGTTATGACATTCAGCGTTTTCCGAAAATTATTAATTTTTCCAATTTTACAGCTACTAGATGTATTTTGACATCTGCAATTCTAAATCTGTAAACATATCGACTATTTATACAATTTGACAGCTATTATTAATATTTTGACAGATGCACCTAGTAAAATCGTAAACAATTGTTTTTACAAGGTTTTGACAGCTGACAGAAATTTGTTGGTGGTTAGGACATTCAGAGTTTTCAGAAAATTATTAATTTTCCAATTTTACAGCTGCTAGATGTATTTTGACATCTGCAATTCTAAATCTGTAAACATATCGACTATTTATACAATTTGACAACTAATATTAATATTTTGACAGGTGCACCTAGTAAAATCGTAAACAATTATTTTTACAAGGTTTTGACAGCAGACAGAAATTTGTTGGTGGTTAGGACATTCAGAGTTTTCAGAAAATTATTAATTTTCCAATTTTACAGCTGCTAGATGTATTTTGACATCTGCAATTCTAAATCTGAAAACATATCGACTATTTATACAATTTGACAGCTATCAAAAATATTTTGAATTGACCTGCTAATACCTGTTAATATCGCAGAAACGACTATTCTACAGTGATGCATTTTTTTGAATTTGACAGCTGTCGGAAAAAAAAATAAGGAAATAACAGATTTTATAGTTTCACGTCTTTCGAAAAGACATCATAACGCCTGCTAAGGTTGCAACTGTGAACAAAATATTTTTTTATAGTTTGACATCTGTCAAAAATTTTTTGATGATCACGACGCCTAACATTGTCGAAAATGACTGGATTTTTAATTTTATAAAAATTGCCAACTCTTTTTTACAATTTAACAGCTAACGAAAATATTACGACAATTAAACTATACATAGCAACTATGTTTACAGTTTGACAGCTGTCAAAAGCATTTTAGCTACTGTGATCGTTAAAACCAGAAGGGAAATCTTTGACGTTTACCACTCTCAAACTTGTTAAAAATAAACTGATTTTCTAATTTGACAGCTGTTAGATGAATGTGTTTTGACAGCTATAACTGTCAAATCTAAAATAAATTGTGTGTACAATTTTGCAGCTGTCAAAAATATGTTGACAGTTACATCAGTATTTCAGGTGCTCAGTATAGTGACATAAAGCAAGTGTGATTATCAGTTGTTAATTTTATCATTTTGACACCACGTTGAGCGCTAAAATTTAGTGAGAGAATTAGATACTTGTGTTTTTTTTTAAACAAAATAATTAAATTTTGTTCTAGTTTAATGCACGAGCATAATATTCCATAACACACGCAAAATTTATTACACTACTGTGTAAATATATAACAACAAGTTATATTCTGCGTATTCAATGGAAGGAGAACCTCCTGAAAAGCGAACGATATGCGAGCTTATGGTATAGGGGTTCGATAAAGCGCGCGAGGACTATTGTTTGCACTGCCTGTGTAAATATTTTAATAAAACAGTCATTAATTTATGTTGCGTCAGGTTATTAGGCAATATATTTCAAGCGAAGCGTTACAGTGAATAGCTGTTTGCTCGCGTAGTAGTATTTGATATTTTGATGACAACGTTTCATAGATAATGATCTCGGAATAAAATTCCTTTTTATTTACCCATTTGCTTTGTTAAATATCCTCGAGAAGCAAGAAAAAAAACTGCCGCTGAAAAAAAAATTGTAGGGAGGAAACCCAAAATTCTCCCTTCGAAAAAAAAAACACATAATGACCTGAATCTTCGCTTTCTACTTCAATTTATTCTGTCGATCTCCAGAGGACGAAGTCCCACTCCCACTATTACCCAGAACTGCGAAATTAGGATGTGTAGGTCAACCCGGTGGACTGTCCCCTTATAAATCTGAAAATTAGCATGGAAAGCGAGTGTGCGGCGATCTCACCCTAGAGCTGAAAACTTCGCAGAATTCGCTGACCCTCGCGTAGTGCCTAGGGGGCAGGACACAATCCGACATTGCTAGATAGTCAGTTTTAGTTTGATAAGTTGAGGAGGAATCGACCGACTAACGCTAGTTTTTGCTTAGAACGCTAGAACGAAGAATAATACCCAATTTGAAATTTATTGGCGCAGTCGTTAGGATCACTATTACCGTAGAATGTTTATTTACTATACATATTCATTTCTTTAAGCGCGGAATCGAAGTTGCCACGACGAAAATCGAATAAAACGAAAACAAATGAATTGAAAGCTGTGCGCTGAAGTAGCGCACGGTGATGAAGCGAACTTAATAAATATGCAAATAAACATGCAATTCTCGATGCTCCGAGCGCGTTTTATAACAACGCTATTATCATGCGACGACTTGCTCAATTTACCGATGCGAAATTTAAAACTTATTTATCTAGGACGATTCCACAAGTTATCCCCCACGATTTGTAATTTGTAAATCTACACGCCAGGAATGAATTGGATAACTGTTGCATACGACGTGTACTAGTTGCTAAACCAGTTTCCACAAACTTTTAATTAAATTTGTGTTAATTTTTTTAACCTCACAATTATTCAATTATTGTTTACAATTTTGTTTTAACGATTACAGTAGTTAAAATGCTTCTGACAGCTGTCAAACTGTAACGACAGTCATTTTTACGAATTTTCTAATTGCAACTATCAAATTGTTTCTGATAACTATCAAACTCTAAACACAGGTTCTTTTTACAGTTTGTAGCTTTAAGAAAAGCAACCCGTGGAACTGCAGGTCATTTTAAAATATTTCTGACAGCTGTCAAACCGTAACGACAGTTATTTTTTCCGTATTATCTAGTTGCAACTGTCAAAGTGTTTCTGATAATTATCAAACTCCAAAAATAAAGAGCCTGTTTTTAGCGTTTGAACTACAGGTAATTTCAAAATATTTCTGACAGCTGTCAAACTGTAACGACAGTTGCTTTTCCGAATTGTGTAATTGCAACTCTCAAATTGTTTCTGATAACTATCAACCTCTAAAAACACGCTCTTTTTACAGTTTTTAGCTTTAAAAAAAAACAAGCCTTGAAACTGCAAGTACATTTCAAAATATTTCTGTCAGCTGTCAAATTGTTTAACACAGCTATCGACAGCTAACGGAAATATTTCAACCATCAAAAGCAGCTACGTTTAAGATTCGACAACAATCAACAAGTATTTTGCCAGTAACTGTATTAAAATCGTAAAAACCACTGTTTTCCCAGTATGACAGGTGACAGTCAAAACAAGAAGGAAATAATATCTTGAGTAATAACAATGAATGTTTATTTCCGGTTTAGACAATTAGAGCTGTTAAAATATTGTTGAGCATTGCAATCATAAGCATTCTAGTAGCTGTCAAAATTCAACTGTCAAATAATTATTCTCTTCAGAATTTCAACACTATGTAGTAGGTATTACATTTTTTTAAAGCTGTCAAATTGTAAAACAGTTATTTTGACGATATTGACATATTTGATAATTGCATCAAAGGTGTACTGACCAGATTTTTCTGACAGCTATTAAATGTATAAAACAATGATGTTTTTACACTTTCAAGACTTGTTAGCGTTATGAACTTTTTCGAAAGCTATCAAACTAGAAAATAATGTCAGAAAACGGTTATTTGTTACGGTCAAAATATTACTAACATCTGTCATTTTGTATAAACAGTACATTTTTCAGATTTGACAATTGTAGCTGTCAAAATCTGTATAAAGACTGAGCAATTGCAAACTACATATTTTTGACAATTTCAAATTGTATTTTTACAATTTGACAGCTGACAGAAATATTTTGACAGCGTTTGAGCGTTTTTTGACACTCGATTTTTGACAATTGTAGCTGTCAAATGCTGTAAAATTAGAAAAACTACTTATTTTTGACATCATTGCTCAACTTAATCATAAAAAACATTCTGATAGCAATCAAATTTTACGTTTTTCAGATTTGTCAATTATTGTAGCTGTCGAAATCTAAATAAAGACTGAGCAATTGCAAACTACATATTTTTGACAACATAGAGCATCGCAATTATCGAAAACAGTCTGATATCTGTCAAATTTTGTCAAATTACGAGACGCTGTATATATTTTTGAAACCTGTCAAACTGTGAAACAGCCATTTATTACATTATATTTTCAGATTTGACAATTGTAGCTATCAAAACAGAATGTCAAATTTTCTTCCCAATTTCAAATTGTATTTTTACAATTTGACAGCTGACAGAAATATTTTGACATCGTTTGAGCGTCCTTTGACACTCGATTTTTGACAATTGTAGCTGTCAAATGCTGTAAAATTAGAAAAACTACTTATTTTTGACATCATTGCGCAACTTAATCATAAAAAACAGTCTGATAGCGGTCAAATTTTACGCTTTTCATATTTGACAATTGTAGCTGTCAAAATCTACGTAAAGGCTGCGCAATTGCAAACTACATATTTTTGATTTAAATCTGATATCTGTCAAATTTTGTCAAATTACATTAATAGTTTCAGATTTGACAATTGCAGCTGTCAAAAAAGAACGCCAAACTTTTTTCGCAATTACAAATTGTACTTTTACAATTTGACAGCTGATTTATAATATTTTGACAATTGCACCTACTAAAATCGTGAAAATAACTGTTTTTGTATTTCGCAGCAGTTGTAGCTGTCAAATGCTGTAAAATCTGTCAAAAACGTTTTGATAGTTGTCAAATTTTATAGTTTCAAGTCTAATAGGCGTTTTCGGTTTTGAGAGCTGTCAAACAGTCATTTTTTCACGGTTTTGGCAAATGCAACTTCTGTAATAACACTGTCAAACTGTAAAAACAGTAATTTTACGATATTAATAAATGTAACTGTCAAAATATTTCTGACAGTGTTAAAGATAATCGATAATGTAATTTGTATAAATATGTAGATAAGAAACCCGCTGATATGGTTGATTAACCGAAGCTTCGATAACCCATTTATTGATTTCTAGAACTGTGGCAGAGTTAATAGAATATATAAGATATTCCATATACAGGGAGTGTTCATATAATTGAGTTACAAAAAATATACGGTAGGTATATTAGGGGAAAACACACATATCTATTCAACCAGTGTCAGGATCTACATACATTAGTATTTATGGACAGTAATTGCATAATAAGTGACCTGAAATCGATTAGAGTTGATCGCGGGGATATGTCCTAATAGCACTAATTATTGCTGATTATAGCCGAACGGATATTGAAGCGTACTTCGCTTGGTTTTACAATAGCCGAACGACTTTAAAGGGGATTTGAATTAGAGCTCCAGTATAACGCTACATAGTAAATATACACACAACAATTTCGCCCCGATTGCTAATTTTCGAGGTAAATCGTTTCAGAAAGGTATTACGCGGTCCATTTTCCACGCGAAATAAACGAGCGTGTTGCATGTGAATTACACGCGGGCCCAACGAATATTGGAAAAGATGTATCGAAATTTGCATATCGTTATTGAGAATGGTACTTTGTTTGCCTCACAGTTCTTGGGAATTTTATCGATAGAGGGAAGGGGAGGGATGGTATATTGCAATCTATCCCGGAGATATAAGTGGAATTGAAATTGACAAGTATGTATACGGATTATTGTAATTTAATAATCGATACGTCTATAAAGCATTTGCTCGTGCATTTTTAACGAGATACTGGGGGGAAGTTGTAATTTTGTTCCGATTTATGTGCATGAGTAGCGCTAGCGTAGTTATTATTATTATTATTATTATTATTATTACGAGCATTTGTGCATTAGTGCAAGACGCATTTATTATTAATTGGTTGCGTTTAAGTACTTCTTTTAATGGAGGCTCTTTATCGTTGGAAGAACTTGGAATAAACTTTTTATGAAATGAGCTGAGCCTTCCAGAAAGATAGATGTTTGAGTTTTGAATTTTTCGTTAACTAGGATGTTTCCACAAGCAAGCATTTTCGACACCCCACGAGACGAAATTTTGCGAAACTTTAGGTCACATATGATTTCATAGACTCAACTCCAGTCATTTCCGTAGTTTTACAAAATTTCAACTCTTGAGCAATTTTTATCCATGTGTGAGGTCCTGGATCTGCCTCTGTTCTTCTTCGGATCATCAGTCAAATCCGTTCATCAATCTTTAGATTTTTTTTGCATCAAATGCTCACTTCTTTCGCGCTTAAGATCTCCAAGCTATAAACGCCCTCTAATCCGCGATTAATTTCGCTCTGATTAACTCACACCATGTTTGTTTGCTTCCCATTAGCTATTAAATTGAGTCTTTCACACAACAACACTCCTAACTCTGCTACCATGCTTCAACCTGTTTAGACATGCATATCACGACAATATTGCGCCTGTGCTGTTTGTTTCACAGCCACACCACCACACACCACATATTACAAAAAATTAAATCCTCTCAAGATCAAATTTGTGTGAGAGAGGGGTGGATGTTAGCCCCATCTTCTTCGAAATTCTAAATTTTGAAAGTTGCTCTAAGTTGTTGTAATTGTCCTGAACCTTGATCAAAAATTTTAACCTTCTACCATGTGTACCTTAGTCCTGGACAGGTGCAGGAGGTTATGTGTAAAAATTGGAGCCTTAGCCCCAAAATGACTCTGTGTAGTAGTATGGTGGCCAAATTTGAGACAGGGAAGTGCTAGATCTGCAGCATGCAGACTCATGCACAGCCAAGCACCGATAAATAAATCGCACAGTGCCAAATATCAAAAACTACCAGATGAACTCAAGACGGCGCCCCTAACATGGACGCCAAATGACACCATGATTCAGAAATTCAACCTATATAGGAAATATCAGGTTATAATACCAGATAGGATGGGCTGGGACCATGCTCTCCCCCCCTCCCCCTCCCAGTAAGAACGGACTCAAACTGGTACACAGACGGCTCTAAAACTGATTATGGCGTAAGAGCTGGCAGTTAGGGCCTGGACATTTCACTAAGCTTCAGCAAGGACTCGACGATATTCCAGGCTGAGATTGCAGCGATTCACCACTGTGTCAGAGAAGTCTCTGACAGTTAGACAGCAATTAAAGCGATCAGTTCCGCAAGTGCTGACTCAAAGCTGGTTTAGGATTGCGTAAGAGCCCTAAATGAGGTAGGCATCCAAAGAAAATTAACTTTGGCCCCCAGCCACACGGGTGTGAAGGGAAACTAGGCGGCAGATGAGCTTCATAGGAGTTGGTCCTTCCTTCGGCATCACCAAATCGCAAATTAAAAAGTCCATCTACGAATGGACATATAACAGATCCAAGGAATGGTGGAAAAGATCACCAGGACAGGGACAGGCAAAGGAGCTCCTAAGAAAACAGAGGCCTGAGGTTACTGAAGACCTACTGAGTAAAGACAGGAAGGCCTGGCAGATGATACTCTCTGCAGATTCTGTCAAGAGAAAGAAGAAACCTCAGTTCATGTTTTGTGCCACTGCGATGGCCTAGCGAGGACAAGGTTTCTAGCAATGGGCGTAGAGAACACCAGAGCTAATGGCTACATAAAAAAGCCGCTTTTAAAAATGATAGGCCTAATTAAGTAGGCAAAATTAGAGAGCGTCCTCTAAGGTAACAGAGGATCATAGTAGACCTGAAAAAGTCGCGGTGAAACAGGTTCTCATGGCCACCCCATTCCTAATCTAATCTAATCTAATGAGTACCTTATGGAATAATCGAGAAAAACTTTGGAACAATGTTCGAAAAAGAAGTCTAAGAAAATTCCATTTTTCTCAATTATTTCATAAGCTACACATGGTGAAAGGTCACGAATCCTTCTCGTCAGTACCTAGCAATATATTTATCATCCAGTGCTGGACATTAATTAATTTCGTAAAATGACACAGATAATGAATAACAAACGCAATTTTGAAAAAACAACATTCTCCAGTGCAAAATCCAAATGCTACCTCGCATTATACAAAATCAAAGACTGCTGTCTTGTGCCTCTTCTATTCAGAAGACAATCAGCAACTTTTAGATATGACATGAACAGGCTGTGATAATGATCGCCTTGGAGTGGGTTTAGGATTTATCTGCAAGAAGTTCTCCAGTACTTAGAGCTTGAAATCACATAGATTGCTTGGATTTCTAGAAAAAACATCGTGTGTAAATTGAAAACATTGTAGTTTTTCTCTCACAAAAGTAGTTATTGGAATACATTCCATCTTCATTATCATGATGATGACATCTACCATATTGTTTGGGTGGTTTCACTTCCTTGTCTATTCAATCCACGCAGACAACTTGAGAACTATTCTATTCAGTGCCCTCACCATCTTTAATTTATTCTCTATTTATGATAAACCTAGTCCTGATGTACAGATAGTTGTCATCTGGCTGTCAGGTTGACGTCTTGATTATCTCTTTGGCATCTGCCTGGTGGGTTGACGGCTTGATTGCCTCTTTGGCATCTGCTTGATGGGTTGACATCTTATCTAGTTGTCACCATGTTGTCACTTTATGATAATCCTAGTCCTTATGTACAGATAGCTGTCATCTGGCTGTCAGGTTGACGTCTTGATTCCCTCTTTGGCATCTGCCTGGTGGTTTGACATCTTATCTAGTTGTCACTTTATGATAATCAGGGTGTTTTCGGAAACTCAACCTGAGCGACCAGGGTTAGTTACCTTTTATATTTAAGTGTTCGGAAACTTAACCTAATCAAATTACTCTTGTTCGTAAATGAACTTTTTCTTCTACAGGTTTTTGTGGGTTGCCAACCTGGTTACCGTCGCTTGCAACTCTATTAGAAAGTAGGGTAAAGAATGAAGTAATAAACATCTGTCATTAATCTGTCATAATTACATCTGTAAATGCATATTACTTTATTTCATAGGAGTTATTGGTTGTCATTCTAATAGAAAAAACGTTCGTAAACTATTATATTACCCGATATTTTGCTTTAAAACGGATTAAACTAGTCACGTAATTTATGAAACCCGATTGACAACCCGATTGTATTTTCCGAAAAGCTTCCTAGTGTCATATTTATAGTTCATGCTTGAGGTTGTGTCGATGCTTGAGCACGCGATTTTGACAGATTTGTAATGACATTTACGTCAAAACCGCGTGCTCAAGCATCGACACAACCTCAAGCATGAACTATAAATAGTCTTGATGTACAGATAGTTGCAGATAGCTGTCATCTGGCTGTCAGGCTGAGGTTTTGATTGCCTCTTTAGCATCTGCCGAGTGGGTTGACGTCTTGATTGCCTCTTTGGCGTGTGCCTGGTGGGTTGACATCTTATCTAGTTTTCACTTTATGATTATTCTAGTCCTTATGTACAGATAGCTGTCATCTGGCTATCAGGTTGACGTCTTGATTGCCTCTTTGGCATCTACCTGGTGGTTTGACGTCTTATTCAGTTGTCACTTTATGATAATCCTAGTCTTGATGTACAGATAGTTGCAGATAGCTGTCATCTGGCTGTCAGGTTGACGTCTTGATTACCTCTTTGGCATCTGCTTGGTAAGTTGATGTTTTGATTGCCTCTTTGGCATCTGCTTGGTGGGTTGACAACTTATCTAGTTGTCATTTTAGAAGGTAAATCTACATAAAGGCTATTGTAGCAAAGTCGTATATTGTTGAATTGAAAATTAGAGATAATAAAAACAAAATGATGCATAGCAAGAAGAAACTAAATTGAACAGAAACCGGTTGGTTTGATGGTGATACATTTAAAGACCGGCTTGTTGTCGTACTTTATTCCAGATATTACAGGAATAACTTTGTTGCTCGCGTATCAGTTAGTACCAATTTATTTCTGCCACCACGTTCTTGCAACACGTGTGCTTGACAGCTTTAGACATTTCATATTTTGCTCCGTTCAGAAAACTGTGGAGGTCCTACCCCATTCGGAAGGAAACACGAAAGAGAACGATCATCTTCTTTAAATCATAGATTCCGCTCATCCAAAATATTCTGAAGCAACTACCAGGTTAAAAGTGACACCATTATCAACTCGATTCGCATTTAGTTTGCAACTGACTGCACATACTAGTTTTCAAACATCGTTTCCGTGAAGGATTTTATCGTTTTCTTCCTTATTGAGCCAATCATGACGTTTCATTACAAAACAAGATTTTAATGATCCACGAGCGTGAAAATGAACAAGAAAAAAAAACATATCAAAGCGGCACAAAATCACTCGCCCACAAAATAAACCACTCCTCACATCTTTTCATTAACCTCACGTACAACACGCCGGGGCATTATTAACGACACCACCTCCGTCATATTTTCTCACGTATCACGGACGGTAGCTTACACTTACACAACGACAAAAAACTTTATAATATCTCATCCGCGGGCTCTTACATCTCCATTCTAGCGTTAAATAAGCCCATCTCTAGGATGCTGCAAGAGATAAAGGCGAATTTATCACGTTGCAAGCGTAAATTCCACGGCATTTTCGCACGGCTTTATGCATAATCCCGCCAGCCAAAATAATATAATCCGGTCGGAACGAATCGCGTGCGACAATTAGACAATTCCGGCTAAATCTGCCGGCACCTTCCTCACGCCGACAACACACGTTTCCACCGTTTCATGCGTATGTATATATATATATGTATGTACATAGTGTATACGGTAGATGAGGTAGTGTGCCGTTAGAAACGACGATTCATAACGGGGGAAATCCTTCGTTCGCTGACTTGAATGGGTTTTAATCGTCGATTTTGCGTTCTGTGTACTTTTGCGTTTAGAGATTTTGATGGAAGTTTGTGTGTGTGTGTGTGTGTGTGTGTAGGTTTCGGCATATTTGTGGAGCCTTGTGCGTGCAGGAGTAGTATTTGTGGCATACATCGCAATTGTGGCATACATACACGCGTATGCCACAAAATTTTAACAGCAAATCGAGCATCTACGCCCTAAAATTAGTCTAATCGGCCTAGTCCGAAATATTTTATGTGTAAGTTGCCACAGTTATATGTTGAGAGTGGTGTCACACACTTCCACTATTGTGGCGTCATCAGTTTTTGATGATCTGAGCGCCATCTACATTTCTATACACACGCATATTAGTGACATCTTTGGGTCGAATATTGCGATTTTAAGAACAATTTATTGTTTTTTCACATTAATAACCGTTAGAGTGTATTAGTGTTATGACGCATATATTACTGGCTTCTGAAGAATATAAGTAGTAGTGCATATATTCTTATGGTTTTATAAATATAAATACCTAGACAAATATTAACAATAAAAAAGCCAATTAACTAAAACAATCTCACTGAATTTTGTAAGCACCCTTGAAAAAACTATGCTAACGTCCCCATTGTATTAACTTCTGATATTTTAACATGTATAGCCCTGAAGAAGGAATAAAACTATTCCGAAAGCTTGGACAAAATTCGAAGAGGGAACTAATTTTTATTGAGACTACAGTCCTGATTAAATTATGTTATTTACTATCTACATATACGATATACAGTAGTTAACTTCTTTTTACTATATGCAACACTAATGCAATTACAAGTCCTTTGATTATATATAACTAGATTCACCATTCCCATAAGAAAAGAGTTGCGCTTTAAAGTCGAGCTTTTGATGCGGCCACCAGGAGCCCGCCACTTGTACTTTACATCAAAACATTTTCGTCTAGTTAGGCGGCAAACCGATATCTCACTGAATAGCTTGATGTATTTATACTTTTACTTAATAGGTGGCGTTATTGCGATTGATAGAATTATGAGAAAAACGTAGTAAGTTCAGAGTGATATAGATATATGTATCTGTGTTTTATTTGTCGCTTTTTAGGCGAACACCTGCTCATAAAAATTGCAAGCAAATTAAAAATATATCGGTTTCCTATTTCGTGATATTTTTTTTGAAAAATTGCTTTGGGATATCATTTGTAGGTTACATAACATACATGTATGAGTTAAAATAAAAAAAAAATTAAAAAATGCAGAGTAAATATATTAGTTAGAAAATAAAATTAATGTTAGTATAAATCTACAGAAATAATTACTTTAGAGGATTGCAGTGTTCGATACTTTGCTGGATATTTGGCACAGTGGACCCTCAAAAAAACTACATGCCCGCCTCTGTGGATAGATCGTCCACTCTAAAAAATACCGAAGAATTGCTAATTCTATGTATACATAAATTATATATTCCATTTTATGAATACATTATTCGCACCTACAGATTTATTTAATAATGCTATTTCTATTTTGATTAAAAATTTGCAAGACTGCTTTGATCGCATTAAACATGCAGTGGCTCACAGCTTATTTGTAGCAGTGCTTATTTTAAAATACATATAAGTCTCAATAATTAAAAAAAAATAAAAAGAGTATCGATAAAATTTTGATGCAGGTTTGCAGCGTAAACGGCTCTTATATCATTATAAATTGGGGCAATCGTCCTGAAAATTTGCTCAGATGGTCAATCTGAGTGCGTCTGCAGTGCAGCATATTATTGAACGTTTTGTAGATGATAATCGGGTGAAAGATAAGCGAAGAAGTGCACCAAATAAAATGTTCAATGCATTTGACGAGCGATACATTGTTCGGAAAATCAAAGCAAACCCGAAGTTATCGGTTCCAAAACTAGCTATTGAAGTTCAACATGAATTAGGAAAGTCATGCAGTGCTGAAACCATTCATGGTGTGCTTCGCGACCATGACTTTAATGGTCGAGTAGCTCGTAAACAAAGCCGCCTTACCTTTGCTAACAAGCATGTTAGCAAGGACGCTGACTTTTGGAACACTGTAATTTTCGCAGAGGAGTCCAAGTTCAACATTTTTGGGTCCGATGGCATGTCCTACATGTGGCAGAAACGCAACACCGAATGAAAGAAGGAGAACCTCAAAGCCACAGTGAAGCATGGCGGAGGAAGTGTGATGGTTTGGGCCTGTATGAATGCATCTGGTGTTGGAAATTTAGAATTTATTGAGGGAATAATAATGGACAAAAATATGTACCTCAATATACTCAACAAGAATTTGTTGCAGAGTGCAGAAAAATGGGTGAACATAATTGAAAATCTCTGGGCTATATTGGTAAAAAATATCCGTAAACACAAAAATAGCCTTATTCAAAATCGCACCGTTTTCGAGCTTTAAGCTAATCTACTTGTACGATGAAAATAAAATTTGGCCTGGCGATTTAGTATTATTAGATGTTTTTTTATGGTGGAATTTGCCGAAATTAGCAAAATTACGCAAAGAGAAAAAATATCCCCTTGTGTTAACATCAATAGAACTTTTTGTTTTTTGATTTACAAGCACGAAATTAGCATTACCTAATAGACAAGTTAAAATGCCAAAAATAAGGTCCTCTTGTAGAATCTTCGTATTATGCTTGGTTTTCGAGAAAAACGAGAAAGTTCGGAAGTATTTGTGGCTAAAAATAGTTTAAGCAGCAAAAATCCGGGTAGGCCAACATTCAAATTCTACGTCACTGACGAAATTGTCGTTTTAGGACAATTGAATTGACATTTAGGAATTGACATTTTAGGATTCTTCTTCAATACTTCCCATGTAAACAACATATTCATTTTTTTTTCTGGATCTTTGGAGACTCATTCCGAAAACGGAGCGATTTTGAATAAGGCGACTTTTGGTCAATGGTCATTATTTGACAAGTAGTATATCTAGTAAAAATATTACCAATTATTAGTGAAGCACCCTCCATAACCAAAATTAAAAGAACAAAAATAAGTCTTAATATTTGCTGCTACTTTCTTTTTAACTGATAAATTCTATTTTATTTTTTAATTAAAATTACCTTATTTTTATATAATATCCAGAAATATGAAAAATATTCAAACTACATATTTAACTTTAATAAGAATAATGATGATAAATAATAATAAATACTATACAGGGTTAGTCAAAAGTATGGAATAGGCGGTTTATTTCCGTAAATATGAACTTTATAACAAAATGTTTTTAACAAACGTCTTTTTACTAATTATTCTCCATGTCTTGGACTACTCGTGGTTTTTTTTATGTCAACGTATTTCCATGGAAATGTATTAATTTTTTTTTAATGACAACCAAGTGATTTTTTTGCTGATTTTTATTCCTCTTTTTTTTCTTGAAATGACGATATTTTTTTCATATGCTTTAATAACAAAATTTCTGTATAAAAAACCATAGTTTCCAATAAACGGCAAAATGTGATTTCAAATCAGATTCTCCAGTTTTTAATACTTCTTTTTATTCATGTGAGGATAATTCTACAAAAAATTATAGTGGCCTCTGTTTTCTTAATGTAATTTTCCATGTGATTGTGAAGTACCTTTCAATAAATTAACAAGTTAGTTTAATCAAAATAGTTTCATTTTAATTTGTAAACATGGTCAAACTCGGTGAAACTGAAAGAATTGAAATCTTAATGATGGTTGGTTATGGAGGTGTTTGACATTTATTTAATAAACGTTCATCCGAAGAGAAATTCTATTGTACAACCCACAGTGTCTAAATTTAGGGCAACTGGAAATGTAAAAGATATTTCAAGGTCTGGACGTCCAAAATCAGCCACAAATCAACATCAAGTTCTTGATGTATTATTGAGTGTTATGGGTAACCCAATTACGTCAACCACGCAACTTGCTTTCGATAATGATATTAGTCAATCGTCGGTAGTTCGAATATTAAAAAAGAACAAATACAAACCCTACAAGATACACCTTCTCCATGAGCTAAACAAAGATGACCCTGACAGAAGAATGCAGTTTTGTGCAATAATGATGGAAATGATAAATAATAATCTAAATTGTCTAAACCACATTTTGTTTTCTGATGAAGCCACGTTTTGTCTACATGGATTTGTAAACAGACACAACTGTCGCTATTGGTCCAGTCAAAATCCCCACTGGATGATGGAACACCATACACAGCATCCTCAAAAACGTAATGCTTGGGCTGGTATTATTTGGCACCACATAATAATAATAATAAAATTTGACAGCAAATAGATACCTAAACCTATTGCGTGATCACATTGTACCTGACATTGCACATTTATTTCCGGATGAAGATCGACAAGGAATGGCAAACCACAATGTTTGGTTTCAGCAAGACGGCGCTCCACCACATTATGGAGTGGATGTTCGCCTGTTTTTGAATAACGTCTAGGTCGTTGGATTGGACATCAAGGATCTATTGAATGCTAGGTCGCCCTAGGGTGTCATTTAAGAACTAAAATTTACAAAGAGAAACCATAAAATTTACAAGTCTTGGAAGCCATAATCAGGCATGAAAATACCACCTAACTGGCTGCAAAATTCGTTGCGTAATTTTTGTGATAGATTATGTTATTGTCAAGCTGCAGAGGTTGTTGTATGTATGCTGTATGTTTATAGCACGGTAGGCACTAATATTACAAAACATGTATGTGTGTGTGTGTGTGCGGTTGGAAATGAAGGTTTTATTAACGTCACCGATTATTTAACACACAGATTTGACCGACCAATATAAGATACAGCGATTTCGATAGACGCCCATTGAGAAGAAAATATTATACTAAAAAACAGGCACACACCCTACTATTAATTTTATGTTGCAACAATTGTAATCGTAAAACAAACAGTCGTTTCGTATAGGAAGAACGGAAAGACAAGGCAAAGAAATAATATACACGTAAATTTAACTGAACGTGCCGCTTCGCCCCTGGGGAACTTTATTTGGAACCCCTTTATCAGTACAGGGAGCGACGTACTCGGATTTTGGCCCGCGTATAAATCATTGTCAGTTGTAAATCACTTCGCGGAATGGAGTTGTTTCTTTTTTGCAAAACCGTCGCGAGGTACAATATTTAGTAGTCCGGGTTTGTACACAAATTTACTGCGCAGAGAGTGTATGTATATATGTGTGTGACCTTCCAATAACAGACACCCGTTATAAGAGGAATCTCTTAATATAAACAGAGAAAGAGGGAGAGCGACATTATTTCCTTGACTAACTGTACCTGCATAAAACCGTGGGTTGTATATTACCACCCACTGAAATGTCGTCGAACCACCCCGGGCTTTTCCACCTTAGTTTCGTTATGTACGCGGGCGCGATGGTAGCTGAAATAGATGACGGGGAAATATAATGCTGATGCTAATGTTCGGTTTCCGTATCTGTCGTTGGTAACCGTGGAAAGTTTCAGTTTTTCCGCGGTTGTTGTGTTGGTTTGTTCCTCTATGCGGTTTTTTTTGTCCGGTTTCATTTCGGCTTGGCAAACTTCCGAATACAACCGGTTTCTATTTTTCTTTGTTTTTTTTTACACACAGACAGGTAGATAGTTTTCTTTCGATGTAATGCAGAATTTATTAATAACAAAACTTGTATTGAGTTGTTGTTGTTAGTATGGTTTATCATCTTCAACCTTTAAAGGAATAAAAACCTATCTTAGCGTCCATTTCAACAGAAAAATATTGAATCTTCAATCATTTAACATTTTAATACCAGTTTTGTACATATTTAACATTTAAATATCAATATTGTTCATATTTGACATTAAACTGTCAACTGCAAGACAAGTTTTCCGTGTTTATCCCAGTTTCCTCACATTTGACACATAAACGTCAACCTTATTTGTATTTGACATTAAGATATCCAATTTATGCACTTGTGCATATTATCCATATTTATCATAGCATCTTGACGCTTAAATGTCAATCTTGTCTATAATAATTGACATTTAAATGTCAAAATTATTTATATTTTACTTTTATTTATCAAATTTATGAAAAAGATATCTATATTGATGGTCATATTTGCTACAGATTTGTCCATTTTTTGACACCTAAATTTATCCAGATTTGACGTTTATATGTCAAACTTATCAAAAAGTGACGTTTAATCGCCAAACTTGCGTATATTTGGCATTTAAACTTCAAACTTCATTTTACACGTATCTCTACTAAACTTGGCAACATTTCATACTATCGGCAAGACATTTGTTCTTCCATGTTTGACTTGTTTTGTTCATATTTTACACTTCAATATGAAATTTCTTCACTCCTGTTATTTAAGTGTCAAAATTATTCATGTTTGACGTTTAAATGTCAAAGTTATTCATGTTTTGACATTTAAACGTCAAAGTTATTTATGGTTGACGTTTAAATGTCAAAAATATTCATGTTTGACCTTTAAATGTCAAAATCAAGAACAAGTTCTTCATATTTCACACTTAAATGTCAAAAATGAACAAGCCTACCCATGTTTTTGTTCGTTTTTGACATGTAAATGTCAAATTTGTCCATATTTGACATTTAAATTGCAACATTCCGTTTTTGTTTTACTTTACACGTATCAGAATTGATTTTCTGGCTTCATGCTGATGAAATCTTAAAGCACGAGAAGGAAAAACAAAGAGCAACCATTGCTGTTTTGTGATTATTGGCTTTTCTATTTTCTACATTTCTCCATAGATGCGCCCTTTTTATTGTGAAACCAACCCACTGGTTGACGGATAACGCTGACATGTCAAAATCGTCTATATTTAATAATTAAACGTCAAATTTGTCCAAGTTTGACATTTCAATGTTTAAGTTATTTCTGTTTGATGTTTAAATGTCATCTTTGACACTTAAATGTCAAAAATGAACAAACATATCCATGTTTTGGTGCGTATTTGACATTTAAATGCCAAATTTGTCCATATCTGCCATCGAAAAATAACACTTATTCATATTTAACATTGAAATGTAACGCTTATTCTCATTTGACAAATAAATGTCAAATTTGTCCATATTTGACATTTAAATTGCAACATTCGTTTTTTTTTACCTTACACCTATCCAAGTTGATTTTCTGGCTTCTTGCTAATGAAATCTAAGAGCACGAGAAGGAAAAAGAGAGAGCAACTCTTGATGTTGTCTTGTCATTATTGGCTTTTCTATTTTCTACATTTCTCCATGATGTGCCCCCTTTTTTTGTGAAACCGGATAATCCGGACATGTGAAAATCGTCCATATTTAATAATTAAACGTCAAATTTGTCATTTGAATGTTTAATTATTCCTATTTGACGATTAAATGTCAAAGTCAAGAACAAGTTTTTCATATTTGACAATTAAATGTCAAAAATGAACAAGCATACTCAGGTTTTGGTTCGTATTTGGCATTTAAATGTCATATTTGTCCATATTTGACATCGAAAAGTAAAACTTATTCGTATTTGACATTGAAACGTAATATTTATTCATATTTGACAAATAAATTAAATTGCAACATCCTTGTTTTTATTTTACACCTATCTAAACTAATTTAATGACTTCTTGCTAAAATAATCTAAGAGTACAAGAAGGAAAAAGAAAGAGTAGTCGTTTCTGTCTTGTGATGATTAGCTTTTCTCTGGCTGACGGATAAGGCTGACATGTCAAAATCGTCAATATGTAATAATTAAACGTCAAATCTGTCCAAGTTTGACATTTGAATTTTAAGTTATTTCTCGTTGACGTTTAAACGTCAAAGTTATCCATGTTTGACGGTTAAACGTCAAAGATATCCATGTTTGACGTTTAAATATCAACGTAAAGAACAAGTTTTTCATTTTTGACACTTAAATATCAAAAATGAACATGCATACTGATGTTTTGTAAAATTTTTCCATATCTCACATGTAAAAGTAAAACTTATTCGTATAGGTATTTGACATTGAAATGTCAAATTTGACATTTAAATTGCATCATCTTATTTTTACTTTACACGTATCCGAATTGATTTTCGGGCTTTTTGGCAGCAAGACTTGTGATTATTGGCTTTTCTATTTTCAACATTTCTCGATGCATGTGCCACTTTTTTATGGAACCAACCCACTGGCTGACGAATAACCGCTGACATGTCAAAAATGTTTGTATTTAGTAATTAAACGTCAAATTAGTCCAAGTTTGTCATTTCAATATTAATGTTATCTATATTTGACTTTTAAAGGTCAAAATTGTTAATTTTTTTATTTGTGATTGACGCAGCTAAGCAGTACTGCTTGTCAGATTACCGCTGCAACTCTTGCTGTTTATTTTAACGTTTAAATCTCACGATTGTGCAATTGACGCTTAAATGTCAAACTTATCAAATAAATGACAAAACTAGGTTGCCTAATTCATCTGTAATTAATTTTGTCATAAAAACCCTAAAATATGGCGCAGTCAGAAGGATAGGAATTCGCCGCTGAAGTATAAATGTAGTATGCAGTGCTGTATATAATTTAATTAAAAAAATGCAAATATGTTAGAGTAAATATATGAACTGTCACGTAATAACGTACATACGAATCAGACGTACCAACCCACACAGACGTGCACTCTGCGTCTGGCAGGCATGTTTTAGTGCTCCTGTTGCAATGTCAACGGTGCCGTCAACGCTAGAACAAATGAGCGACGATTTCTAGCACTAGACAGCTTTTTGCGAACGTCGCAGACAAGTCTTTTGTTACATATTGGGGGGTGAGCGACAGCTCTACTTATAAAGCGTTCGCATGTATATTACGAATATAATTCTCGAGCTATAAATCAAGGAGCGATTATAATAATATTTTATACACGTGACGATATATTTATATTTTAAGGTTATGTTCGCAAATTAACGTGTTCCACGTAATAAAATAAAAAATTCCCCCAAATAAGCAGTTAATCGTGTTTATTTATTTTATATCTCCTTTTATTTTTATGCCCTTAGAGGTAGTATTATATCGTGATCGGCTCAATAAAAACAACCCGGTAAAGTTTCGATGGGAGAAACATATTTCTCACGAACTGCAATTTCTAATGCGATAAACAGCGTCCTGGCCTTTTTATCGCCGCAAACACATTTCATATATTTCATTAAGGTTGTACGTGTCCTGTATCCTCTATAGAACCATCTTAGAAAGGATCTATACAGTGGCGTACAATATATATAATAAAACTTAATGAAAAAAATTAATTTTAACTTTAAATGTTATTATTATTTTTTTTTTCCGGTCCCTGCCCGGCGCCCCCCGACGCCTCCGCACGGCCGGACCGCGCCCCCCGCGGGGAGCACGGCCCGGCCGCCCGGAGAGCGCGGGACCCAATGTTATATATATTGATACTTTTATTTGAAATTTTCATGGGGGAAGGGGGATGCCGCGCAGCTCGCGAATACGCGACCTCCCACTTGTGCCTCGTCGACGTCTTTGGGAAGATTAGTCAAGATTATTATTATTATTATTATTATTATTATTATTATTATTATTATTATTATTATTATTATTATTATTATTATTATTGATAAATTAGACTAATTTTGGGAGATATGCGGACGCTACTGGAATTCATACGTGGATCTATATCCAGAAGATAGAGAGAGATAGCGATTTAGAGGCGGGTAAACAGTATTACCAAGTATTAACACGTATGACCCAAATATTACTGCTAACATCGTAACCTCCTAACTCCCTAGACATATACGAAAAGTCCATAATATAAGAACGCCAGTGAAGAAACGGAACTGCAGCTTCTGGAAATAGAATAGAAATTGGAGTTTTTTTCTCTCCCTTTCGTGTTCTTACCTTAGAGCTTCAATACTGGCTTTCGGCAATCAATTATCGATAATAAGACCGTCGCTTGGGTTATTTGAAGAGTGAGAGGGACGTGGATTGGGGCTCCTATATTTGTCATGACTCATATTACTTTGGCGAACAGTCGAATTGATGAGAAAAACGAACTTGTTTCGGATCGATTCTCGCTATTAGAGGTCTAATCACGATTGGTAAATACTGGTATTATTAATTTCGTGGAATTGTAGTCGTATTTTGTCTTTACACTTTTAGTACTAGCTATCGATGGTATGTCAAAGTTTGAATCAACGAACCTATTATTACATAAGCGACTTCAATACAAACACATCTCGAATATAAAACAACCGTTAGAATCTCAGCTTAAAATAAACAACACAAACAGACACATTGTATACAACATCGTTCCAGTCGTCAACTTTGCTCCTTTCAGGTCGTGATCTCGACGAACGAAGGCGGCGGCGGCGGAGGAGGAGGAGAGAGAGTCGGTTTTATTCTCCGACCATAAAAACGCCGTTAAATTTGAATTGCACATATTTGCAAGTTTAGCTCGCCTCTCACTCCCAACCGAAACCTATCTCCCTTAGACTTAGCAAACATTCATCGCATGAAGATGACCTCCTTTCTCTCTCTCCTATTCTCCTGTAGGATATAGCGGCGCGAGGTGGATGATGCCGGGACGAGAGGGGGGGGGGAGCGTAAGGGCAGACGCCGCACCATTAAACAAGATTAAAACCTCTTGTATTACTAAGTATGCCCTACAGTTGCGAAACTTTACTATTGTCTGGCAGTTTGCAGTTTCTACTAGGGGCTCAACATTCTCGAGGATGTTGAGAGAGGGTAGGGCCCTTAAGAGAATGGTCTCTTGCAAATACTAGTACGACTACCCTTACGGGAGCTGTTGTGAAAATAGTTTAATTGGAGTAGGCGGCGAACTTGTAAGAATTGGTCGAAGTTGGAAAAAATTATAAATTGCGTGTGATTCATTCACACGTAGGTTATAATTCGACTCGAAGAAAATAGATTAAAACTCGCCTCACAAAAATCAGGGATGGAGCACACGTAATCTAGACTCGTACTAAAAGGACAGAAGAAAGAGCCGTTATGTTGGCTCGCTCCATCGTGCTTTATGGAGCTCCTGCTTGGTAGCCAATGCTCAAAAAGAAAGTCTACAATAACATTTCAGAATGGAGACAAAGGGTTTGTTCGATTCGGCTTTCTACATTTAACATTTTCCTAAAAGATTATTACTAGTACTACAAAGGATGTGCAAATCTTAGAGTGGTTGGCCTTAAGGCAAGATTGCTGTCAGGGGTATCATATTAGATAGATGATCAGAGAAGTGGAACGATAACATCTCAAATGCTTAATGGACAAAGAGGTTAATCTCAAATCTAGAACCCTGGTGGTGGAATTGCAAGTTTAAAAGACCGGATTGCAAACTATCTCAAGCTCTGATGGAGTACGAAGTCTTTAGATCATATCAGGACTCTGTTTTCACCACAATCTTCATATACCGGCGATGAAAACAAACGAGAGAGACGAGCGAAATGTCACCGGATAATATGATCCATGCAATGATATCTCCGGAGTCAAAATGGAGCACCATTTACCAGCTTGAAAAACAAGTGAAAAAAAATAGGGACAAAAGCGGGCTCCCCATATAGTGTGGGGGAAAGGAGATGCAACGGGCATATCTTGATGCCTAAACTAAACTAAAACACACTAACACACAACTACAAAAACCTACCGATGACGTCATATCTCGAAACAAGTGAAAATCGTAGAAAATCAAAGTATGCGATAGAGTAGAATGAAAATACTACAAAAACTTTCATTAGGGTTATTTCTTAATAGAACCCATAATTTTGCCAGAAATCTGGTGTTCCCACACATCTGCCTGACCCTGTATATCAAAATATATTAAAATGTTTTTTTTTGTGCAATCGTTAGCAGCTCGCAAATCGGAGAATGGCCCTTTTGAAATGCCTATAGCAAAAGCATCTTTCTAGATATAACATCAGGGTGCTTGGGCTATCTTCTATTGTCTACCATCTACCCCCTACATCTCCCGAGAACTGACAACCCACCGATGTCGTCATCGGTCATCGTCGCAATACAGTCTACCTTTCCCTCTCTTAAAATGTTTAAAATACATCTAACACATTCAATCAATGTTCAGAAACGTTCAAAACGTAAGAAATGTTTTCAATTGCTTAAAAATGCATTTTAACATGCATGTTGCAATGAAAAAGGTAAAACTTAATTCAAAGCACCATGATATGACGATAAGAACAAGTCGTACACAAAGTGCATAAAGGGAACGTTTCAAGTTTAATCCTCCACGTGTTTCGAACTTATTTCTTCTCATCAGTGTGTGATACCAACAAACAACATGCTGATGTAGTTTCACCAAATCGCCGGCAGAGGGATGTATGCGTCTCACGCTTTTGTGTTTTGTTCGTATAATAACATGGTTTTAAAATACAGGGTTATTCGAAATGATAAACTCATTTTTAAAAATTCGTATTTCTTAAAGTACGAATCCAAAATGGACAATCTTTACACCAATGGAAAGAGGAAGTTTCAAAGTTTCCGCGGGCAGTGATGGTTCCAGAAGCGGCCGGTAGAGTTCACGCATCAATAGGCAACACGAAAGAGATTCATCGAAGATAAACGTGTTCTGTGACTTATCCTGTACAAAGCTTTATAGGCATGTTGAACAATGTCTGTTCCCTCAAGTTATGGATGGAAGAAGGAGGGGAAATGTAGACCTGGCTCAACACTTGACTATTTCTTCTAGGGTTATGTTAAGGAATCTGTTTACGACCCACCTCTACCAATAACTATAGACGATCTGTATGAGTGCTGCCGTGCACACAGTGGCAATAGATATACTTTCTCGTGTGTGGGACGAGTTTGAGTAGACACATTGAACATTTATAATTGATAAAAAAAACTTTAAAGCTGTTTAAAACTATACAGATTGTTTATTTTGGATTTGTACTTTAATAAATACGAATTTTTAAAAATGGGTCCATCATTTAGAATAACCCTGTATATTAAAATGCTTTTTTGTGTAGTCGGAAAAGGCTTTTCACCCCTTTCCCCTTGTTGAACCGCCTGTAGCAAGCAACCCTGGAAGCATCTTTATGATGCTTGGGCCGTCTTGGGTGTGTACCATCTAGTCCCTACATCTCCCAACCCCCCATAAAGAGTAGGAGTTCGATGGGTTGTCATCATCGGTCTTCGTCGCAGTGCAATCTCTTTCCCTCTCTTAAAATGTTTAAAATGCATCTAAAATATGATTTCTTCAAAAAAGCTGAAGATATGCTGATACATATTAAGAAACGTCTGAGTTCTTTTTCTGTGTTTAAAAACGTTTAGCAATTTTTCAAAATCTTCAAAAACGTTTAAAAATGTTTAAAAATATTTCAAAATGTTTAGAAATGTTTAGAAATGTTTAGAAATGTTTAGAAATGTTTAGAAATGTTTAGAAATGTTTAGAAATGTTTAGAAATGTTTAGAAATGTTTAGAAATGTTTAGAAATGTTTAGAAATGTTTAGAAATGTTTAGAAATGTTTAGAAATGTTTAGAAATGTTTAGAAATGTTTAAAAATGTTTAAAAATGTTTTAAAATGTTTTAAAATGTTTTAAAATGTTTAAAAATGTTAAAAATGCATCTAAAAAATGATTTCTCCAAAAAAGCTGAAGATATGCTGAGACATATTAAGAAATGTTTGAATTCTTTTTTTGTGTTTAAAAACGTTTCGCAATTTTCTAAATCTTCAAAAACGTTTAAAAGCGTTTCAAAATGTTTTAAAATGTTTTAAAATGATTTAAAATGTTTTAAAATATTTAAAAATGGCTAAAAATGTTTAAAAATGTTTTAAAATGTTTAAAAATGTTCTAAAATGCTTATAAAATATTTTAAAATGTTTTAAAATGTTTAAAAATGTTTTAAAATGTTCAAAAATGTTTAAAAATGTTTAAAAATGTCTAAAAATGTTTAAAAATGTTTAAAAATGTTTAAAAATGTTTAAAAATGTTTAAAATGTTTAAAAATGTTTAAAATGCATCTAAAAAATGATTTCTTCAAAAAAGCTGAAGATATGTTGACACATATTAAGAAACGTTTGAATTCTTTTTTTGTGTTTAAAAACGTTTAGCAATTTTTCAAAATCTTCAAAAACGTTTAAAAATGTTTAAAAATGTCTAAAAATGTTAAAAAATGGCTACAAATGTTTAAAAATGTTTAGAAATGTTTAGAAATGTCTAGAAATGTTTAAAAATGTTTAAAAATGGCCAAGAATGGCTAAAAATGTTTAAAAATGTTTAAAAATGTTTAAAAATGTTTAAAAATGTTTAAAAATGTTTAAAAATGTTTAAAAATGTTTAGAAATGTTTAAAAATGTTTAGAAATGTTTAAAAATGTTTAAAAATGTTTTAAAATGCTTTAAAATGTTTAAAAATGTTTAAAAATGTTTAAAAATGTTTAAAAATGTTTAAAAATGTTTAAAAATGTTTAAAAATGTTTAAAAATGTTTAAAAATGTTTAAAAATGTTTAAAAATGTTTAAAAATGTTTAAAAATGTTTAAAAATGTTTAAAAATGTTTAAAAATGTTTTAAAATGCTGAAAAATGCTTAAAAAAAATATTAAAATGTTTAAAAATGTTTTAAAAAATGCAGCATTCTTAGAAAATGGAAGTAGGACAAGAAAAGGGTTACAAGAAAAGATTATTAAATCAGCCGTTAAAGCAAATAGATACAAACGCAAGATTCAGCTTTGAAGCAATTGGAGTAGTTCCACTAAATCGATTTAAAGTTTTGGATAAACTATACAAAACACAAAACATGTCGAGACTCTTAAAATATGTTTCTGAAAAGGCACGATTTAATACTTGTGGCTCATTCAGACCACAAAGAAAAAATTAAGCAGGTGGAAGCTGGTAGATGTGCTTTGCAAGAGGACACCCGAATAGGGTCAACTCTCGTTCAACAAAACATTAATAAGAAGAACCAAATAAAAAACCTCTTGACTATCAAAGCGATAGCAATAATGATTTGGAAACTTGATCAAATTTAGATTCTCTGGCTTTGAGAACACCATGGGTATCTGTCGTGCACTGACTAGGACCTTATGTCTAATTGAATCTGCGATGTTGGCATAAACATTCAGTAAGATGACCTGCACCACTTTAGGAAGTACAAACAAATTAATTGTAAAGACTCAACCTAATGTTAAGCGAATTTCTATATATGGAGGGAAGAGAGAGGCGGGTTGGCAATGTAAGAATACACCAAGTTATTAGATAAAACCAACCTTAGCCGAATTGTAAAAGTTTTACGTAAAATTTTTTCGAGGAGAAAGAAAGAGAAGAATTCAGCTTTTAATAATTAAAGACACTACACCTTCACAGTCTGCTGAGCAAGTAATAAACCATCCCTATCCCATACTCCATTAGTAATAAACCCTTTCTAATGATCCACGACGTTTATCTAATTAAAGCGGTAACATCCTCCATAGGCGTATCATCCAAAGTAGGCGTTTAGATATTATACCTCTAATATAAGTTCTCAGGGTGTGCGACAGTAGTAGTCTTTACGACGAGGGTGTAAAATCTTCACCATACTTAGAAATGGAAACACTTGCGCGAAGCGACGGCCAAACAGTCGTAAACCAAACAACAATAATTCCATAACGGGGCGTACAACGTCTACAAGTCGACCCAATTTTAAATGATGCAACTTTCGCAGTAAAAACTCTCTAAATCACGCCTCGGGACCGGGCATTAACTCACATTACGACCCAAAATGTAATTACAGTTGCATTATTAAATGCGGGACGCGTCAGGAATTAACTTGGCGAGTGGGACGGGGGGAGGACGTCTCTACCTTACCCCCCCCTTACGAACGTTTTTGGCGCCCAACATGCGACGCGTAGCTCTATTAAGCCGGAAACTTTATTATATATAATTTTTTAACGCCGCGAATGTTTCCGACTTGTTTACGATTCATCTTACTAAATGTTTTGCGTGAGCCGAGAGAGATAATAGACTCAGAGGGTTGTGTAGGATAAGATAACCGAGCTGGAAGCGACCAATTAGAAACTGAAGAAATACGATAATCGTTTTGTGATGCAAAATAAGACGCGGATGAAACTCCACCACCACCATCAGCGAAGTTTAATTGAAGTGGTGCAATATAGATGAGGAGCCAGAGATACTGCAAAATTCATTTAGTTATCGTTAGAGTCTCGAGTTTATTATAAAGCCTGTTGTGTCGTTGCCAACGCAAGCAAGCAAATAGGCGGAAATGAATTATTTACTTCCGAATTTGTATCTAGTATCTTAGTCTCTTTCGCTTGAATACTATAGATAAGGATTGCTAAATTCAGGTTGTTTTTCCTTACGCATAAAAATCGAAACAAAACAAATTTATTTTAATATATGTATATATATGTTTACCCCCTCCCCTAGAACACACGCAACCTGCACCCACGATGTCATTTGATACTAAAAGGACTGAAGATGTCGGTCAGAAAATGGAGGACAGTAGAGTTTATGAGTCTTGGCCCAAATCTTGAGAATACCTAAAGCAAGAGAGACATACCAAAAATGTTGTCATTCGAAGTATCATTTATTGGAAATTGAGATGCTGGCTCCCCAAGACTATGGTTATCAAAACCAACGCTAGGTTTATAGCAGAGATATGTGGCTTTCAAGTTGGAAGTGTTAAGAAAATGTTTTAAGATGAAACTGTTAACGGCAAATCAAAGGCGCATTTGTTAAATTACCACCGAGAGCAAGCTATTTCAACAAGACAAAGCTCAAACCAACCAATGGTGAAAATTTTTAACAAACCCCCGAATATTCTGACCTTGCTTCTAGTGAACACCATCTACTCCCAAAATTGAAAGACCATCTCCGGAGAAACCATTTTTCAGACGATGGAGAAGTGGCCGTTCCTCTTTTGTCAATTGCTTTTCAAAATGTGTCTAATGCTTTTGCAATGATTCTGTACTAGTGGGCTTGTTTTGTCAATGAAATTCCTTATTTATGAAATATGTTTCCGTATTTGTCGTTTTCGCAAGCATTTTACGTGATTAAATATTTGGTGTATTGATATGGATCACAATGGTCATAGGAGAAGAAATGCCAAAGTAAGCAATGAAATACGTACTTTATTCACTAATTTTTTGTATAGAGGTTCCACGGTGAAAAATGTAGGAGGTGAAGAATGTAGGATTGATGAAGACTGCTCCATTACTCTGCGTCAGTTGAAAGAAAAATGTTTAAACAGATGGCCACTTCTTCAACAAATATCATTGTCGACGATCGATAGAGCCCCAATGCAGTTCATTTTTCGAAATTTCTGACAACATTAATTAACCATTTATCTCAAGACGGTGTAGAAGGAACACATCTCTTTATGGACAGCGTTAGGTCCCATCGAAATTATGAAGTATTGGCCCTCAACTAGAAGAAGAATTGGTTCAGAGACGCAGACCCCAAATTAGACCTAAAAAAGCCTAAAATTTTAATCAAGTGAGAGCAGCTAGTTTTTCTTTTAATATATTATATAAACATTATTATCATTTATTTTTAACACTAAGTACGCATCAACCTCCAGCCTGAACCGCTAGATTTGAAATTTCTATTCAAATTTAGAGACGATGTTGATTTTGTATTACAGGCGTCATTAGAAAATTTCATCCCTGAAGGGTAGATGGGATGCCAAATCGAAGCAATTACTTTGTATGAAAAATATCGCCTTTACGGTCAAATTTACTTTACTGACGTCCTTTCTTTTATTCAGCCCCTAAGGTGGTGAAACGAACGAAAGAGAGTGAAGAGTGGGAGGGTGGGTGGAGAGGAAAGGGAAGGGGAGGAGGAGGTGGCAAAGTTTATTTAGTAAGTAATAGCAATTTTATTCGAATCGTGGTACTAATGCTCCTTGACACAATTAATGGAATACTTGTTTTGACATTTTTTCAAATTCAATCCCTAAAGGGATGACAGGAGTTGGCAAGATTTCTACATATAAGACATATAATATTTATTATGGTTAACTTTATCTAAGAATCCAACACAAATATGAGAATGAATGTCTATAACCTAGAATTATAAACAGATCGCCATCAGTCAATATTTTTGACACCTGTCAAATTTTACAGTTCATATTTTTCGATTAATCCCATATGGTAAGTACATAATAGGGAACAGGACATATGTTTCAAAATCAAAATGTGATAATACCATTGTGAATTACAGGCAATAGCTTACCTATTAATCCGTAAATTTTATTTCTATGTTATGTCGTTTGACAAAATTGTTCGACTAAAATTTTTCAGAACCTCAAACAGAAAAGTAAACGTGCTCTATTTACATCACTAGTCTAGAACTATAATCGATTCATTTTAAGAAAACAGTAGTTAGCGCTGCGATCGGAGACCGTATCACACCGAAAAATTTTTGTGTTTGTAAAATCAACTGTCATATAAATGTCATATAAGTGTCAACCACATATGTATAACAAACATTTTGTGATAAATTTAACAGCTAACAGTGATTTTTCATTTTATCCAACTTAAATTTGATACAAAGGTTGGATTTTTATTGTGGAGTAAACTTGGCTGGGCTATCAGCCAATCAGAATCCAAGAAATTATGGCCTATCTTACCTAACACTGTTTTCTTAACCTTACCGAGTGGCTATAAATGTTTCAAATAAATACTCCTATTTAGTTTGGCAACCCTGAAACATTTTTAGGTTAGAATGACTTTTATCCTGTCAAATTTTTGACACATTTGAATTGAAAAATCAGGCATGTCAACATAAAGTTTTAAAGTATTTTCTTTAGCAAGATTGGCGACACTGCGATAGTTTTAAATTGTACTTCAAATTGTGACAGCTGTCAGTAACAAACTTTAATTAGAGAAGCTTACATCCAGTTGGTCCGTGTCGTAAACTCATCTCTTCGTCTCTGTCACTTCCTATCTGTGTGTAAACATACAATAGTAGTCTCCATTCTGAAACCTGGGAAAGACCAACTATTCCCGGAGAGCTATAGGCCTATATCTTTGATCTCCTGTTTGGGGAAGATTGTCGAATCCGTAATTCTCGCGAGACTCAGGGAAGAGCTCTTCATCACGGAAATCATACAGGATGAACAGTTCCGATTCAGAGAAGGTCATTCGACGGAATTTCAATTGTTCCGCCTGACAGAGGCGATTCGAAACGCTCTTGAACGCCGCGAGACTCTGGGCGCTGTTTTCCTAGATTTAGCCAGGGCTTTCGACGCGGTCTGGCATGATGGTCTGGTGTACAAGATGGTTCGTGAGGGAATTAGCCAAGTCGTACCTACAAGGTCGAACATTTGCCGCTAGACAGGGAGTCGCTCTTTCCTCTAGAAGGCCTGTCGCTGCCGGTGTCCCGCAGGGGTCCATTCTCGCCCCGAGCCTGTTTCTAATCTTCATGTCCGATCTCCCGAGATATGAAGAAGTGGAAAATACCATCTACGCCGATGACACCGCCATATACACGGCATCTACGAGCGAAGAACTGCTCCGCAACAGGCTCCAGCTCTCATTTGGTGAGATCCTCCGTTGGGCCTCCAGGCGGCGTCTACATATCAATAAATCCAAATGCGTCGCTATTCGTTTCACGAAGAAGCTCAGACCGCCGCCAAATAATATTATCGTGGATGGATTTCGGCTCCTCTGGAGTCCCTCGGTATTGTATTTGGGGATGAGGTTGGACTCACGACTAACCTTGCGGGCACACGTGAGCAGATCTATTGAGAGGTTCTATGGCGCTAGGAGTTTCCTCCTTCCCCTGCTGTGTGCGAGGAGTGCGCTGTCATTGAAGATCAAAATCCTCCTGTATTTAACGTTCTTGAGACCGATCATTACATATGGAGCGCTGCCGATCTCTAGCTTGGCGAGGACGAACTTCAAGAGGCTGGAAGTACTACAGAATAGGATGCTGTGAATGATTGGTTCGTCCGCAATCAACAGATTCGTGACGACCTGGGGGTTTCTTCCCTCAAGCAATTCATGCTTGGACTGGCCGAGAAGGCGTTGGAAAGGATTGATAGATCCGAAAATCCATTGATCAACAGACTATCAACCTTGGATCCGGACAAACCACCTCCCGTGATCCACGTCAGGAGAGCCATGGCACTGGCTGAAGACGCCGCAGCATAGCGTAACAACAACCGACGCAAGAACACCACCATCTATCATCTCCCTGCCTTGAAGTAGCGAAGACCTAGTTACCTATTCACCCAGCCCTTGAAGGAGTCCATGAAGAATAAAAGGCTCAAGAACCTTGTTCGGCCTTAGCAGGAGTGTGATTGACCATAGGAAGACTTGTCACTGAATTATACATCAAATTAGATATATTTTCATGGTAGCCAAGAAATATACATCAAAATTGCAATCAAACCAACAAAAACGAATACCCTATTCTACTGCGTGACGTTAGTCGTTTTTGTACTTCAATAGTTGGCCGCATTTTCATAAAGGCGCTGAAAAACGAAGCTCTAAACGATTATATCTCAATAAATAATAAAGTTAACGCAAAATAAAAAAATAGAGATAATAAAAATTAAAATGCTTCCATGACACGATTTAGCAAACACAACGCAAATGTCATGATGAGTCTCTATAACCTAGAATTCCAAGTAGACAATTTCTTCTTTGACGCTATCGTTTCAAATTATCGGATTTCATTCTAGTATTTCGGATAAACGGATCCTACTCTAATACTTTTAAACAAAGGGTGAAATCGATGCCAGAAGAATAAAAAGACAAGCAATGTACCGTACAGTTTACCAATATACAATTCCTTTCATACTTCATTTAACGTTTACTTTCGTGAAACTAATGTTCCATTTTTTCCAATAGATCGAACAATTCGCTGCAGTGGAAATAATCCTTGGTTGTTATATATTGGTGTAGATGTCGTTTCGGTCGTATTATATAAATTGTACGATAACTATTATAGAAACAATGCGTTCTATACATAGCGCAAGTCGCATCCAGACCAGGAGGGCTAGACACCACCTGGAACTGGAAAACGATCTAATGGAAGTAAATGAGGCAATACTCGATGCCTATGAATCGAGCTGCCCCATTCGCGAAAGCAAAAAGAATAATGATGCACCTTGGTGGAATTACCATCTGTCAAAACTAAGATCCAAAACACGCACACTGTTTAACAGAGCCAGACGCAACGGATATTGGCAGAGCTACACCGAGAAACTTACCTCCTATAATAAAGAGATAAGGAAAGCTAAAAGGAATAGCTTTAGGAAATTTTGCGAAGAGATTGACTCTACGCACACAGCGGCAAGACTGCACAAGGTCATGGCGAGGGATAGAGCCAACATAGAAATGGCACTAAGAAAACAGGATGGAAACTTCACGGAAAGCGAGAAAGAACGAGCCTTGCTCTTACTAAGAACTCACTTTCCAGGAAGCACAGAGATTCCAACGAGAAACTCAGTAGAGCAATGCAGAAGACCAACTAGGGAAACTACTGCAAAAGCTAAACATGTATGTAGCACCGAGAGACTGAAATAGGCTATGAACACATTTCAACCTTTCCAGGCACCAGGAGTAGATAGGAATTTTCCAGCCCTATTACAAAAGGGACAAAAGGACATCCTATCTCATGTATGTAGTTCGAATATGCCGAAGCAGCCTGGAGCTGAGGTATATTCCAGAAAAATGAAGAAGGGCTAAAGTCACCTTTATACCAAAAGTAGGCACTGATCCGAAATCTTTCAGACCGATTAGCCTCACATCGTTTGTTCTAAAAACTATGGAAAAGGCCGTTGATAACTATATTAGAACAGAGATCCTGAATCGAATGCCATTGCATTCTAGTCAGCATGAGGCAAATCCACAGAGACTGCACTGGTGCAGCTGACAACAGCGATTCAGACAGCTCTGGAAAACAAAGAAACAATTGTGTGTGCCTTTCTGGACATAGAAGGTGCTTTTGACAACACTCCACACGAGGCAGTCAATAGGGCACTAGAAAACAGAGGAGTAGATAACACGACATCCAGATGGCTGTCGCAGCTACTCTCCACAAGAATAGCGGAAACTGAGGTAGATTTAGAAACTATCTCAATCCGTACAACCAGAGGCTGTCCACAAGGCGGAGTTGCATCCCCGCTTATGTGGAGCCTAACGGTAGATGAGCTCCTCTGCGGCTTGACTGGCATTGGCATATCCTGCCAGGGGTATGCCGATGATATAGTCATAATCGCAAGGGGAGGATTTGAAAGCACCCTTTGCGACATTGTCCAAAGAGGACTTACTTTTACAAAAACACGGTGTCAATCGGTGGGACTAAATATTAACCCTACAAAATTACACTAGTGGCCTTCACAAGGAAAAGGAATCTCAAAACCATCAAGCTAGATGGGCAGAGCATTGAGTGGAAGAAAGAGACTAAATACTAGATAATAAACTTCTCTGGAACAAGCACGAATTAGAAGTAACCAATAAAGCCAAAAGAGCCCTAATGGTTTGTAGAAACTTCGCAGGGAAAAATTGGGGATGTAACCCAAAAATTCTGCACTGGATGTACACTGCAATAGTGAGACCAATCATCACCTATGGGGCAGTGGCTTGGAGCAAACGTGCCAGTCTGACCACAACGAGGATGCAACTCGCAAAGATACAAAGGCTGGCATGCGTTTGCATTACTGGTGCAATGAGCACATGCCCAACGGCCGTTTTAGAAGTGGTACTAAATCTCACACCACTTCATATTTTAGTGGAGAGTATGGCTAGACAAACCACATACAGACTGATGGGAGAAGGCCCCATCAGGCAGAAATCAAAACTCTTATTAGGAGGTGGGACTTGCCCCGCGATGGGATGTCGAAGAAATTCAGTCTCGGAAAAACAAGAACAAGAATGCCATATTATGGTATACAGCTCTAGGATATTCGGAGGGACTGGAATCGGAGTATATGGGCCCAGAACCAAGTACTCTGAAAGTTTGGGGAAGTTCCCTAGCATCCTTCAGGCGGAAATACACGCTATAGATAGATGCGTCCGATTTAACCTAGAAAGAAAGTATCGGAAACAGGAGATTATCATCTTGACCGATAGTCAAGCAGCCATCAAAACGCTGAGTTCCTATACAATCAGCTCACGAATGGCTTGGGACTGCCTGTCTAAGCTAAACGAGCTAGGCTGGGAAAATAAAGTCACTCTCATGTGGGTGCCGGGACACACCGGATTAGAAGGAAACGAGGAAGCTGACAAACTTGTAAAAAAGGGAGCGAGTGCATCTCTCTTGGGCCCTGAACCTTTTTGCGGTATCCAGAGTACAATGTTAGAGAAACTAAAAAGAGAAGTTGATCAAAGGAAAACCAAACACTGGTTTGATCAACATGGAATGAGACAAGCGAAAACGACTCTGGGAACCTATAACCAGAACAGATTCAATGAACTCATTACCATGAGCTTGCTGACAGGAATCCTATCAGGTCACTGTCGGCTCCGAAGTCATATGGAAACAATTGGGCTAGCAGAGACAGCAGAATGCCGTTTCTGCGAGGAGGAAAACGAAACTTCCATACATATCCTCTCTGCGTGCGTAGCACTACGTAATTCAAGGGCCAGGCACCTAGGATCTTATGAAATAGAAGTGGGAGATCTGCCAAAAGTCAAGCCATCCCACATTCTAAATTTTCTAAAGCAGATAGGCCTCGCAAGCCAGCTATGAAGACGAGAAACCCTCTACGTCGCAGCAAGAAAGAGGGGACACAATAGACCTTTCAGGTCGCAGTGCGATGTCACCCCGTAACACATAGATACAAAAGTTACACAATGACAGAGTGTATACAGGGAGTGCCATTAAACAAACAATGGTTTTTTGCTTAACTTATAAATATATCCAAAATTAATAAAAACGAAAAATCAGAAAACTAATAAAATTTTATATATGTATATAGGTAGTAAAATTTTGAATATTGCTTCCCTTTATGTGCGTTAGTATATCTCGTAGAGCATAACATATGGTGGTAGTGGGAAACTTGACAACAAGAAATTTTATAACTTTTTTCCTCTCCCAGGAATTTTTCTAGTCGTAAAACATGACCTGCACGGTATTGCCGTTACTTTAGAGTCCTCTTAAACCCTTCTCCCCACCACGATCACCTCCCGATATAAACTCTAACCGCAACATTCGACCCCTATAACATAATAAAATGACCTATATTTCATAATAATGCGGATAACGTGAAAAACACGGTAGAACCACAGCCCGGGTAAAAGCAATACAATTTATTACGAAAAAAAAAATATATATAGAGGGGAAGATCTCCTCTCCTCTTATTTTTCCTTATTCTTCCTCTAGTTCTCGGCCCTGACGTTTATTGTTGAAGAACGTCTTACGTTTCGTGCGGGAAAAAAAGGAAAAAATTAAGTGCCTATCATAATTTTAACATATTTATTTTTATTTTGGACCCTGCAGGAAATATTATCCCGGATATATGAGTACATTTACGCGGTAATTACTTTCGTTTTTAGATGAAGAGGCTGTTAGTTATGTTTAGCTGTTTCGTTACGCTTGCGAGAATTCAGTTCTGTGCGATATCTATAGCCTTCTTTTTTTTCTCTTTTTTTATTTTTGTAAAGTAATGGATCTGTTACATTTATAATTTTTTCCTTTTATTAATAAATTAATTTAGATATTTTATGGGAGACTAAATATAACACTAGAGGAAAACATGATATAAAAATTTTGATACACATAAAACCGTACATCATATAGATTTCTGATTACGTTTTTCTGTATTTTTCCATTAACGCAGAAAGGGAGTGAAAAAAAAATATATGAAACAAGAATAGAGCGAATAGCTTTTGTTTCTGCGTTCTTCGCGATAGATTTTATTACCCGGCCGTTATAAATATAGATAACGCTATGCTATGTCGGTGTTCTCCCTTCTTTTATCAGCGCTGACCAAGTTATGTTTTAATTTTTTTGCGTTGTGTGCAGCGTTTCGAATCGATACCACGTCACAGCGTGTGATCCTTTGATGATGATAAGCCCGCTGGTGCTGGTTGTGGGAGGGAAAAAAATAGGGCTCCCAGAACAGCGGTGATCGTATTTTACGTTGTTGGCTAGGGCGATGATATGTACGGGAAGAAGTGAGGGAGGGAATAGGAAAATAGATTATATATATAGGGTGACATAGAAAAAAGTACATTGCATAGTGCCACACAATAGAGGACACTAAAATAAGAAAAAAAGTTCCTATGAACATGGGTCCGCAAAACCTTCGGTTAAAAGATACGGGGTGTTGAATTTTTTTTAAATTTATTTGCAAAAACAATGATTAATTAAAACAAAAAATTAAGTTTTTAGAAGATGTTCAAATTGTTGCCCTTGTACTTGAATACATTTTTCCATTCTTCTTCTTAATGATTGATGGCATCTTTGAAATATTCCTGGGTTATTACGAAATCTATCTGCCGATTCCATAATTCTTATCCACAATTGTTCTTCATTATGTATTTCTACAGCATAAACTTCATTTTTCATAAATCCCCGAAATGAAAAATCGAGGGGATTAAGGTATCGGGACTACGAGCTGGCCCCCCTCGACCAATCCACATATTTCCAAATCTCCTGTCCAAATATTCCCTTGCCACTCGAGAAAAGTGAGCTGGCGCCCCGCCCCATCATGCATGTAATACATTCTTCCAGTAATGGACATCCTCTAATCATTCTCCAAGAAATTTCGATACAGTGCACCTGTCAATCGATTGGGCAATCGAAATGGGCCAATTAAATAATTGTCAATTATACCTGCCCACACATTAATTGAAAACCCATATTGGTGACTTCGAATTACAGTTTGATGAGGATTTTCATCACTCCAATGGTGCGTGTTATGTAGGTTCAGTATACCATCACGACTAAAACCAGCTTCGTCAGTAAACAAAATTGATGAAATAATGTTTTGTCTTTGGTTTTGCAACCATTGGCAAAATTGTACACGAGGAACAAAGTCATGTTCCAATAGTGAATGAATTTTTTGGAAATGATATGGGCGAAGAAGTTGTTCTTTGAAAATTTGTCTAACTGATTCACGGTTAAGGTTTCGTACCGCTGAACTTGTTTTTCTGGTGCTTGTTCTTGGATTATTTTCTACCATTCGTGAAACAGTTTCTTCGTTTCGCACAGTGCGACGAGTTCTGGAAACCCCACTATTCAATTTTGGTTTTCTAAAACAGCCATCTTCTCTCAAACGCCTATGCACATCAATAAATGTTCGAACATTAGGAACTTGTCTTAAAGGATATCTTTCTCGATAAATACGTTGAGCTTCGTAAGAATTTGATCTAGCTTCGCCCTAACACATAATCATGTCCCCTGTATTCTTCAAAAGTGTAGTGAACCATTTTTGAAAGCAAATTTGAATAATCAGTGAGAAAAACTTAATCACGAACACAAAATTCCTCAAACAACAATTACATCAGTTTGACAAGTGTCATTATGACACATTATTCAATTGTTATTTTTTGATTAATTAGCGTGCATTGTCGGCTTTCAGATGCATTTGTACTGGAACCATAGATATTCAAAAAAAAAAACCCAAAAAAAGAAATAAAATTCATTCATTCATTCCCATGTTCATAGGAATTTTTTTTCTTATTTTAGTGTCCTCTATTGTGTGGCACTATGCAATGTACTTTTTTCTATGTCACCCCAGGACTTCAGGATGTGATACCTTGTCCTAAAATTAAAAAAAAAAATTTCTATCAACTTACCCTCTAAAATGCACCATTTTCGAGATGCAGGATGTTGAAATTTATTAATTTAATTGGTGAAGATTTTGAAGGGGTAGTGGTTGTTTTTCTCCCCAACTTCTACGCCACTGAAAAAAGTACGGTTTTGACACGCCTATTTGAACCGCCAATGTTTTCTACACAAAAAAGGTACTGTTGGTCATGAGCTCTAAAGTTAACCATTTTCGAGAAAAATCAACTTTCATGTTGAAAAACACGGTAAATTTTTTTAAATAAAAGTTTTATTTTACTAAAACATTAGAAGAAGTAAAAAAACAAACGTTAACAACATAACCTTTTTTGTGTAGAAAACATTGGCGGTTCAAATGGGCGTCTCAAAACCGTACTTCTTCCAGTGGCGTAGAAGTTCGAGAGAAAAACAACCACTACCACTTCAAAATCGTCTCCAACTACGACTTAAATTTTTTTTCTCGCGCACAACTTAGCTTATTATAAGTAGAAAATGGTTACAAAAGATGTTTTCTTTACGATAAACCATTCCGGAGATATTTCAAAAAACGATTTTTTTTAATTAAATTTCAACACCCTGTATCTCGAAAATGGCGCATTTTAGAAGGTAAGTTCATATCAATTTTTTTTCAAATTTTTAGACAAGCTATCACATCCTGAAGTCCTGCGCATATATTATGAAACACCCTGTATACAGGGTGTTTCTGAATTGATACGAAAGATTTCAAAGGGTGATTCTTTAGCAAAAATTAAGGGGGGTCTTTCATATGACTTTCTGTTCAACACGCTTTTATTTTTATTTAATTTATCCACTTTGGAAAAATTTAGAAGAATGAAACAAAAAAACTATTTGTCATATGACTTCATTTGACAGCAGCTTACTTGAGTTTTTTTAATAAATGATAACCTCTTTGTGAATTTATGGGAAAAGAGTCTAAGGCAGTATTTTATTTTTTTGTGATGAAACCAACAATTCAAGACATAAAAAAGTTGCAGATTGAGTCTGTCTTTTTAAATCAATTTTTGAAATAGGAAAATATAGGCGCATTAAAAAGTTCTGATGCAAAATATTATAGGGGTTGCTCTTTTTCAGCCCCTTGTGATTACATTTTAGGGTAACAAAAATACTCAAAAACTACCATTTTATTAGCATCAGTTATCTGCCAAATTTCATTCTTCTAAATTTTCTCCAAAGTGGATATATTAAATAAAAACAAATTTTTTTACCTAATTTTAAAGGGCTGTAACTTGGAGGGAAAAGGGTGTTGAACAAAAAGTTATATGAAAGACCCCCCTTAATTTTTGCTAAAGAATCATCCTTTGAAATCTTTCGTATCAATTCAGAAACACCGTGTATATGTATATACCGGGTGTTTCTGGGAGGTGGCTCGCCTCTATGATTTTTAAAATATTTAAGATAGAGAAACAAAATTTGGGAAATATGTACGGGGCGGCTTTAATTTACATTTCTTGATATAGTCGATACATTCTTATCACTTCCGCTTTTAATAATAATAATAATAATAATAATAATAATTATTATTATTATTATTATTATTATTATTATTATTATTATTATTACCACATCACTTAGAATTAAAAAATTCTTGTAGAGAATAAAATGCCTCATTGCTAAGAAAATGTTTAAGTTTCTTTATGATTTTTGTACTGCTATTCTCACCCGTAATACTGGGTGATAAATGATTGTTACAACGCTTGCCGAAATAATTTCGAACATACTCGTCTTATGGTTTTCTGTTCTTAAATGATTTCCATGTCTAGTGTTGTAGTCATGTGTGCAGTCAACTCTTTCCCTTGGTGTGTGTTTTAAAACATAACTCACGGTCTTATAAATATATATACATGGGATAATACCATAATACCATACCTAATGACAGATGGCCGACAGCTATCCAACACTTTCAGATCAAAGATCAACCTCAAAATCCGTTTCTGCTGAATAAATACTCTATACAGGCTAGTGGCACTACCCGAAGCAATGATGATATAGCTCAAGACGGAAAAAGCCAATGCATAATAGACGGTAAGCAACTGTTCCTGAACTAGGAGCGATTTCAGTTGTAATATTGCGTAGTAGCAGTTATTCAAACGGCTGAACACATACTCAATATGTCGCTGCCAACTAATACTACTATCTATGTGCGTTCCAAGGAAACAAGTTGTCTCTGAAAAGCCCACTCGTACATTGTCAATTTCAATTATGATCTCGTCGATCCTTTTTTTGTTAAACAACTGCATGCACACTGATTTTGAACCATTGATGATGAGACGGTTTCTTCTACACCACTCTGCAAATTCTGTATTAACTATTATTAGCTTTCGTTCAAGTTCCTCCCTATTTGGAGCTTCGACGATGATTGTGGTGTCATCAGCGAATAATATAACTTTCCCTGCTGTTATATGCAACGGAAGGTCGTTGATAAATAGGGAAAATAGAATCGGACCCAGTACCGAACCTTGAGCCACTCCCAATTGAACATCATAAAAGCCTGACATCATATAGGACTTAATCCACTCTAGGAATGGGCCTCTAAAGCCTACAGCATATAGCTTGCTAACAACAAACTCATAGTCGACGCAGTCGAAAGCTTTCGATAAATCGAAAAATATAGCAGCAACATGTTTGCCCTCGTCTAGACACGTCAATGTATGATTAGTAAAATCAAAAATAGCTGTCTCCGCAGATCTTCCAGGATAGAATCCATGCTGGTTAGAGTTTATTATCTTGAATTTGTGTAGGAATGCAAACATTTTATTAAACACTACCCTCTCTATGACTTTGTCCGAGACATTTAATAATGTGATGGGTCTGTAATTCTCAATCATTTCCGCATTACCTTTCTTAGGAATGGGAAGTACAGTGCCTATCTTTAATGCACTAGGGAAAATTCCACGCAACCCAGCAACTTGACAAAATGAATCGACACGCAGTCCAAGACAATAGAATTGGTTGACTTAAGGCCAGATATAGCTTCTAATACATTAGATTCTGTGACCGGGAGATGACATGGTACAGTTCTTTTTGTCGTTATGTGGATAGTGATTCTTTATTAAATTGCTTGCATGCTGAGAAAAATATTCAGCAAATGCATTAACAACAACAATCTTATCAGATGTGACAGCGTGATTAATATCCAAAGATATCTGAGATTTATTTTTAATTTTTCCGGTTGTACGTCGAACAAGATTCCAAATTTTCCTGTTGGAATGTTGACGTTTGTCGTTTATAAAATTTTCATAATATTCCCTTTTCGCACTAGTTACCCTTCTTTTATGTTCCTTTTTGGCTAGTGTGAAGGTATTCTGGATTTGTAGATCGCCTGTTTGTTTATGTAGCCATGATAGATTTTTTAGATGTATACTACTTGTAATAATTTCATTTGTCACCCAAGATTTGTTGCATTTTGGATTAATTGATTTTGAAGTCTTGACCAGGGGGCGACGAAGGTCGATGTGATACTTTAATGTATTCATAGGATTTGTTAACATCTTCACAACCAAACACAAAAGAAAAGTCTTCATTTTGAACGTCTTTGAATAATAGAAATTCATCGACTTCATTAAATTTTCTGACAACTCCGCATTGCTTCTCAGTGTTCTTGTTGATCAGTTTCGTATTCTGTAGGGTAAATTCTAGGGCATAGTGATCACCGAGATTTAATTCTTGGACTTTTTCATTGTAGCAGTCAGTTATCATCTATTTTAGATTGGTGTAATTGGCCGTTACCAAGACATTTACCGGAAATGACTTTGATTTTCGATTTTTAAATGGAACTACCTGAATTTTTTTCGGTATTTTGATTCGGGATAACATTTTGAGTACTACTGCAGCAAAAGATATTTTCTGATAAAAAAAATTTTTTTTTTTTGCTTTTTTTACAAAAAATACTTAATAAACGTTCGTCCGGCATATTAATGTAGGGTATCAAAATGAAGGTACTTCAATGCTCTTTCGTGATGATTTAATGAGCCACCCTGTTCCCAAATGCGCTTAAAAAACTAGGCATACAGTAAAAATGAAAAAATTTGTTCGTTTAATGTTTATACAGTAACACTCGAGAATATTAAGAACTTCAAAGCACTCTCGATGAAAAAAATGACTAGCACACACATAATGATTTCCATTCATTAATTTGGCATTTTTTGAATCAGAATGCACAACCTAATGCTATCAAATTTACTTCCAAATCTGACACATGAAGAACATCATACAACACATGTCGTGAACATTTTCTCCATTGTATGCTCTAACATTTATCTTTCCCACTCCTACAGCTTTCAATATTGTTCCATTGCCAATTTTTTTTTTCAGATTTTTACACCTCAGAACTGTCAAAAATGTCGATGTCATGACACATGTGTTGTGTCATGCACCACTGTCTACAAACCAGTTTGTATTCGCTTCCGATTCTATTTCATTTATTGTTGCCATCAGTGCAAAACTTTTGTTCTTATTGCTCTGTCCGGTTTGTATACCACTATTTTCACTTCGTTTTTGTTTTCTAAACTAACAATCTTTCATTAGATGTCTTTTCGTCTTACAATAATGACACTCTATATTCTTTTTACATTCAAACTTAAAATGTCCTGCCTTATTACTACAACTACTACAATATTTTTTTCAACACCACAGTTTCTTCTTTATCTTTTCCCAGCCTTTAAATTCTGCTGCCCAAAATTTCAACGTGGTAAATGATGGTGCAGGGTCCCAGTATGCAACGTCTAACTCATCTGAAAGTTGTGTTGACGTTTTGCCGTTCAAAAACAAATATTTAATGACGGCTCGATAAATTTCGACAATTCAAAATAAATTTATTTTTTCAGTTTTAATAATAATATCGCGTGATTGCAAGGTGCCAGTTTCCCAGCATAAATGTAAATGTCAAATAAAACATTCTTTTGTTTATCAGATAAAATAATTCCACTGAAGTTACGAATTATTTAGGATAAATAGAAACAGGTGTTGTATGCTATATTTATCAATAACATCATATGGTGACTTTTAGTTGAAAATTTATTTACCTTTTTCCGATACCAGCACTATAATTTAGAGATAAGATAATCCCTAAAAGTATTGTTAATCACAATAAAACATTAGCCGGACATTTTCTGAATAAATCAATATAATGAAAGTACTGAATCACCAATGTGTACGCAATCGCTAATCTACGAGGCCTAATCAAAAAGTTTTTTTTTTTTCAAATTCTATTATCACTCGGCATACACTACCACCCTCTGCGCGAAATAAATATCAACTACAATACACCACCTCTTATTAAATTTAAATTCGTATAAACAACATTGCAGGGCTCGCCAAACAAAGAAGCAAGATTGGGGGGTGGGGAGGGGAAACGAAAGTAAAAGAACAAGACCGGCTTCTGTCTGGGTGAGACAGGGAATACTAGAGAGTAGTAGGAGTATCCTACTGGTGGGATTAACATTTAATTTTATGGAAAGCCCGTGGCGGTCCGGCCACTTCGGAACAGGACGTAAGTGAAATATTTCACCTCCAAAGTTCCTACCGGTTGTAATGCCGCCAACAACGTATACCTGATATCTCTCTCACTCGGTCCATTGTGCCCGCCTCACCCTCCACCCACCCTTTCGCGGCAGGAAACTTCCGGGCCACTTCGGGAGTGCGGGAAGTGTACAGGGAGTGAGAGAGAGAGAGAGGGATGAAAACGTGTCGGGGGGAAAGGGAGACTGACGCGGGTTGTGCCCGCTTTTGTTCGTTCCGACAACAAGGGACAACAGAAACAGAAGAGTAATACTATCTGTACGGATCGTGTGATTCGACATTGGGGAGACTACTGTCGATGCTGTTATGTTTCCCTCGTTTTCGATTCGGGGGGTGGAGGATGAAAGAGTGGACTGATCGACGCGGGAGTGTGGTGGAGATGGGTGGAAAAGGTGATTGTGTAACGTTATTTTTAGCTTGAATAAAGCGCGGGTTAAATTACAATTGAATAACGTGTCGTCATAGCTTGTTTTAACATGTCGTAAATTCCATTTCTAATTATTTTATTATAAAATTGGGTAAAATTGGCTTATTCGACAAAATCAAAACGCTTATTTCTTGTTTAAAAACCTGAACCTATACCAAGAGATAGAAAGCTCATTACCAACAAAAAAAAAACAATCCCTTGAAGTGTACTGAAGAAGAAACTAAAAGTTGAAGAAGGTGCACGATTTTGAGAAACTGGAAGGAATTTTGCAGAAACTGTCGCTAATAAAGCACAGAAGACCAAAAAGAAGTCTGAGAGCATTAGGCTCATAAGGGACCTAAAAGATGTACTTATGACTCGATCAAGCTGGCTGAAATTCTAGCTGACCACTTTCAGGCCATCCATGAATCTACATGAGATCATTATTCCGATGAAGAGTTACAAACTCTGAGCAAGCTTTGAGCTTTTCTTGAAAGTCTTGAACAAACCAACTCTGAAGAAGTTAAGCCTTAGATTAGATTATATTCCTAACGTCATCCTGAAGAAGCGACATACATCCAACATCGATCAATTATCTAGTCCTCGTCGTAATAGCCACTCCTAAACACATGAAAACATGCCATCGTTGTGTCAATTTTAAAGCCACTGAAAAATTCAGTATTTTCTGAAAACTTCAAGCCCATATCGCCGATTTTCTGCCTTGTAAATGTAGCCGTAGCGTGGACGAATGGAATGTTACGATGGAGTCCTTAACCTGGAGTGGATGGACAGTGGAACGGCGATAGCATATGCGGACGATCTGGCGTTGCTGGTCGTGGTGGACGGCATGCGAGACCTCGTCTTTAAGACCAATCAATCTCTTGAGCAGGTTGGGTGTTGGATGGACAACAACCGACTGGAACTAGCCCCTCAAAATACAGAGGCAGTAATCCTAAAGGGCCCCCGAGGAAAGTGGAATTTCTTCTTTGACCTAGCTGGTACTAGTACAACCCCCAAGCGTGAGCTGATGTACCTGGGTGTGGTCCTGAACTACAGAATAACTTATGGCCCCCACATCAAGTACCTAGCAGAGAAGACTCAGGTGACCCAGGCAATCACAGGTCCCATATGCCGTGCCCGCATGGGAATCGACCAGTTACAAAGGAGGACGCTAATAGGAGTGACCAATCCTTACAGGACTGTGGCAGCCAGAACAGTGCAGGTGTCGGCGGCGGTTCCCCCTATGCACTTGCTAGCACAGGAGCAGTGTAGGATCTTCCAAGCAAAGAGGGAGGAGATAGCTCTGAGTAAAACCAAGGAAAAGGAGTACACGCTGAAAAAGTGGCAAAAGATCTGGCCTAGTTGTGATACGTCGTAAGCCTGGACCAAGACTTTTATTCTCGACCACCTAATGCAATTCCCGTCAGGGCATGGGCAATTCGGATGGTACCGAAATAGGTTTGGACTGCCCGAGGTGGACACGTGCCGCTACTGCGGCCTTTCTGATTCCCCGGAACACGCGATCCTGTCATGTGCCAAATAAACAAAAGAAAGACAAGAATTACCTGGAAAAACGGGCGAAAACATAGATGGGCACACTGTGAAAAACATGATGTTGGAAAGTCAAAAAAATTGGGATGCTGTTAGCAACTATGTAGCCTGTGTCCTAACAGCGAGAGAACTGCAAGAGGGAAAAAACAAAGCTTGTACCCCTGAAGTTTTAGCAATTTGAAGGCATTAGAGGGAGAATAGAGAGAGAGAAAGACGTTATGTCGTGTGGACGGTTCTAGACAAGTTCGAGGAGGGGTTTTAATCGGAGCAGCGCTCGACACCCCTGAGACACACTGAACCCATGCCCCGGGGTCAAGCGGTTTCCCCTCACCAAAAGAAAAATGTTGCCGTAGTAATAATCTTGAAGGCCCACCAATGTTCTTTGTAATTCCTTTTTAGTTTTAGGTTCCTCTAAAGTTAAACTTGCTTGGATATAATCACTCTTAAGTTCAATTCCTGCACCGAGGATAGGACGTTCGATGCAGTTTGGCATTATGGTCTAATTCATAAAGTGGTGGTTTTGGATATCAACCCGGTTATGGTTCGAATCGTGCTTACCTCACCAATCGTTCCTCTCCCCTGCTTTAAATAGAATCCATTGTCCGATGGGGATCGAGGCAGAAATTGAGACTGAACGAGAATAAATGTGTGGCGGTCCGATTTACGAGGCGGGCACTGTCCTGGTCTAGCATCGCGAAGACTCATATGAAGGACAGCATAATAGAATACTATGAATACTCACAGAAGCCCTTTGCTTTGTCCGAAACGCCCAGCTACGACTCAGCTTCATCTCCCGTCTTTAAATGATCATTTGGCAGCGTTGGCTGGGAAGTGACTGAGTAGGACGAGCACCTCCACCAATATGATAGCGCACCTCATAGAACTCGACCCAGATCGGCCACTTCCTTAAACTATGGATAACCTTACAACACTCGATAACTCATAAGACTTGAACAGCTTTTCATTGAGAATAGAGTGCTAAAGAATCCATAGTTGAAGCCTAGGAAAGAGAAGTAGGACGATCGAGACCTTGTCGGTAGTGCATGTTTGGATATTAATTGACAATCTTATCAATTTAGTTCTCCATTTTGTTACGCATAGCAAAATGGTTCTCGAGCTGTCATATCGCTTGTCAATCATCGCTGTCATATTGACAGATAATACAGATTGACAGCTGATCAGGAGAACTGTCATTTAGGTCATTTTTTTTACAGAAATCTGCAATCATGATATATTTAGATTTGCTAACATTTATGTATATGTTATGCAAGTAATATACAGGTATTATTGTGACGGATTCAGTAATCTAATTAATCTAATGCTGAATGCATACATACCTAATTAGACATCGTTGTAATAATTCTGTCATCATAACATATCGATCATGCAGGTTATGGTTTAATTATAGCTGTCAATCAATCGAATTAATTATTGGACCTCAGCTCACACGTAGTGAATAGATTAGAAAAACAACGTTTTCAGAAAACGTTTAATCTTCAAGCTCATTTCGTATTAGAGATGGGTATCGTGCAAAATTAAAACAGAACAAACCTCCTGGAACTTTATAGTCGCGAGATTTTGTCAAATATTTGCGAAGCTCCGTTAGTAAAGAGGAGGACGGGGTCCTGCTCAGATTGCGCGCAATCTATCATCTAGTTTGCTTTAATTTTACTCATTCATCAAAGTTGCTCCGCGCTGTGCTACTGTTTGTACTTATCAGGTTTCCCGTGTATTTTTCACCGCTGCTGGTGAATTCCAGACTGGAATCTAGCCGTTCCATCATACTCCTTCTCTCCCTGTGTGTGTGTGTGTGTGTTGGTATATATGGGCGCCGAAGTGGCTAAAATAGGAACCGCAGAGATGCATCTATCCTGTCGAAATTCAAGCAATTTCTACTTCATTAGCTCCGTTGAATAACGAGAGCTATACGAGTTAAATTCGAGTATCGCAACTATAAGCGTTAATCTCGTGATTTATTACTTCACCCCCGACTTATTGATTTCGTGAAATTTACGCGGGGAAAACGCGCATAAGATATATACCAATAAGCTCGGCATAAGATAGAGCTTAAATAGAGATAATACAGTACGGAAATCTCAAACGGGGAAGGTGGAGGAGGGCCGGCAGCGACAATTAAGGAAATGAGATAGTCGCTTAGCGTGACCACATTACGCTATTAGATTCTGTTCTGGCAAGATGTCTGAGGAAAATCTGCACTAAAGACTACACGTACGTATACATATGTAGTATACGTGCTTTCCTCTCCCCAAAGTCCAAAGCGGCGAATCGCCGACCAAGACGACCAAGAGGGAGTTGAAGACTCGAAACATAACCTCTTCCCAACTATAGTTAGAAACTAGCTGGTCTCTTATGGAGTGTAGTAGACCATTCCAATTAAACGGAGCGAACCACATACGAAATTATATCTTTCGTGGAAAATGGGGGTAAGGTAAAGTTTGTACGGTTAGTACAGTGCTGATTTGGAATTTATGAAACGGATTAAAGTTTTAGACTTGGAGGAAGTACCTATTCTAGCTTGTTCCAGACTGGGTAATGGTGTCTGGGAAATTTTTATGGAAGGATACCTATGTAGAAAAGGATAGGGAATTTAGATTGAACATTTATTTTTAGAAATTGCTCCTGCATCTTTTTTCAATTAGTGATGGACATGTTTGCGTTTATCGACCAGTTGGTGAACGATTTTCTGAACAATGTATTCATAAATTTTGGGCAATGAACGTCTTCCTGTAAATACTTGAGGGTGGGTGAATTCTCGTCAAACATGAACCTGTGTTAGAGTTGACGAACGATTGACATCTTTACTTTGGAGAAGCATTCTGGAGCAAGCAATGCTACCTTCAGTTCTACCCATTTTTGGAAATAATTTTGTATTACAACAAGATAATGGCCCAATTCATCCGACGCATCTAATAAGAAATTTTTTGCAGCGAGTTAAACTGATCCGCGAGAAGCCCAAATCTGAATCACATCGAAAATATTTCAAGTATCATGGGCAAAAATATTAATAATAAGATCTTGCCACAAAACTGTCAAGATTGATGAAGTATGTAACTCAAATACACATTTATTTCTTTAATGAAATTTTTTGCTTCCCGCACTAGTGCGGGAAAATCAATGTCGCGCACTAGGGTTATGATAAAATTGTGACGTCAAATTACATATATGTATATGCAAAATTTCAGGGAAAGATTTGGGCATCCAATTCCGCACTCCGACTCCAGTTTTTGTAGGTAAACGGCGCCAAACCCCTCGACCATTTCTTTATCTGATAAAAAATTTTCTCAGCTTTCAGAATACATATAGGTTATATTTAGAAACATTTCTCCTTCTGACCGAAAATTTGAAAAAACCAAAACGATGCAAAGTTCAATGCCAACCTTGGAGCGTTGCAGCGTTTTTCTCATTTTTCGAGGTGAAGCAGCTACTTTCGTAAATGCAACCTATACATATTCTGAAAGCTGAGAAAATTTGCTATCGAACCAAAAGAAAAATAGTCGTGTTTGGCGCTGTTTACCTTAAAAAATCGGAGACAAAGTACTCCTATGCGGAATTGGAGCGTTTGTCCTATGTGCTATTTTTACGTTTTTTTGGCCAAACAAAACCCTTTAGCTCAAATCTAACACTTTTTTCGTATTTACCATGATCAATTACATATATATTCAAGATTTCAGGGAAAAAAATGTGAATTTTTGACAATTTCGTCGTTCGATTTTGTTCAAATTTTAGAAATATATGTAATTCACCATGCCAAACACGAAACAAGTGTCAGATTTGGGCTGAAGGGCTTGTAGGTAAACGGCGCCAAACCTTGCGACTATTTCTTTATTCGATAGCAAATTTTCTCAACTTTCAGAATATATATAGGTTCTATTTATCAAAGTGGTTTTTCACCTCGAAAAATGATAAAAAATTGGAAGACTGCAGTTTTTGACGCTCCAATTCTATATGCAAACATTTCCCTACCCCTTTCAGAGGGGTTGGCTTCATTACGATGGTAAATTCAGATTGTTCTGGGTCAGTATAGACCATATATAAAATTTGACGACAATCCACAGACTATTTGGGAAAATATCATACTATTTTCTGGTCAAAAAAAATGTACCTATATACAGAGCATTCCAATGAAAACGATCCACCTTAAATAAGTGGAAAACGTGAAGAAATATGAAACCCCGAGACACGTTAATTTTTGTTTGAAGGGGCAAACTTTTTCATCAATAAGGCAAAATCATGTTTTGCCCCTCCTACGCCTCCCAATATCGAACATTAAAATTTCAAATGTTTCCCCCTTCAAACAAAAATTGGCGTTTTTCATATTTCTTGACGTTTTCGACTTATTTAAGATGGATCGTTTCCATTGGAATGCCCTCCATGTAATTGATCATGCTGAATACGATGACAGTGTCAGATTCATTTCATCTGACGCATCGCCAATCAATGATGAAACCTCATGGTAATAAGAGTTGATCTAGATACAGTTGTCTCTAAAAAGGGTTGATGACACTGCAAGAAAAGTGGAGCTATAAGACAGGTTCGGGTCATTGATTTCATGTTCTGAACAGAACATGTATGAGAGAGAATTGAAATTAAGATATCCGCAGACCGAAAGGACGAAATCTCCGCTAGAGCGAGCTGTAAGCTTAAGGAGCCAATGGTTCGGGTATCTGAGCCATTTTCACATCACCTCCACAATAATTAAAGGAAGCCATGTTGTGCTGTTGTAGCTTAAAAACAACCATTTGCAATATCAATCTCGAAGTTTCGCCATCAATATAACTGGCTTTTTCAGAAGCATAAACTAGGGGAGATGGAAGGGACGGGGAGGGGATGACTTTCTGCTAGAAAGTGGCGCCCTCGTCGCCCAGTTTGCGCTCCCGGAAACTCAAGAAATTTCTCCGATTTGAGAAATTGAGGTCTTTAATAATAATAAATGTGAATCTGGAGGTTGGTAACGAACCAGGGCGCTGCGATTATGATGCGCAGCACCCAATCCTGCAGAACGTTGAATCGTTTGATCTGCGACTTACGAGCCCTGGACCAGGTGAGGGAGCCATAGGTGAGCAACTCTTCCAACACATCAGAGGCACATCAGTGAACCTTGTGTCGAGAACGATCCCAAGATACTGCACCTGGGGACTTCAGAGCAGCTGCCGTCCTCCGATGACGATCCTGGAAGGGGGGTGGATTTCGTTTTCCGAAGCCACTTCCGAGCCCGTTCACAAAGCTCATCTACTGACCTCTGCAGCCTTCTGCACACAAGTGCGTCGTTGCGATTTGAGAAACTAGACCATACCCTTCAACTGTTTTTGTTTTGCTTACATATTTCATTCAGTCAATAAGAAATAAAAAACTGATGAAACGAATTGATCGAACTGACAGAAGAAAGGAAAAATAAAACTGAAAAGAAGAGCTCCCCAGCTGTCCTAGTTGCTATGGCCTTTATTTAGATATATTTAAAAAAGTACCATGTGCGTAGGTTTTCACGACCCTTATTTATTGTGTTGAAGTCTTTGATATCTTATCGCGACTTCAACACAGTAATCGATACTTTATCACAAATTAAACTTAAGAGAAACACATTTCAGTATCCTAAATATCACTTTCTAACACATTACGTTAAACCTTAGTTACTCCCTGTACTACCCTTAGTCCCCAGTATAATTACGTATCGATTCTGTCGAGTCTATATACACATACCCAGACATCACACGGAGATGAAAATTCATCTTCTATTAAGCATCACTCGGATCTGTTAGCTGCTCCACTTTATAGAAAGGGGGAGAGGGCATTAAAGCGACTAGGTGTCGCGCCAGTCTCCGATAAGATATTAGCTATATCGTCAATTCCGCGTTACAGCTGCTTTCTGTAATAATAAAACGATATAGATAGGTCAGATTGTCGCTAGAATAGGATTAACACGCCCTGAACTTATATCGATCTTAATTGGAATTAAAAATAATAAGCTATTCTCGCCCTAAATTCGAGCCCCAAAAAACGGGGGCCAAGTAAAAACTCGTTTCTTTTCATCCTTAAAAGTCTTAAGATATATTCCATTGTTCGTATACGGCAACTGTCGACGCTAACACTAAAAGCGAACGATGATTGAGGGTGAAGTGAAGCGCGCTTGCGGCGCTCCCTGAGACAGGTTAGGCGGAAAAGAAAACGAAAACTTGTTCACCTAAAAGTTACTTCCTGCGCCGAAAGGTATTCATTCGCCTTTGAGGAGTTGTTCGTCGTATGTTCGTTTGAGGGCGAAAGTTCCACCCAAGTCTCGATCGTCAATTATTGGTGATTTCTCTGAAGTATCCGAGGGAAACAAGTTTTAGTTGAACGAATTGAGGGAAAAAGGAAAAAGGGACTGAGGTAAAAAAAAAATTGCTTTCGAGATCTGATCGATTGCGAAGTGAGTAAATAGAAATCAAAAAAATAATCTCTTTTTTTTGCAAATTCGACCGGTTTAATGTCGTACATCTTTGTACAACATACAAGCTTTTATAGAACGTGTGGTCGACCACGTAATAAGAAATATTATCCGGGAGCTATACGATCGTTTATTTAAAGGATGGTCTCTGTGTTTGCGCCAAGAGTGGGCGGATTTTCCACCCATTTCGCGATGCATTTCTATACAGATGCATCGCTTTGAAAAAGAGAGCTTTCCGTGGAGTAAAAGGATATAACTCAGTTCCGTATTGCATTCAGGACCGTTTACATGACCGAATTTATCCTAAATGTGACAATTATTGAGATAGAATCCTTCCTTTAACGTTTTTAGCATCGAACGTGAGAATATAATTCATTACTTGTGGAAGAATAAGGATCATAATGTTTCATTCTTTTTTGAAGGAATGCAAATACGATATTCATGGTAATGTTAGGTTCCTTGAACATTTTATTTGTAACCTGAATAAAAGGATTCTTCTAAATATTTCTTTGGCTAATAAATTGGGCTTAAAAATTTTTTTAACAAAAATGTCAATCAAAACAGCATAACTAAAGAGACACCAAAGTGAAAAGACGTCTTGACTTCATGGGATCAATTAAAGATGATTTCCATTTTTTAAGACCTAGAAACCAAGTACCAGATTATAGGATGCCATGCTTCAACCTCTTCATGACCAAAAAAGCAAGAATGAAGGAGTCGAAAATCAAATGCACACCGATGTAGGGTAAGGTGGGACAAGTTGACCAAGTTGACGTACAGGAAGATGACAAATTCAATTTTAACGAAGAAGCATATTTTAAAGTAGCAGCTGTAGGAACTGCAATTAACAGCTTCGCTAAATGTGGCATTGATCCATTTGATCCAGACACGTTTAGTGAGGCAGATTTTGCACCAGCTTCTCTTAGTGACCGCAAACATATTACCGCAGAAAGTGATGATGAACCTCTTTTTATTAACATAAAAAAGAAACAGTACAAAGACACTGAAGCAAAATCTTGGGCGGCTTGCAAAAATTGCCTTGAAGACAAGAGAACAAACCGGAACATGGGATTCAAGACAATTTGACTGTTGCAAGTGTATCCGGTTTGCAAAACTCATTCGATCCATTCTGAAAACCCCCAACAGAAAGAAGCAAAAAGCCTCAATATTAACCTCAACTCCCAATAAAGAAAATATTGAAGAGAAAGAACGAGAAAACAATAGTAAAAATGAGGCTAAGAAAAGCAAATGCGAAGAAAGAGGGAAACGAAACCTATTTAATGAAACTCAAAAAAAATTATTGGAGGTTCCAATGTCCAGGCTGTGAAGAACGATACTTTAATCCTGCAGCCTGCACGAGTTATGGGAATCGACAAGTTTTTAAATGTGACCTTTGTATGTAATCGTCGTCTTGCCCCCATGTGTTCGTCATCTTACCCCACTATTGAGCAAAATCAAGAAAATGCTGCAATTTTCTTCATGATTTATTATTTCGTTTATGGTTTGTTCTTCTTGTTTCTTATTTTAAATATCTATTTGTAACTTATTTCTTGAGCGTCTTTTTCTTAATCTCACCAACTTGCCCCACTTTACCCTACAATTTTGATAGCCATAGAATCAACATGTTGTTTTGGCCACCCAACTTGAGTCCTTGTGACATTGTCATTTCTTCAGATTAAAAACTCACCCTCAATAGGACTATAACCAATTAAATGAAGACTATATCACTTCACCTTTAACTTAGTTTACCGATCTCGTGTATTCGTGGCGTTCTTTGGTCTAATGCATCTTGGATTATAACTATTTCAGTGAACAGGCCAAGTCTAATTATAGTCCAATCTGGATTTGTGTGTGTGTTGGAGGAGGTTGGTTCCCAAAACATTCTTCTTAGTTTCTTCAACCACACTCATTTTCAGAACTTGCAAATTGCAAACTTGCTTTCTTCATATATTTATGTCAAACGCACATGGACAGCTGCTGAGTTGGTCTAAGAACTGCCGAACTGAGACTCTAGCGTTTCAACTGGTCGGCAGAACTAGCTACAACTAGCTGACTCAAAACAGTTCCCAATAATTTTTTAGAATTGTTATCAGAGTCCCCACACTCCACGTCAGCATCTGGAGAAATGTGCAATTCAAAAGTTTTTTTTATGTATTAAACAAGATTGTTAACAAATAAAAGTTTTGTCCAGCCAAGCTTTATACCAGGAAAGAAACCGATCTTGTAATTAGTCCAATGAATGAATCGTTCAAAAGTAATTGCTTTAAAAAGTCGCAAAGAAGAGAGAACTTAGAAGTCTGAACAATTGATAACGACAGTTTCTACCTTTGTGGAACAATCCCTGTTGGCTATACTAACTCACCAACCTCTCTAGAATATTGACACAAATTCAGATCGAACCAGGATCAGAATTGGTGTTGGTGCATTACGATTTAAAGTAATCTTGGAAAGGAACCACACACTAGTGGAGACTGCTCATATGAGTGTTGCTTTCCAGTTTATCAAAATAACACCTACTACAATATAGTATTGAGAGATGAAATTTTATTGAAAATTTGGCCCCCAACATTGTGGGGCACCTATTTAGATTCAAGAGTTTTGAATCAAAGTTGATAAATAAATGATCATTTGTGTGAGCAAATTAAAGACCAAGACTGATGTTGTTGTCTTCTGCTCCTGTGTTGTGGTTACACCGAAGAAGCGTAGATTTGGTCTTTAATTTGCTCACTAATCACAAAGATCATTTATTTATCAACTTTGATTCAAAACTCTCGAATCTAAATAGGTGCCCCACAATGTTGGGGGCCAACTTTTCAATAAAATTTCATCTCTCAAGACTATATTATATTAGGTACATATGTCGTTTAATCTCTCGAAAGGTCGCTATTCTTCACGACGAATAATTAGAAACATTAAAACTATTATAAACGTCCCCATTTCTAATGGGGACAACACAGCCCCAGCTAACGTTGAATCTTCTTCTATATATACTATACAATGTTAGACTGTTACAGCGGAGTTAGCTGTATTAAACCACTCATCTAGTTGGGGAGTAGAGAGAGAGGGCGACTAAAGGGGTACCCTCAACCCCCTACGTGATGCTAATGTGCCTCGGGGTTTCTAGAAAATTAGGGACGCAAACGGAATAAATCAGTAGGGGTTGTCCCGTTCTAAATTAGTTGCGAAGTTTTTGTTATAGTCCGCAGTAATGGCAGCAATTATTGTCAGCATTAATATTATTAAAGTTGTACACATAGTTTTGGTCGTATGCAAAACAAGTGAATATACAAAAAAAAAGAGGGAAACAATACGAAAGAGAATGTTAATTTAAGTTCGTAATTAATTTAAAGGTTCAGATACTATTTCGTAACAACCACCCGTGCATATAAAACACGTTTCTGTCATGATTATCAATAAGCAAAACAGAGATAGACAAGAACTTGACATATTCCATATATTCAATTAAAAAAACAAAGAAAGAACACCGGAGGGTGAATCGATGCTGTTGGTTGGCATTGTGTTTTTTTGATAGGTTTTTGATAGGTCGATATGTGTTGATTCCCTTTTCCCCTCCAAACATATACGTCCCTGTTTCGTTTATTTATTTTTTTTTATTTTTACTATCCCATTGTTTTGGGTCGATTTTTTTCCCTCTTGAACGTATTATTTACACGATACGCCCTCTCTACGGTCGTCACCAGTATAAAGCCGATATCCCGGAAAAAATCCCTCTGCATTTTTCTATAGAAAGAGGAAACAATAGTCTCTAGCGGAACAAATCCTTTAGCTATATATGGATGTGCGGTTATATTCTCCTGTAGGATCGTGGTTGGCTTGGGTTGTATTCAGGGGAAAAATTTTCCAATTCTGAAGAATTTCCACGGATTATAAAGAGGGTGTTCGTCCTGATAAACGTAATGCAATATTTTGTTAGCTATATGATATAAATTAAAGAAATATCAAATCCACGGACGAGGAAACAAAAACAAACACGACAACGAAACTTTTCCCCCCATCGTTCACGATCCACGGCTTACCCAGCAAAAAAATAAGGCTTTATGTAATGATACGACAACGAAACACGACAGGCCAGATTATATTCTTTTTCACTATCCCATTCCATCCCGTCCTTTTAGGCTCATCGCTTTACTCCTCCGCTTCGTGTGTATTTTTTTATTTTTTCGTTACCCCACTACATTATCACATATTCTATTTTTTTGGGGGATTACACCGCGGATATGTGCATGGATATTGTCACTCACGGATTGGAGCTAATGTATATTATACGTGTAACAGAGAGAGAGAGAGGGAGCGGGAGGAAAGAGACGGTGTGATAAGGAGGTAGAAGCGAATGTTTTTAATTTAGAAAAATACAATTTCCTCGTTTACCAGGACGCCTTAAAGCGTTCGGGGTTGACAGGTTCCGTTGTTTTTTTTTATTTTCGTACATATTTGTTTTTTGTTTAGCTTTTAAGGGGGGAAGGTGCGAAGAAATAAAACGCCCGGGTGTAATCGGAGCGACCCGGACTTCTAGTGCTGGCTAAAAAAAAATAATAACCGACCGGAGATTTGTTGAATGTTTTATATGTAAAAATTTAAATTCCGAGACTGGGGATAGGTGCCAGCGGATAAAATTCAAATTAGGAGAAGATTTTGCGTGGATTTTATGTTATGTGGAGAGAAGGAAATGCGATGGTGACAGGTATTTTTACATAGGTTTAGTGTGCTTATGAGTATTTTTAAGGAAAAATATTCCTTTAACAGAGAAGGAATTGTGCAGAAGGAATTGCGCAAAAGGAATTATGCAAAAGGATTTGCGCAAAAGGAATCGTGTAAAAGGAATTGTGCAAAAGGAATTACGCGAAAAGAATTGTGCAAAGGAAAAAACGCAGTCCCACACATCTGAAATGAACGTGGAAGTTGTCATTAGAAACAAATTTAAAATATTCACGCTGTACTGTAACATGTAACCACAAGATCAAAGGAAGAGGTCCCAAACGGAAAGCAACCGCATGAGAAGATCGTTGGTTACAACGGCAATCGTTAAAACATCAACGTCATAGAGGGAAGGAATTGTCGCGTGACTTAAAGCGCCAATACGGATTGTCAATTTCATCGAAGACACAAGAACATCCAAGAAAACAGATTACCGTGGACGAAAAATGTATCAGTCATGGACAGAAGCAGGCTAAATATGGTCTTTATTGCGACAAAGAAAATTACTCAAAGATATAACTATAATGTTATTAATGTGAGGCGAAGTTCGCACGAAGGCGGTCTACCACTTAACCTCAAGCAAGATGACGATCGACCAACACATATAGGGGAGACCGGGGTCTAGTGGCCCCCAGCGGCAGAGTGATCACCCTTCAAAATTCAATGTAAAGGTAAAAATAGGAATCTTGTTTATGTATTCACATGTTACCAATAGAGGTCGCTACAGTGTTGAGAAGTTTCAGACAGTTATTTCGAGGTCCGAGGTGTAATATAGCACATAACACATAATAATAAATGTTGCTTAACCAAACACATTTCGTTTTTTAAACTGATAACGAAGTTGGAGCAATGTGGACCCCTATGTGCCCACATTACCCCGGAACGTCTAAGATTTGGTTTTTTATTTTTCAAGGGTGTAATAAACCACTGGAGTGCAGCTAATATGCTAAAGGCAATAAAAGCGATTCAAAATGGAATCGCTTGGAAGACTGCAAGCAAGAACTTTTCTATTCCCAGGGCTATACTTAAAAGACGAGTGTTAAAACAAAAATAAGGATGCAGTTTCAAATAAGAAAATTTTAGGTCAGTATTTACTCCAGATCAAGAAAGAGAACTCGTAGACCATATACTTAAGATGGAAGAAACATTTTTGGATTTACTACGAAAGACATACGATATATGACGTTTGGTTTGGCGGAAAAAAATCCGTTTAATAAAGAACTTGGTAGAAAACTGACTAAGCGGTTTCCGTAAACGTCATCCAGAACTTACCTTGAGAAAGCGATAGGCAACATCGGCTTCTAAGGCCCAAGATTTTAATAAACCCAACGCAGAAAAGTTTTTAAGTTGTTAAAGTCTGTAATGAATAAACATAATTTTCCGGCTCAACAGGTGACATCACTGTTCAAACAAAATTTTCAAAAGATTTGGCACAGAATCGTCGACAAGTTGGTAGCATAACATCGTCTGAACGTAGTCAATTGTCCACAGCAGTTATATGCATGTCCACTGGAGGAAATTATGTTTCTCCAATGCTGATTTGTCCAAGGCAACGGATAAAACAAGAATTAACCGATAGAGCTCCACGTGGCACAATATTTGTTTACAATAAATCAGGATTTGGATGCAACTCGGAATATTTTCTTCCTGGTTTGAACATTTTATAAATCATACGAAACCTACTGCCAAAGACTCAGTACTTTTGATTCTTAACGGCCATTTGCCTCACACAAAAACTTTGCTGTAATTGAAAAAGCACGAGATACGAACGTTACCATATTATGCCTGTCTCCACACTGCAACCACAAGTTGCAACCGTTGGATAGATAATTTATGTTTCCGTTAAATACGTTTTACGTTAGCAGCATTGAAAAGTTTCTACATAATAACCCAGTAAGGACGATTACACAATTCCAAATTTCAAAATTGCAACGCCTACCATGGCTATTAATGGGTTTAGAAAATGTGAAATCGGTCCTTACAACCCCGACGTTACAGATCAACCATTGATGCAAAATTCACAGCAAAAGGTATTGAATAAATCTACTGAGATCTCGACTGAGATTGAATATAAACATAGCTCAAGCTCCACGTTGATGTTTCCATATAGTCCAAAATCCCCTCAGCCCTGTTCAAGCCCCATGAACACGTTTCCAAATTGTGGATCTCAGGAGAACGAGGTTTTTGGAGCGACCACCTCAAAGTCGAGATCTTAACTCTATTGAAGATTTGTGGCCTATTGTAAAGCAGAAGATAGTTGAGCACAGACGTAAGCTTAAGCCAGAATTAGATTAAAAATATCTGGAGCAGTATTTCAGAAAATGTACGTCAGAAATTAAACTCAACTCTGCCGAAACGTATAAATGAGGTTATAAAAGCGCACAACGTTTGAGACACACACAATTGTGGAACGAAATACACTACACTAGAGAATGGAGTGACAGTCGTACCCAGGAGAATAACAAAGGAGATAGGGGCATAAGAAAATTTACTTAGAAATCTCTTTAAACATCCTATTGACGATCTAAGATGCATCTCCACACAATTGACTCAACAACATCTCCCAACAAACCGTGTACAGCGAAGAGACAAAATCATCTTGACAACTTCGTTAATCTGACCTCCAAATGGGTCAGATTTGGAGCTCAGAAAATCAGAATGAATGATTGATCAGAAACGTGACACTGTTTGGTGTGCATTGTGTTCTGATGGAATAATTAGTCCGTACTATGATCACCCAGTTTTTTGTACCTTAATTGGAAGATATTGCACGCGAAACATTGATTATCTTGTACGAGTTTGCTTCTAGTCTGGTGATCACAATAAATTGGTCGTCACGTTTTTGCGATTTAACGCTTTTGGACTTCTAGCTGTGGGGTTATCTGAAGTCACCGAAGCATTATAGCAATAAATATTTCATTACTTTGCTACAGGAAATCATGTTTTATTGAACATTAAAATCTTGTGCTTTTATTGAAACACCCTTTACATATACTTGATTGAAAAAAAAAAGTTGAACAATTCTTATAGCTCAGTACTGGCAAAGAAATGTGAGGCAAGTGAATTTATATACTTGACATTTCTATATACCTGTATATATTCTCATGTTTACTCCTATATATCACATGTCACATGAGAAATCTTGCAACAAAGTTCCAAGACCTTCCAAATTATAATTGAACCGGTGAGTTGAATAACAGTATAAGTCCAAAAATGGCGGCTTTAAACTGAGATAGCCAAAAGGTTTTCAAAGGCAAGACACAAATAACAGTACAACTGCACGTTTCTGCAATAGTTTTCTATAGGTGGCTGTTTGAGAGTGAGTTGAAAAACAGTATAAGTCCAGGACTTGTACGGTTCTTTGATAGAGCACCGGTGGCGCTGTGGTAGGAAATCTTTTATTACAGGCAACTGTGGGTATATTATTTCGAAATACACAACATAGAGGATGATAATGGGCAGTTTTATATGTATCACCAAGAACAAGCTCTCAAAGGGCCGAACATTACATAGAGACCAAGATACCTCTGAAAATAACAGAATTACATGTGTTCTCAGATGGCTGTTCTGGTCAAAACCGCAACAACACAATAATCAGGTTTGTTTTGGCATTTGCTGCAACAATACGATTTACAACCATCTACCAATATTTTCCCTTTCGTGGACACTCATTTTTGCCTTGTGACCGTGATTTTGGCTGTGAAAAACGGTTAATATAGGAAGGCAGATCGAATTTATATGCCTGAACCCAAACCGAAACCTCAAAAGTCAATAGTTACGAAGTGAGATAGTTTTCTCCATTTTTTCTCAAAACTATCTTTTTGGACTTATACTGTTCGCACCGATTCAATAACATTTCTAAACTAAACCTATTAAATAGTTTTTAATTCATATCCACAGTAAATCGTTGAAGCAACTCTCACGAATCATTGTAATAATAATATCCTTTATTCAAAAGCCAATAAATATTGGATTGATGCGTCAGTGTATACATAGCAAATACTACAGCAAATATGAAAACTATATATATACAGGGTGAGGCATTAGTGCGTCAAAGCTCAATATATCCCTTATTATTGAAGATATCAAAAAACTTTATGTACAAGAATCATAGACAGTCTTAAGCTACATATTATTAAATTAATTTCATATATACAGGGTGTTTCATATCGCTAGGATGAACCAAACATACATTTTCTTAAATGGAACATACTATATATTATCTCAAATTTGGATTAAGCCCATCTTCCTCGTTCTTTTAATATAAGGTTTTATTGAGTTATACCGAGTATTTCAGAAGTTATGCTCAATTTTGTGTGAAAATCGTTGCATATTTAACATCCTGTGTATTCCATACGAAACAACTTGAAATTATTTTTTTACTGGAATAACTTTTTTATACTGTTACACTGTTATAGGGAAGTGGTGTTTTCCCAATATTACGAAAACTGTGCACAGGGCGATTCAAAACACAAATGCATTATTTTCTAATTTTTTTTTAATGGAACAACCTGTATTTTATATTAAAAAAGGGAAGAATACTTGATATACTTTCATTTTCATTAACTATTCCCTATATCTAAAATGGTTAGTTTCTGAGATATTTAATGATTTTTAAAGAAATGTGAGCATTTTGGCAATAATTGGAATATAATACATTAGCCATGAAAATGTGACATTAGAAAAGTCTGAATCATATTGTTTATCAGTTAATCAACTAGTTCTATTTGTTAGTATAGTTTGTTACCTAAATTTTGCAAATTTAATTACTCTTTAAAATGAATTTTTCTGTTGAGGAATTGACAGACATGATATGGGTACTAGGAGAGTGCATGAAAAATTGTCTACTTGCTAAATGAATTTACCAGGAGAGATATGCTGCCCGACGACAATCTGAAACAATAACCCTGGAAAGGTTAATGGATCGTTTTACTCGGACTTCTGTAATATATGAAAAACATGAAAGAGCAAAAACTGTTCTTACCGAGGAAAACGAATTCAATGTGGTTCTTGCAATTACGGACAATCCACATATTAGTACCAGAGAAATCTCGCGGCAACAAGATATTAGTCAAACGGCTGTCCGAAGAATACTCTGTAAAAATAAAGGTCATCCATATCGTATGCGATTGCATCAAGAGCTACTCGACGATGACTTGGCCCGTAGAGTTGCTTTTTGCGAATGGACTCAACAACAAATCCTCAACCAAAGAGACTTCTTTAATTTTGTTCTTTTTGGAGATGAAGCTACATTTCATAAAAATGAAAATGTAAATCGCCATAATTCATTATTATGCTACAAGTAATCCCTATTTTGTAGGAAATTATAGTCAAAACAGGTGGTCTTTCAATGTATGGGGTGGAATAATTGAAGACTACGTAATTGGACCACATTTTTTCACAGACCGAGTGAATGGTCAAGTGTATTTAGACTTCTTAGAAAACCATTTACCATTATTGCTGGAAAATGTTCCCATCAATATTCGTCAAAATATGTGGTATTTACATGATAGGGCTCCGGTACATCACACTAGACCGATTCATAATTATTTAAATACACATTTTCCTGCAAGGTGGATAGGAAGAGGAGGACCAACTACATGGCCAGCTCGATCCCCAGAGCTAACTAAAATTGACTTTTTCATGTAGGGTTATGTAAAAGACTTTGTGTATAAAACACCGGCAACTACGCAAGATGATATGAAGAATAGAATAAGACAAGCGTTCCATAGCATTAATATAGAAATGTTAAGAAATGTAAGTCGATCATTCGAAAGACGGCTGCAATGTTGTATTGATGTTTTTGGAGGACATTCTGAGCATTTATTGTGAACCTTGTATTTAAACTTTGGCTAAAATGCTAAAATATTAATTATCGGTACAAGTTTTTTATTTTGTAGTTAAAGATTATTTTAATTAATGATTTATCATTTTTCTAATGCCACTTTTTCATGGCTTATGTATTATATTCCAATTATTGCCAAAATGCTAACATTTTTTAAAAAATCATTAAATATCTCAGAAACTAACCATTTTAGATATAGGGAATGGTTAATGAAAATGAAAGTATATCAAGTATTCTTCCCTTTCTTAATATAAAATACAGGGTGTTTCATTTAAAAAAAATTAGAAAATAATGCATTTGTGTTTTGAATCGCCCTGTATACAGTTTTCGTAATATTGGGAAAACACCACTTCGTTATAAAAATGTAACAGTATAAAAAAGTTATTCCAGCAATAAAAGAATTTCAAGCTGTTTCGTATGGAATACACAGGACGTTGAATACGTAACGATTTTCACACAAAATTGAGCATAACTTCTGAAATACTCGGTATAACTCAATGAAACCTCATATTGAAAGAACGTGGAAGATGGGCTTAATCCAAATTTTAAATAATATATAGTGTGTTCCATTTAAGAAAATGTATGTTTGGTTCACCCTAGCAATATGAAACACCCTGTATATATAAAATTAATTTTAAAATGTGTAGCTTAAGACTGTCTATGATTCTTGTACATAAAGTTTTTTGATATCTTCAATATTAAGGGATATATTGAGCTTTGACGCACTAATGCCTCACCCTGTATATATAAAACAAACATTTTCAAAATATCAGACAACATATAGCTAAATACATACAATCAAAAAAAAATGTCAATAAATAGAATAAAAAACTAGTTGCCAAAATAGTCTGCCAGTGAATAAAAACAATTTTGCTGCGAAAATTGTCGTGCAGCAGTTTTAAATGACTTGTAAGAGGCTATAGATTTCAAATGTTCAGGTAAGGCGCTATACATCTTTAAGCATATAAATGATGGCGACTTCTCATATAAGGACGTTCTATGTCTAGGTATCAAAAGATCGTTCCTATGTCGTGTAAGATATCCGTGATTGTTCATGCTCAATTGAAAATTACTAGTATTTTGTTTCACGTAAGTTACTGCCTTATAAATAAGTATACATGGAAAAGTCAATATTTTATTACTTATAAATATATCTCGGCAAGACTGTCTGTAGTTTATACCAAATATTATACGGATGATTCTCTTCTGCGCAATAAACACTCTCTGCCAGTCAGTAGAAACACCCCAAACGATAACATTATATGTCATCACTGAATACGCAAGTGCGTAGTAGATATTTATTAGATATTCCTGTTTAACATTGCACTTCATCGACTTAACCACATAATAAGTACTATTTAATTTGGAAACCACGCGATCAATTTGGGCAACCCAATTCAAATTATTGTCTATATGTACTCCAAGCAACTTTGTGTGTCCGTCAAAATGTAATGATTGAGAAATTAAATTCGGTAGCAATCTTCGTTTATGAAAATAAATAAAGGTCGTTTTATCATTGTTCAATATCATACGATTTGCACTACACCAGCGACTCATTTGGTCTGACACATTTACTATAATTTGGTAAAGCTGATCTGGATCTCTATGCGAAACAATTACCGACGTATCGTCTGCAAATAGTATTGGAAAACCATCAGCGATATACTCAGGCAAATCGTTTATCATTAAAAGAAAGAAAAGTGGGCCAAGAACAGACCCTTGTGGTACACCCAAGTCAACATTATATTCCTCCGAGTTGTAGTTACCCAACTTCACATTCAACCTACGGCCAGACAGAAATGAAACAATCCACTCCAGAGCTAGGCCTCTAAAACCCATATTATACAGTTTATCCGATAGTACATCGAGAAAGATCGAAGAAAATGCCTACCACATAGTTGTTATCATCCATTTTATCATAAACGTAGTCCATAGATTGAAATAGGGCGGTCTCAGTGGACTTACCCTTCAAAAAACCATGCTGACTTGCACTTATTAGTTCATATTTATTTAAGAATTCAATTATTTGGTCATATGCCACCCGCTCTATCACCTTTGACAGTGCACTCAATATAGAAATGGGTCTATAGTTCTCAATCGACGTAGGATCGCCCCTCTTAAGTAGAGGAATCACAGAGGCAATTTTCAAATCTGTAGGGAATTTACCCGCTCAGAATGAAGAGTTCACTAAGTGGGCAAAAACCTCTACAATATCACTTGCAATCAGTTTTAGTAGGTAACTACTAATTCCATCAATGCCGTAAGATTTTTTGTTTTTCAATTCATTAATATAACACAATATATCCTGCGCGCATACCGGTTTGAAAAAAAATGAATAGTTATTCCTTCCTCCTACAATTCCCTCAGAAAAGGAAACATCAACATACTGGCGCTCCACCTGCTCCCTAGCAATCGAAGAAAAGTAAGAAGCAAAAGCATTCGCAATCAAATTGTTGTTCGAAGTTACGGTTCCATTCACTTCTAATGAAATACTACTGCATCCTCTACTCCTTCCTCCACGCTGCTCATTAATAATACTCCATAGTGCCCTATTTTTATTATCAGCTCCTTCTATTTTGTTAGCCCAAAAATCCTTTTTAGTATCATTTATTAGCTTTTTATGTTCTTTTTTACAATTTGCATACAGTACATTCATTTCATCACTGTTTAATTGGGTCCTCAACCAGAACATATTTTTCAAATTTTCAGAGCTGTGCACAATTTCGGGAGTGATCCAATTTTTAGTCTTTTCAACTCTTCTTTTATTTACCTTTACCATTTTTAGCGGACATGCAACATCCAATGCCCATTTCAAGTTACAAGAGAAGTCGCTGAATGATACATCAATATCCTCATCATTGAGCGCCACAGACCAGTCACACCTTCTCAGTAAAAAACGCAAATGCTCAACATTGTCATCACTAAAACTACGAATTGAACGAAGAACATCAACATCTACATTTGTTGGTAATTGATCTGATTCTATATGAAGTATATGAGCTAAGTGATCCGCGATATTTGGTTGAACTAGGTCACAAGATATACTGTCCACTGGCAAGTTTGTAGCCATGTAGTCAATGGCAGTAGATGTAAAGCGACATATCCCAAAACTACATGTCAATCGATTATAAAATACCGTGCTTTCAAAAACTCTCCTGATTAGAGTAGGCTGTTTTTTTATTATTTTTCTTTCCAAGATTGAGAACACTGCAGTTTTTTATCACTGTCAGTGATAAATTTAAATTAAGAAAATTTCCATTTCACTGTTTATTCTTTTATTAAAATGTTAGAGTTGCAACACAAAAAGTTTATAATTGAAAGTTATTTTAGAACTGGTCGAAACTTAGATAATGGAGAATGGATTTATTCCATTAATCAGTGTTTGTAGGATTTCCGACAACGGTTTCTTAATCTGCCGATTACGTATGCACAGCTGCTAAGTCATGTTCATGCTTGCATAGATAAATTTCAGGAAACAGGTGCAGTAACTCGTAAACCTGGTGGCGGAGCACCTAAAAAGCGAACGGCAGCTTGCATAGAGGATATTCGACAAAGAATGGACAACAAACAGGTAGATTTTGGTACAAGAACGCAGTATTGTCAGTGGTTCTTGGATAACGTAGATAATGACAACGTTCTCGACAAATGCTTTTTTACCGATGAGGCTTGGTTCCATCTTTCTTGTCATTTAAATAAACAAAATATGAGAATGTGGTCTGCAGAACATCCTCATGAATTCGTAGAAACTCCACTACATCCACAAAAAATAGGTGTCTGGCTAGCGGTTTCAAGGAGACGGATTATCGGATCTATATTTTTTAATGAAATCGTAACTACTGAAGTATACCAAAACCAATTATTACAGCCTTTTATTAATGAACTGCATGATGACGAGCTGACAGAACGATTTTTTCAACAAGACAATGCACCGGCACACAGATCTCGATACACAATTGCTTTCTTGGCACAATTTTTCGATGACAGAGTTATTAATTTTCCAGCAAGATCACCCGATCTGACAATTTTAGATTATTTTATCTTTCCATATTTGAAGAATACCATTTTCAAGACCAGACATCATACAATCGCAATGCTATTACCGATTGCTGTGCTGATATAACCCCACAACACCTCATAAATGGTTTTGAGAGTATGAAGCGTAGAGTTCGTCTCTGTCTTCAAAATAATGGACAACACTTTCAGCATCATCTTTAGTAGTATTATAACTTTTGAATTTAACTTATATAATAAACATTTTCCCTAAAGTAAAGTAAATTTTATACATCGCGGTGACATACGAACCAACGAACTGTCAAAGTGACGCACTGTAGCACTGTTACCAATCATAGAAAAAAATCATGGCCATCTCTAATCAGGAAAGTTTTTGAAAGCATGGTATGTACTAAAAAAGTGACATTTACTTTTACTTAGGTAAGCAGTGTCGTAAACTTAGCAACAAAGTACTAATCTCGTTTCAATTAAATTTGACAGATTTGAATCAATCGTAACAAAGCTTAATATTCCTAACGCTATATATACATCCTCAATTAACAATCAATTATTTTATGAATTGCAACGAAATAGTGATATGTTCGATGAAAAAATCTGCTCTATTGGCTAGATTGGCTGAACGCTCTTCACCACAAACTTGTCAATGTAACGTCAATTGTATTATTAATTTATTTATTATTGTTACTATGGTTACAATTGAAATGTGCATATTATCCTATTAAAGAATAAATTATTAAATTTTCTAAATTACGACACTCAGGCTGAACAATTTTTAACAACCCACAAACATTTATTATCTTCACCGGATCTTTTGTGACCCGTCAATTTTCACCAATATTCCTTACCTGTTGTCGTGAGCGTCGGTAATTCAACGACCGAGACGTACTGAGGGACCGCCAATGCGCTAGCAGATAGTAACAGCGATTCAACGAAGAAAACGACGACTATGTAGTCGAGGAAAATGACGCAGGTGACGAAGCACGTTGTTGTTGTTGTTGATATTGCCGCCGTCTTCTGGATTCCACTATTACAGGTCTAGTCAGCATCGATCGCCGCGAACAAAAAAAAAAACACGAGAGCGAACCAAAAGCACCAAGCACTTGTGGATGGATATTTATAATTTTTGTTTTCAGTACATATAATACACGAAATATCAATTGTTATATTACAATCTTATTATAATATTATTTATTTATTAAAGCACCTTTCTTTTTGTTTCTTTAGTTATATAGAATTAGCCTACTAAATTGATAGGACTATTACACGCAAACGGAACTAATATTCAAGTATATTCGAGAAAGAAATGATTCTCTCCTTGTTTAGTAAATCGCCGATACACTTTTATTATTAAATATCTAACAATATAAGATCGAAACTTAAAAAGAACTAGGCACTAGGCATGGAATCGGACTCGTTAATTTTAATATTTCTCCCACTAAATAAAAAAATAATAAAAAAATCCCCTACAAATTAATTTTTTCCCCCGAATTGCATCGCCCAAAAATTTTCCGCGAATTAATTTTGTTTTTTCAAGTTTAATTTTTACCGGCGTGTCTCGTGTTTGTCATCCCGAAAGATATATTATTTTAATTAAGCCGGAAACACTACGATGAACTATTGCGACTGTATGTACATCGGAGAATGCGTGCGTATATGGGGGTGTGTATTTTCGGTATTACGCGTTGTAACCACGTCAGTTGTCGTAATCTCGTCCGGCCGTCGTTTTTCGGTTGTCGACGTCGGTTGTGGTACAAATCGACGCGTCTACTATCGAGCACGAGAGGCGCTGGCATGCCACGAGGGTGGCCGGCGCTGGTGACGCCTGCGCCTCTCTCTCTTCTACGAAACGGATACGATGTGGAGGATTGCTAAACCGTCGTGGATGACGTCGTCGTCATCGTCGTCTTCGGTCTGTACCGTACACCAGGAAGATCCAGAAAGCAAAAAAAATTGAAGAAATAAAATTTGTTTGGTTCACCTCAAGACAGAAACCTTTCAAGAAGCTGATGTGAGGTATAAAAAAGGACAAAGAAAAAAAATGAATCGACAATAGACAAAATTGAAATGTGAAGGGAAGGAAACGACCGAGGATGGTTCAAGTCGGCCATCGACAAGCAAAACACCAGAAATGATCGAGAAAGCGCGACAAATTCTGGCACAAGATCGGCGACTATCTAAGAGATGATGCGATAGCCAACACTGCCCTGAAAAAGCTGCCATCTAATGCCATCGACATCCTGGTGCAGATCCTGAATGCCATGCTGAGTCAACGCGTATTTCTGAAAAAAAAATGCTGCATTACCAAGGCCGATAAGTCTCCTCTCGAATCTGTCAAAGGTCGCCAAGTCTATTATTCTCACAAGACTTCGAGATATTAACACCGAGGGTAACTTGTTACCCGACGAACAGTTCGGATTTCGGGAGGGCTTGTCGACCGATTTTCAGCTCCTCCGACTTACGGAGGAGATTCGGAATGCGCTGGAGCTGAGGCACTCGACCGACGCTGTTTTTTGTGGATTTCGCCCACGCGTTTGATTCGGTTGTGGCATGACGATCTGCTTTTTAAGATGGGCAGTTTTGGAATCAACCCAAACATGATTGCTGTAATCGGTTCCTATCTTGCCGATAGGACCTTTTCCATTAGGATGAGCGACGTACCACCCGATCATAGGCGAATATTCGCCGGGGTACCGCAGGGTTCGCTTCTGGCTCCAGAGTTATTCATATTATTTACGAGCGACATACTAAGGTCACTTTCGACTCATCTTGCAATCTATGTAGATGACACTGTAATTTACACATCATCTCGTAATGAGGCCTTGGTGTGTCGCCGTCTTCAGAGATCGCAGTAAATGGCAAGTAAAGCGGCTCAACATTCTACAGAACCAGGCGCTGCGAATCATCATCGCAGCGCCTTGGTTCGTGAGCAACGCTCAGATACATAGGGTTCTGAACATTTCGCCTCTGAGCAAGTACGAGATGGCGCTGGCCAGCCGATAGACCCCCTCCTCGTGTGGCTGTAAGGAGAATCTTAACGATAACACAGTAGATCCCGGCCGCGATTTGGTCGCACTGTCGCAGATGTCCGAATTTACACAGACAGAAAAAGAACCCTGTGGTTAGAAGAACCACCATTATCCAGTGATAAAAAGGCTAACGGATTTACCAGCCGTAGCTCAAAGGAAGACCTATGGAAGGAAACAACCGAGGATGGTTCAGGTTGGCCATCGACAAGCAAAACCCCAGAAATGATCGAGAATGTGCGACAAATTCTGGCACAAGATTAGCAACTATCTCTAAGATTGATTGCGAAGAAATTTGGCATTAACAAGGACGTGGTGCACACCATCGTCCTCGATGATTTGGGTAAACGGAATATCTGCTCTCGAATTGTGCCGCACAAGCTCACAAACGAGCAGAAAGCAAAACTGGTAATTTCATTTCCATGTGTGATCAGGATCCATTGCTTCTGAAAACCATCATCATGGGAGATGAGACCTGGTGCTACCAGTTCTATCCGGAATCAAACCGGATAAAAAGCCGTCTGCAAAAATCCAAGGTGAAAACACTGTTAATCGCCTTCTTTCACAACAACGGCATCATCCACAAGGAATTTGTTTCTGCAGATCAAACCATTAATGCTGCATTTGACCAGTCCGTTTTGAACTGATTGTTACAGCTAATCTAGCGAGTCCAGAGTTACGCTGGACTGGAAAATGGATGCTGCTCCATGACAATGCCCCCGCAGACTGTGTAATCCATGTGTGCCAATTCCTGATTCAGAAGATGGTAACTGTTGTTGAACACCCTCCGTACTCCCCTAATCTGGCTCCTGTGGACTTCTTCCTGTTTCCCCGCTTGAAGGCGGCCATGAAAGTACCATTAAAGATCGTGTGACAGCTGTTCTGCGATCGATTCCACAGGAGGGCTTTGCTGATAGTTGCCAAAAGTGTGTTGTAGCAGGTGACGACTATTTTGAAGGGCAATAAAGAAAATTTATTTATATCTTTTGTTTTGTTTGTTTTCTAACACCATTCATCGAACTTCTTAGACATACCACGCATGAAAGAAAAAGAAATAAATCATTTTCAAGGATCTTCGGAGGCTATAAACATTCGGCATCTTATTATTCAACAAGAACTACAACCTGGACTGTCCATAACTCAACTTTAGTCATCAGTTGAGCACCCAGCGACATCATATCTCTTCCAAAAATAGAAAGGAAACCAGGACGTGTAATAATATCATCACCTCAATCTTGGCAAGTAATGAGCAAAGTTTAGAAGGAGGAAAGAAAGAAGGAGGAAGAATGTAAAATTCTAGCCGATGAGGTAAACAGAAAAACGAGACGACACTTATTTAAGAAATCGCAGCTCCCAGCTCCACAGTTCACAGCCCCCCAGCAAGAAATAGTACGAGATGATAACTGGTCATCTGACTCCGATGGCGAGCTAAAGAATTTTTGTTTGTCGTTATAAGGCTAACACTTCAGAAAACCCATCAATATTAAAAATTAACCAAGACCTATAATTCCCAATCGCGATTCTAAACACTTTAAAAATTCCACAACGAACCAACCCTTCCCAAATCCTAAGCCTCCTAAGCCTAGAAGAAATCCTACAATTAAAAAATCAACCCAATTCAACTTCAAAAAATTAAAAAGTTAAGGCTTAACAATCTGTTCTATTTCATCTAAAGGCTCTTTCATTAAGCGCTTCCTATCTTTAAATTTAAATAAAACAAAGGGGGTGTGAGATATCCTCGAAATTTTTTATTCGTTTGAAAGGCCTATCGACATCGGCAAATTTCGCATCCGGGATGTCCAATTTTCCACTACTCTGGCGCATAAATCAAGCTGAATTTGATCGATGGCTTGGGTTATGTTGGTTTGGAGAGCCACAATGGCTCTCCAAACATCTGCCACATCGAATTTGATCGATGGCTTGGGTTATGTTGATTTGAAGGGCCACTGTGGTTTGGCGATCATTCCCATAGACCTGCGACTTAAGAAAACCCCAGAAGAAGCAGTCTAACGGGCTCAAATCACACAATCTCGGTGGCCAGTTCACATCACCTCCACGTGAGATGACTCTCTCCTCAAATCGCTCGTGCAGAATGTCCAATGTGGCACGAGCTCTCCTGAGCGCGGTTCTGTTGAAATCACATATCATTGATGTCCACATCATCCAATTCAGGCCAAAAGAAGTTGGTAAGCACTCATCGTTGACGGTGATGGCCTGGCCAACATCATTGTGAAAGGAATATGGACCGAGAACGCTGCCAGCCAAAATCCAAACCAAATAGTGACTTTTTCTGGATGTATTGGACGCTCTTGGATTTCATGTGGATTGGTATCGTCCAAAATTCGACAATTTTGTTTGTTGAAGTATCCACTCATCCAGAAATGAGCCTCATCGCTAAAGATGATTTTTTGATGAAAATTATCAATTTCCAACTGCTCTAGGGCTCAATCAGCGAATACACGTCATTGTCTCTGGTCATTTACCTTCAGCTCCTGTGACAGTTGAATTTTGTACGGGTGCAGGCCCAAGTCACAACGCAAAATTCGCCAAGTTGTGGTCTCTGAGTGGCTAAGTTCTTATTATCGACTGCCTCAGATTCTCCTGCACACTCTCATGGATAGCGGCGAAGTTTTTGCTAGATCTGAGTAACCGGTTAAATACTGGAAATAAATGATGTGAATAAAAAAAAATGCTCCTTCTTCAGTACCAATCCTATGTGGTGATTTCGAAACAATCTTAATGCCCAAGCCTTTGGCAACAAGAGTCTTCAATCCCTCAGCTGTAGTTGGCTCCAAATTAAATATATAGTTTTTTACTCGTGTTAAACCAATCTAATCAACAACCTCTTAAACAGTTAACACAAAAAAAAACATTAAAGGAAAAAAAAAGAACAGACGATCATTTTCCGTTCACATTTTTTTCCCCCTTTCGCATTCACCTAACGACAAACGAGGACATTTCCGCAGAAAATCACCTCCATACCCCTTTTTCCAACAGTACCTAACCTTACCCGAGGCGTGCCCGTTGAGAACATCAAGAATATCCAAACGAATATAGACGCGAATAGCACCTAACACGGTTATGCTTCAATTTAGCCCAGGTCCGATTTCCCTCTTTGAAGATCTTAATCACATTTTGATAAAATTTACATGCGTCCCGTCCCCTAATCAAATTTGCATAAGGTCGACGTTGGGATAGACGCTGCGACCGTGGCGATAGACAGAGAAAAAGAGAATGTGTATTTGTGTGTATGTGTGTAAGAGAGAGAGAGAGAGAGAAACAGGATTGGACCTTTCCCCTACGTCCGCGTACGCAAGATACAGGAATAACGGTGAAAATTTTCGAGTGAGGCCGAAATGTTGGGCGTCTATTTTCCATCCGCCTGCTTTGTACATCCGGACGGCTGCGATCTGATCTGGACGGACACGGTCAGACAGGTCGCTGACCATAAACGCGCTTGAACAACGGCTGGGTTGCGAGGACAGATCGATAGGTATGGATTTTACCCGTGCAAATATGTACGTTTTAGTGTTGGTTTTTTTTTTATTACTATTTCGGAAATAAAAAAAAAAGCTGTCACGATTTGTACAGGTGTGTATGTGGATGGAAATGTAACGTTAGTGGCGTTAACGTTTTAAAAGATATATTCGAAAAATCGCCGTTCAAATCCCTCATTGATAATTCAGAAATCACTGAGGTTTAAATATGAATAGACAGGTGCCCCTGATGTTTCTACGTAAATGGAATTATCTCAGCGTTCATCAGACGACATCCATTTAATTAAGTAGGTCAATAAATGACATCAACTGTCAAAATACGTAGTATAGGAAGGAATCTAGGGAATTTTAGAAGAAACGGCTGCCATCTTGTTATCTGACAGAGCTGTCAGATTGACGTTGACAACCAAATGCATTAACTGAACGTCATTTATTGACCTACTTAATAGTAGGTCAATAAATGACATCAACTGTCAAAATATGTAGTATAGGAAGGAATCTAGGGAATTTTAGAAGAAACGGCTGCAATCTTGTGATCTGACAGAGCTGTCAGATTGACGTTGACAACCAAATGCATTAACTGAACGTAATTAACACATAAATAATTTTCTTCTTGAGTTAATGAATCCTTTCAGGGTATTCCAGATAAAAAATAACCTCAAAGTCCTTTTTTGTAGACATATTTGAGTAAACTCGTTTTGACAGTTTTACAGACACATATTTCTTTGTGTGTCATCGTTTTCGGACGTTTTATGTATGATTAACCTCACTTTTATTCTAAATTTAAAATTGCCGCTCAAATATATTTCATCGATTTAATTGTCGCTCGATAAAATGACATAAACGGTGATATTATGAACTAAAATATATCTAGGGTATTTTAGACGAAAAAGATGCCACCTTGCAATGTGACAGAGCTGTCAAATTGACGTTAACAACCGAATCCATTATCTGGCATTATCTTAACGTAATTTTTTTTAAGTTCAATGAATTGTTTTAAGACATAACATTAGAATAAAAGGTTTGTAACCTTACTAAGTCCAAGGGTTGCAGGTTTATCGATACAGCATTATTAATACAACTTCATCGGTGATGACTATATTTTTGAACAAATTCTAAATAATTATCGCCTCATGAGTTCAACGCGATCGCTCTCCTACCCTTTTGCGGTTATCTTCCGAGTGATATGTCAAAATATTGACAAGTCAGAACTGTCAACCGTGACGTAGAGGTTTATTATGAGTCGTGAGTTAATTCCAATCGTTTATTCGCGATTCTACTGCTTCGTGTACAAACATAAGTAGGTATAGGGTCACTTGGGACGCCCCCACCACCACTCCTACCTGCTGGCAACTAGTGGACGGGGCCTATCTCAAGAGGCGCGGGATTCAGTACCTGATAAAAGCTGTTCCATACCTGATCAAAGCCGTTCGATACCTGATCATATGAAACAGCTTTTATCAGGTACTGAACTGCTTCTTGTTTATATCCAATATTATAGTTCAAAGCTGGAAGGTAGGTGTGGTGGGGGGGCGTCCAAAGTGGCTACTAACACAAGATATAGAAAACTAGATTTAATTACCAATATGGGTGTTGGTCATTTCGTTTTTAAAGTTGGCGCAGTGAAAACAATCCAAACATGATGACAGGTCGCGAATTTTTGACAGTTATCCAATGGGATGGTCTTACGACATGATCTATGAATATGAAAAAGGAGCTTATTATTAAAGAAAACTGCCAGACAGCAAAGTTCCAATTGAACAGATCTGAATTAGCTGTAGAGCCCGAATAGGGTTTCCTGTCCACAAGAAATTTAATGCTGACAATAAGAACAATATTTTAAATCAGAAAAGAAAGGGGGTTGCCCCACAAATTAGGTTCAATGCTGATAGAACTGGATTTCGCTTGCAATATAAAAGTGGAGAACTCAGTTCGTAAGTCACTTCAAGAAAATTTGGGAAAAAAACAAGATGGACTACCCCAAACGTAATCCAAATCGAAAAATTGACACTGAAGCCAAACGTTCAAGACCAGAAGATTTTAGTAATCAACTATTTCTTGAATCTGATCTGGAACTTCTTCAAATAATGGACAACATGTTTTTAATGAGGATTGAAGCAAATGGAAGTCAAGAAGCTGTAGCAAAATGAAGCATGTTTGTGGTGAGGGAGTTTCAACAAGAACCAATGTTAGACCAAAACATTTATACATCAATGGTAAGAATGATGACTCTAAGAGTGTTACTGACTCCAACTCCAGTGACGCCTGAAGCCACCTGACAGATTAAAGTGTTAAAATCTTAAGAGTTGGTTCGAATGTTGATTATCTTTTTTAATAATGTACTTCTTTAATTAGAAATTCTACCATTATTACCAGGCAATTCAATTTTTTTTAGCAGGATAGATTTGTTAGTTGTTTTTTTTTAATCTTGTGGTGGGTGTTAGTGGGGTGGTGGTGAGTCGCTGAACCCCCACAAAAAAGAAATGACCTTGAATTATTTTTGGCTTCAAATCCTGTAATTGTTCCTAACCAAATATGTTGGGTGTCAGCTTCTTCAGAAGTTCTCTAAAGACTCTCTTTAGAATCCTTAGAGTCCTTTATTTAGAGTACGTTGAACGACCACGGCAACACCCGAAAGATACATCTTTATGTAACAGCGGCCGTGGAAGCCTACGTTTTTCGATGATAGGTTATATCCTTACCTTTATGCATCCCCGTGTATTTATCCTTCAACACGGTGAACTCGTAGATCTTCCCGAACTCCTCGAACATCGGTCTGAGATCGTCCTCCTCGAGATGCCGAGGGATCTGTCCGACGAACAATTTGATCACGTCTCTAGTTCCCGAACTGTTCGCAGAGCTCATTTTCGGCGAACTAGGTATTAACATAATGCAACCAACACAATTCCGATAAATATATTTTCGTGTTTTGTTTTATTTTTTGACGTTTTAGCGAATTACAGTTTGATAACAGTTTCGAACTGGTTCGAAATCGTTCTTGAACACTTCAACGGTGGCTACGACAGTCTTTTAGTTTTGAGCGAAACGAGTATCACGTACACTGACAGCAATCTACTCACATTGATAAAACAAACGCGTGTATAACTTAAATCGTAAGCTCTGAAGATGTATGGGAAAGGGTAGGTCCGAAACGGTGTAATGAATATTGCACTCAGGTTGGTGTTTTGTTTTGTTTGTTTTAAACAGAATTCTTAACCTAAAAGAAATTCGACTACGACAGAGAGAAAAAAAACGATCACGAGTACTACACTTTCACAACACCAAATCAACACTGGCTCGGGGTTCGGGCAGTGCGTAGAGCGCACTACGTGCAATATCAGCACCCCATCCTTTTCGGGGGTCTTTAGAGTTGCAGCAGTACTATGTTGTATATACGGCGTATAGCCAATCCTCATCCACCCTTACTCAATAAAGTGGTGTAGGGTAGGACCCCTCTCGTTGTATTATATGGATAGCTTAGGCTGCGTGAGTCATACACGCGTCGTTGTATTTCCCTCTCGGCGTTACGCTGGCGTCGGCAGGGACAGGCGGAACGGTATTCCGGGGGAGGGTGTACGGGTGATCGTTGAATATGCACGTCAATGGAGGAAGTTTCGATATAAATACAACGAGATACGAAAGAAGCAGATCCAGTTTTGGAATTAACGATGCGTTCAAAGTGGAAAGTTCAGATCTATTAGATCAGATTCCTTTTTGATCTTGAGATTTTTAAACTCAAATGTGATACTGAGTGAGACTGACAGTTCCTATGAGATTTTGTGGACATCTCACAACTTGATCGCCAGAATTTTTTGACTCTAAATATCAGTTTTGAGGTGGTTCTGAAACTGAAAGGACGTCGCTGCGCAAAATAGGACTGGCAGCTGAAAAAACGTCGAGATATTTAACGATTTTTCTTCTTGGTTTCGCTTGTTATTTCATCAAAGTTTGCCGTACAGAAGTATAATAATCCGTGAGCTGGTTCTTCTCTCGTATTCAATTCCTTCTTTTTTACTTCCTGCGAACAGAGATACTGGTTTTTATAATTTCGTCCGCTATTTTTTGATATATTTTAATTTCCCCACACTCTTCAAAAGATTCCAGAAAAGGCCATCAAAACACTGTGGACTTGCTGTCGATGTTTCGGCCAAACTTGGGGGTTGAAGCCCAAAATGGACCTGTTTAACTATACTGACGCCTGTGGTACCTCATACCCAGTTCAGAACACAAAATAAAAGTGAAGACAAGCCTTGCTACCAAAAACACAGACGCCCCTGTTAGATCTGATTCCCTTCAATCTACTGATGATGAGGGAAATCATCAGACTGAAAGGAAATACAGTCTCCAAATCAAAATTTAGATTTAGTGGACCTAGTGGACACAAATGATACAATTTCCATAAAAATTGCGTTTGAATAATTCTAAAGAAAACATCTGTCACTGAGAGCTTCTGGGATTGAGGCCCCTTTAGCCTTTTCTTCCTCTTCAAACGATGACAGACCAGGAAACTGCATCAAGTATGTGTATGGAGTTGTCTCTTCAAGAGTGTGGCTTGAAGTTACTGGACCATCTCTAGGATTCGTCTAGTCCTTACGCGGGATCGAGACCTGTCCAGATCCAGATCAATGTCGCGGCGTCCTCACTCAACTTTGGAGTACCCAAAATTTCTGTGAATTCGGTCATTTCTGACCCAATTTTGCAAGGTGGTTAACTCCTTCATTTGAGACACTCCGGCACTGGACCAGGTTGGGACAAAATAGGTGATAATTGATCGGATAAACTTCGCAGATTCATTTATCCTTCGAACGTCCTTTCCCCTTGTCTGGTTCACAACTCAATAGTTAACAGAGCAACATTATTTATGGCGACGTAATCTTGTAACAAAGCCATAGAAACACATTTACACACACAATTTAACGGCAAGAGATGCAGTGAGAAGTCTTGACAAGTTAATTACTGACTGTTTTAATCTTGGCTGCTGTAAACAGATTTTCCTGCCTTATTAGTTTTAAATTGATCCCACCGCCCCTTTTCCTTCAAAATTTCCTTATTTTTGTTCTTGTCTAATCCTGAAATGGAGAAGTAGCAATTGAGGTCTTAGGTTTTGATTAAAACTAATTGGTCTTTTTGGCTTAAATCAATTCTGGTATTGCACTTATAATTTGTTTAAATCTCTTCACATTCTCCAAAAGACCAAAGACAGAAAAGTTCATAAGAGCACTGTGGACTACTCTGCTTGTAGCAAAATCTTTGGGTTGGAGCTCAAAATAAACCTTCTTGGTTATAATAAAGGATAAGTAAATGGTCTTAAAGGAAAAACCAGCCTTGTGGCCGAAAAACACAATGCAGCTGAGCAATGGACGTCCTATTAAATCTGATTCCTTTCAATCTACAGATGAAGAAGGATGCCATCAGACTGGGACGAAATGGAGTCTAAACTAGAAAACCACATGGCACCAAGGTTTGAATTTGACCAATAATTTAAAGTGGTAATGCAAGGTTGCCAAACGTGGCAGTCATAGACGTCCTATTAAATCTGACTCATTTCACCCTACGGATGAAGAAGGATGCCATCAAACTGGGACGAAATACAGTCAAAACTAGAAGACAACATGACACCAAGGTTTGAATTCGACCAATAATTTGAAATGGTAATGCAAAGTTGCCAAACGTGGGAGTCATGGACGTCCTATTAAATCTGATTCCTTTCACCCTATAGATGAAGAAGGATACCCTCATACTGGGGCAAAATAGAGTCAAAACTAGAAGACCACATAACATCAAGGTTTGATTTCGACCAATAATTTGAAATGGTAATGCAAAGTTGCCAAACGTGGTAGTCATGGACGTCCTATTAAATCTGATTCATTTCAACCTACATATGAAGAAAGATGCCATCAGACTGAGACGAAATAGAGTCAAAACTAGAAGACCACATTGCACCAAGGTTTGAATTCTACCAATAATTTGAAATGGTAATGCGAAGTTGCCAAACGTGGTAGTCATGGACGTCCTATTAAATCTGATTCCTTTCACCCTATAGACGAAGAAGGATGCCCTCATACTGGGACAAAATAGAGTCAAAACTAGAAGACCACATAACATCAAGGTTTGATTTCGATCAATAATTTGAAATGGTAATGCAAAGTTGCCAAACGTGGTAGTCATGGACGTCCTATTAAATCTGATTCATTTCAACCTACAGATGAAGAAGGATGCCATCAGACTGAGACAAAATACAGTCAAAACTAGAAGACCACATGACACCAAGATTTGATTTCGACCAATAATTTTATATGTTAATGCAAGGTTGCCAAACTTGGCAATCAAAAAGTAGAAGCCCAACAATTTTCCAGGACCAAAAAGTAGAACATTGTTGTGGTTAGTGCTATTAAGCTTCGCTCAAGATTGTGGCAATTTTGTACCAAATTTATTTAAGTCACTTTTAGAACTAAAATATCCAAATCAAATTAAAACATGTTTACTTAATTCCACACAATCGGATGAGTTTCCCAAGTGAGTAACAATCCCGCCAGAAGAGAACGATACTTCTTCCTTAGACGAAAGACAAAAAAGAAACATAAACGCGAAAACGTTCACCATAGGAGACAGAACAACGTGAAAACTCAACGCTAATAAGGATAGATGAAACTCGAATAGTCTCAGCTCTCTAATAACGCAACGAAGAATGAATGTGCGAATATGCGTTTTCGACTCCCTCCGTAGCAGCGCCGCACCCTCCACCGCCACAGACTTTGACGATTCGCGCTGAGCGACGTAGTAGTTGTAATTTCGTTTCAATGTCACGCACAGAACACGATTGATGCTCTCTCGTGCTGTGTGTACAGCGGGAAAATCAATAGCGCGAAGCGGGAGAGGAGAGTGTATAGTGATGTGTTTTTCTTTTTACTATCTCTCTCGTACACCGCTATCTATCCTACTTACACCTTTAGAGTTGATTCGGTTATTGTGGAAATGTTGTTGAATATGTATAATATGCGTGGGTGTTCTTAGGTTATTATTACATGATTGTACTTTTGGACATTGTTGTGGAGGTATTTTTAGCGTTAGACGTTTCGATGTTATCGCTCACTTAACGTGCTTATTGAAATTATTTTGACAGATCTATCGTTTTGGGAGATCTCCAGAAAGGTGTCGTGAGCTTTGTGGCTTGTTTGGTGATAAAATATTTGTGTTTATTCTGGGAAAGCTATCCTTATCGAACCATAAATTTAAGGACAATACTTTTTGTATTCGACTGAGATTAAAGTCTACGATACTGTATTATTATTTAATTGGTATGATTGAAGGAACTGTCAAACGCATGAGCTGTACTGACTTGGAGTTCTAGCAAATAAATTTTTTTTAAGTTTTGTACCTGGAAACAGGTGTCCTTGCAAAGCTAATTTGCAACTTGACAATCCCAACAATTTCAAATTTCATCTGAAGATTTTGAACAACTTCCTTCGAAGCTAGTAGGTATTACACAATATGGCTTTAAATGAAGGACTTGAGATTAATATTGCAGGAATGCAAGATATTGAGGTGAATGTTTCCTTTGAACTTTGTTGTTTCCTGATTAATCTCCAGAGAAGCTTGGCTCTTTCAATATGGTCTTCTTTTCGCCAAAAAGTTTTTCCATTTTTTCAATGTTTTCGAAATATTTGCGATCACACAATCTATTATTGTCTTTTCTCTGCAAATATGACATCCTTCTTCCCAGTCCAACCCCAATTCCTTTACGAAAAGACATTCAATCCTCTGATGAGGACTTTCCGCTAAAATAAGCTTCCTCTTGGAAATAGGTCATCGGTTTCCCTTTCCCAGCTCCAATTCATTTAGAAGAAGGCATTACATCTTCTGATGAGGATTTTTCTCGAAGGAATCTAAGTCTAATCTAGCATCACAATGCCAACTTTCTTAATTTCACCATTAACATCACCTTCACTGAGGAAGAAGTCTTCTCAAGATTATCAAGATTAAGCTTCAATAGCAAATTGAGATGGTACAAACTATCTTCCTGTTGCAAATAGGACATCCTTTTTTCCTTCTCCAACTCCAGCTCCAAAACTCCTTTAGGACAGAACATAACATCTTTTGATTAGGATTTTTTGAGCAAATCTAATCACAAAAGTTAATCATCAACATCATCTTCATCATCACTGTCTTCTGAAGATTATGAAGAATGATACAAACAAACTTCCTCTTGGAAATAGGACATCATTGTTGTTTCTCGGGCTCCAACTCCTTTAGGAAAAGGCATTACATCTTCTGGTGAGAAACCACCTATCACTGTACGACTTGTTCCAGTAGAAGTCGCAGTATTTAGTTTCAAAACCAGCCTCCTTAACTTTACCATCACATCGCCCTCATCATCATCACTATCTTCTGAAGATGATAAAAAACTGATTCCTCACACAAGCTGTTATTACTTTCCTGTTCACTGAAAGCTTAAGCTTCAGTAACAGATGAGGATGATTCAAACAATCTTCCTCTTTGAAATAGGTCATCCTTTTTGCTTCTCCAACTCCAGCTCGAATTTCTTTAGGACAGAACAGAATATCTTCTGGTGAAGGTTTTTTGAACAAATCTAATCACAAAAGTTAATCATCAACATCATCTTCATCATCACTGTCTTCTGAAGATTATGAAGAATTGATACAAACAATCTTCCTCTTGGAAATAGGACATCATTGTTGTTTCTCGCGCTCCAACTCCTTTGGGAAAAGGCATTACATCTTCTGGTGAGAAACCACCTATTACTGTACGACTTGTTCCAGTAGAAGTCGCAGTGTTTAGTTTCAAATCCAGCCTCCTTAATTTCACCATCACATCAGCCTCATCATCGTCACTATCTTCTGAAGATGATGAAGAGCTGATTCCTCGCACAAGTTGTTATTACTTTCGTCTTCACTGGAAGATTAAGTTTCAGTAACAGATGAAGTTGATTCAAACAATCTTCCTCTTGGAAATAGGACATCATTGTTGTTTCTCGGGCTTCAACTGCTTTAGGAAAGGACATGACATCTTCTGGTGAGAGTTTTTTGGGCAAATCTAATCACAAAAGTTAATCATCAACATCATCTTCATCATCACTGTCTTCTGAAGATTATGAAGAATTGATACAAACAATCTTCCTCTTGGAAATAGGACATCATTGTTGTTTCTCGGGCTCCAACTCCTTTAGGAAAAGGCATATTACATCTTCTGGTGAGAAACCACCTATCACTGTACGACTTGTTCCAGTAGAAGTCGCAATATTTAGTTTCAAAACCAGCTTCCTTACTTTTACCATCACATCAGCCTCATCATCGTCACTATCTTCTGAAGATGATGAAGAACTGATTCCTCACACAAGCTGTTATTACTTTCCTGTTCACTGAAAGCTTAAGCTTCAGTAACAGATGAGGATGATTCAAACAATCTTCCTCTTTGAAATAGGACATCCTTTTTCCTTCACCAACTCCAGCTCGAATTTCTTTAGGACAGAACATAATATCTTCTGGTGAGGGTTTTTTGACCAAATCTAATCACAAAATTTAATCATCAACATCATCTTCATCATCACTGTCTTCTGAAGATTATGAAGAATTGATACAAACAATCTTCCTCTTAGGACATCATTTTTGTTTCTCGGACTCCAACTCCTCTAGGAAAAGGCATTACATCTTCTGGTGAGAAACCACCTATCACTGTACGACTTGTTCCAGTAGAAGTCGGAGTGTTTAGTTTCAAATCCAGCCTCCTTAATTTCACCATCACATCAGCCTCATCATCGTCACTATCTTCTGAAGATGATGAAGAGCTGATTCCTCACACAAGCTGTTACTGGTAGCATTACTGTCGTCTACACTGGAAGATTTAGCTTAAGTAGCAGATGAAGTTGATTCAAACAATCTTCCTCCTGGAAATAGGACATCCTTTTTGTTTCTCCGGCTTCAATTGCTTTAGGAAAGGACATGACATCTTCTGGTGAGAGTTTTTTGGGCAAATCTAGTCACAAAAGTTAATCATCAACATCATCTTCATCATCACTGTCTTCTGAAGATTATGAAGAATTGATACAAACAATCTTCCTCTTGGAAATAGGACATCATTGTTGTTTCTCGGGCTCCAACTCCTTTAGGAAAAGGCATTACGTCTTCTGGTGAGAAACCACCTATCACTGTACGACTTGTTCCAGTAGAAGTCGCAATATTTAGTTTCAAAACCAGCTTCCTTACTTTTACTATCACATCAGCCTCATCATCGTCACTATCTTCTGAAGATGATGAAGAACTGATTCCTCACACAAGCTGTTATTACTTTCCTGTTCACTGAAAGCTTAAGCTTCAGTAACAGATGAGGATGATTCAAACAATCTTCCTCTTTGAAATAGGACATCCTTTTTCCTTCACCAACTCCAGCTCGAATTTCTTTAGGACAGAACATAATATCTTCTGGTGAGGGTTTTTTTACCAAATCTAATCACAAAATTTAATCATAAACATTATCTTCATCATCACTGTCTTCTGAAAATTATGAAGAACTCCTCATACAAGGTCGTAATGCCTTCATCTTCACATGAAGATTAAACAGCTCCAACTTCTTGACAAATGGACATTACATCTTCTGGTGAGAAATCACAGTGTTTAATTGTAAAATCAAGCTCCTTAGTTTCAACTTCATCATCGCTATCTTCTGAAGATTGTGAAGAATTAATTCCTCACACAAGCTCTTATTGGTTTCATCTTTACCGAAAGACTAAGCTTTATTGACAGATGATTATCACACAAATAAGCTTCCTCGTCCTTTTTCCTACTCTAGCTCCAAACCTACCACTGTATGACTTATTTCAGTAAATATTGAAATGTGTTTGTCCCTGTAAGCAATGGAGTTACCTCAGTTGTTTAAATGATTGAGTTGCATCGATGGCCATTAGAAAGGAATTATCTAACAGCGGTGCCCATTTTGTTTTACAGAAATCTAAATCGTCAATCATCGATGGTCTATCTTGTTTTCTCCAGCCCTTTTCCATTGCCCTTTTTCCTAAACTAAAGTGTTCCCAGGATATTTAGGTGGTGGGTGATGATTTTATTCGTCCTCAATAGCTAGGACTCTTCTAACTCGAACTCGAAGTGGAGATCTGTCGAAGACGAGGTTGGTGAAGCTAGGTGGATCAACAAGGATAAGCCAAGATTTTCTTGTCAAATCTAAATCCTAAATACTATAATGGAATTCATGGTTGCCAATAACAGCAGCAACACAGCGTTCTATCTTCCTGTGCTGCACATTGTCTTAAAAAAAACTCTGTTATCAAGTTTTCTGACGTTATCCAGCTAGATTTCAGCACCAGTTGGAGCTAAGGTAGCCAATTATTTACATTCGTATTGCATCCAAGTTTCGTCCAAGTTGAATATTTAACTCCATCTGATTGTCTATCTCCCAAATAATCCTTCATTTGTGCCAAGCTTGTATCCAAGGCATGAGTTTGGCACTATGTTATTGGGATTACTGTTAATTAGAAATTAAACTAAGCAATTTGGCATCAATAATCTTTCTCCTAATTTTGGCAACATAGCAAAAAAAAAACAAGCTTATTAAGACAGTTATCCAAGATTCATTTTTGATCAATTCCACAATAATTTAGACGAACACTAAGCGTGGAGACCATTAGATCGGAAATGATCCTGCTAGTAGTAATGGTACTGCCCATTGCAGCTGATAGATGACATTTTCATAATCGTGTCTCCCATTTATAAAGGCCAGTAGAATATTTTGAAAAATCACTACACGTTAACCCCTAATTACCTGAAAATGATCCAATTTCGCTAGGCAATTGAATAGAGTCAATTTTTCAACAAAAACTTTGATTAAGCTTTATTCACTAAAACCTAAACACCATTCCTAGATTGACAACCCGCTTTATTCCCACAGCAAACGAAAAAAAAAACAATTCCGACAACCCTTCTTTCTCCGACAAACTTGAATGAACTCCGCATTTGAATACGAAAAAAAAAGGAAAGATAAAAATAGGCGACGATAAAGAGACGCTCAAACACACAGAGAAACGCAATACAAGGGGTAGATAATAGTTCAACTTGTTTTCCTGTTACGCTCCTCTTTCTTACTTCTTTTTTTTTACCCCAGCTTGTTTGTGATTGTAGGTCTCTGCGTCTGCATGTGTGTGTGTGTGTGTTTATGTGTCCATGCACACTCCGCTTTCTCTTGCTTTCGAGGAGAGATCTTCCCTCGAGTCGACAGGGCGAGTTTCGACCACCCTCCCTGTCATCCTCCCCAAAATGCGCGGCCCTATACTTACTACTAGCTAGCAACCAGCATCTCCATCGCAGGAGCCCTAATACTCGACAGGATCCTTATCGCTGTACAGATGAAGGGTGCATCCGATTTTAGGTCGCTGAACCGTATGACGTCATCAAGAGCGGTAGAGGAAAAAGTGTGCGCGTGCTATTGCGTTCGTTCTTGTATCGTTCTTAAAAACGCGAAATCAGTTACAAGGTCCAAGGTTGACTGCCCTGGATATACAGGGTGTAACAATAGTGCGATATTCTTCCATATCTCCGTTTTGATGCAAAATACATCAAATATTTAAATACAAAAGTTGTTTCGTTTTACGAAATTTATAACCTAAAATTATTCTACGATATACAGGGTGTTTAGTTTGCCCGTAACCGTCAGTATCTTTACATTTTTAAATGGAACACCCTATATATGATCACATTTGTGAATTGCTTAGAGAATTTTAAGGCAACTTTATATAAGATCATATTCAATTATTTTCATTAGTTTACAAGATATTGACATTTGTTTGAAAATTTTGACATTTTCCTCTTTTCAGAAAAATGCCATTATTTCAGTAACTGAAAAATGTAACATTGTGAAACTTAACATCTCGTTAGAAGCATCTCCTATGATGACAGTAAACAGATGTAGACTTAAATACGTTATACAGAGTGTTCTAGAAATCAGTGTCTTTTTGAAACAATTGAAATGCGAAAATCTTAATTTTTTCAAATTAAAACACTATATTTTTATGGGTTAGTTGAAAGCGAAATTTAATTATCTATTAATTTGAATAAAGCATGTATATAGTTAAAATGAATGGTTTTAGAGATATTTCAAATTATTTCTGATTTCTGTGAGTTGTTATGTAGCTAATTACAAATCAATCTCATTTAATCAAAATAAAACAAACCAATTACATCAAAGTAATATAGGAAACAACCGAGGTAACCCTTCTCTCGATGTCGATATACAAACTTATTCGCAGAAGCAAATAGTCAGTCGACTTTTAATGGAAAGTCAGGTCCGAATTGTTGACCTGTGAGTTATTGTACCTTTTTTTTTCCTCTGTGTGTGTCCCGATCGTACACCAGAAGGCCAAATACAAATTAATGGATTCTGGACGATCAATTTTAAACTCAAACGAACTGTTTCCATTACCAGTTCATGAATCTTTGATGCCGCTTAGAACAGCTATTGGGTTGGTGAAGGTGCGTTGGGGGAATGGTTGTAGCCCCCTGCCCCACGTTTCCCCCGTCCCAAAAGATTGGGGCCATATTATACGTTAGTATCGATCAGAACTTGTACAGTACATACAGTTGTACATACAGTATGTCCCCGGATTGTGGAATTTCATATTTTTAGTTTACTTTCGATTTTTTAGTCAAGTAGGCCTTTACAGTTGAGCAAACACTAATTTTAGTTCTAGGTGAACTACCTTTTTCGTTCACAATACGCCAAAGTATTACTAAGAAAAATTGTTCAGAATGAAAATTTATGGCATTATGAACATTTTCAGAATGATCGACCTATTTTGATAAAATCCAGTATTGGTCAGGATTGTAATTGAAACAACAATAATAGGATGGGGTGGTTAGAACAGTTCGACAGCTGTCAGTTAGCAATTCATAATGTTTTGACAGATTTTTTTCTGCTAAGATAGAAGCGTTGCATCTTGCCACGTCAAATTTTATGCAAGCCAACAAAATCGGCTCCTTCCATAGATTCTAGAAGTCAAACTCGAAGTTTTTGACGATTAACGATATCGGTTCTCTTCATCAAAGTCAAAGATGATATACTCTGGTAGGTACCTATTTATCATGTGACGTAGTGACGTCATTAGGAAAAACATTCATCATCACCAATATTAATTTAAAAAGAACGTAAAAAAAAACAATTTAGTTTAAATTTGGTTGCAAAAATAGCATAATTACATTTAAAAAAAGTGTCAGCTAAACCAAAAGTAATTAAAATTATTGCTGAAGAAATGGGGAAGCCAGTGGCGAATCCATCATCTTGCGGGGATGCCCAATCCATTATCTACATAGGTCGAAATAATTGGCATCAGCACTTCAGCAGAGGGCATTCTAAACTCTTCGTAGGTAAGCGGATCGGAAGAAGTTTTATCTGATAGCCAGTACCTCTTAGAGCACTGCAGACCTGCATTGGCAGGTCAAAAAACTGGCGCATTATGCTGCGATGAGTGGTCACCTGAAGCGTTGGATATCTCGGAATGGCCCTAGACTGCACAACTCCGAAACAGTATCAAGATTTTTAGCAGCGATACCCATCGTTCGTCCATTTTTGTGTTAGAAGAGCAAGCAGAGCCTCAGCTTCTCCTTGTGATCTACTTGGTCTTGGTTCTTCAGAATAAGACACTTAGACTTACTAATGGAACGTCATGGTATGTCCCTAATGTCCAACTTCATGGGGACCTGAAAATTGCGACGCTCATCCAACACACAGCAGAACTCTTCAAAGGTACCTTGAAGGGGATTTCTAACTTCAAAGATTTCCTAGTTAAAAATTTGGACCTGGACCGTTCATCACCCAACACCACAGTCACCCGAGTCACTACGACTTCCTGGCCAAGGACATAACAACGCAACCACGAAGCAATATCGAACCTCTACTATAAATACAGTCCCTTCGATCAAGCGATTCTCCCTTTTCTCTACTTCTTCCATTTCCCCACAAGTTCCCCACGTCAGAAAAATAGAAGACAATGAGGTTATGGACCACAACCGAAGCCTGCAAAAGGAAAGAAGGACCATGTTGTAGGCTTGCAAGACGCCGAATGGTACGGGAATTGAAATTTGGAGAATTTGGAGAAATTTGGGCCATCAGCTTAATGAGCTCGCCGTCCATCTTCCATGCCGAAATAATTGCCATCCAGATCTATGCAGAGGGCATTTTAAATTGCCTGCAGGTAATGGGATCGGTGGAAACTGGGGGACCATCTCAGCACTACGCTGAGAAGGGTGCTGAGCGACTCTCGAATTAGAAGCAACAAAATAATTCATCAGCGAACGGCCATTTATAGGTCCAGAACCGACGGATTGGAGTTCTTGCGACAGCATTAAAGCTTTTGTCAGATCCACACTCGCTGTTAGGCATTGTTCCTACTCCACTTGTTGTTGAGAAAAGACTTCGCAATGTAGTCTTTATAATCAAAGACAGGCTGAGGTTACTTAGAAGGAGACTGAATAAATGGATGGGTACGAATGGTCCAGTCTTATGGCCATCAAGGAGGCACTTTGAGGTACTATGAACGGAAAAGGTAGTTTACCAAAAACTAAAATAGTGTTTGCTCAACTGTAAAGGCCTACTTGATTAAAAAAAAAATCGAAACTAAATAAAAAATAAGGGAACATGCAGTATACATTCATTTTTATTTTTCAGCATAATTATTTTTAAATTACCTTAATGATTACGACGCCCACTCTCCCATTACTCCCCCATTTTTTTGGTCGCCGGTGGTACCGGAGAATTATGAAAACGTCAAGTGTCGCATTAGACTTAACGAGATAAACAATTCAGCGGTGATTTTGAACCGTCGGTCGGCCATATTATAAAAGCGAGGTAAACGTAGGAGTAACCATCTCGTCGGATTTCTAGAGGAAAATACGACCTCAGTGCCCGACCATTATACGATCCCCGCTACCCGTCACGTGGTCAGGAATTTTTACGACCTCTTTTCGTCCATGTCATAACGTTTATATTGCATATTCTTCTGGGAATTCGGGAATGCATCCAGTTTTGTCCACCTCCCCTCCCACTACCTCACGTCAGATGAAAAATGCTTTTAGACGTGAAAAAATAATGCTTGATATTATTGATATCTATCCCTGGTAAGAAACCAGATGGCGTTTATTCCTCCTCTCGTTTAGCCGTTTTCGAAAACATGAAAAGAAGAGATAGCTATCCGAGATCTTCCTTTCGCGAAACAAGCCGAGTTGTGTGACCAGAAGGTCTCCCTTTGAAACATTACCGACGTCCTGTAACCCTTGACGAGATAAGAAGTTCCCTAAGCGATGACGTTGAGATGTGAAACGAAGTGTGGGTGATGGGGAGGGTGGGATAGTTTTGGTGAAACGGGAGTAGAGGTGTAGTAGACCGTAAAGGTAAGGGCACCCTTGGCGATCGTATTAAAGTCGTGATTCAGTCAGAAGAGTGTTTTATGAATTACCAGATACGTTTCTACACGGTTTAGTTTTTCAGGTTGGTCTCCTCTCCTTTATCTTCCGTATAACATGCATTTGTATGTATGTATACATAACATCGGTAAAAACTTTTTCAATTTATACGGATGCAAAAGCAGAGTCGTAAAAAGTGATGTTAACGCGTGAGAAATTGCTTAGCTATCGATGAATTCGATTCTAAATAACAAGATACCTACACGTGAAAGGCCAGAATCGAATCAGAACTTTTTGAGCAAAGTTGTAGTAATTATCAGCAATGTTTACTTTTACAGCAGTACATCTGGGTTCTAAGTCCCTCCGGAGTTAGTAACATAACTTTTAGGGAAATGAAAATGAAGAAGATTCTGAAGTTCATCTGCATTGTCCAAAATCCTTTCACTTCTTCCTCTGCCAAAGCACATCCAATATAAACGATTCAAAAGATGTACATGCAACAAACATGTAAATGATCATAACACGACCAAGATCCTGAGTCACCCAAAGATCAGATTCTTCAGCTAGAAGGACTACATGACCCCCTCATCAAGTTTTGACTCGTGTGTTTTGCAATAACAATATTTGTACAGCAAAATTTTGAAAAAGACACGTGTGAGTTATAAAGGCCCTTGTACAGGAGGCCTGGTTTTCTACTGGATGACTTGCTTGGTGCTGTACAGGCTCCGCTGCTGGTTTTCGGTGATCGATTTGATGCTATTTTTCCAGCATCAGGCTTGCACGAAAAAAAGAAACAATCAGGACGCACCATTTGAGTGTACACAGCTGTTTATTTGGAGCAGGTGTGCATGTTAAACTCGCAACGGTCACTGTCACAAGATACGTCTCAAAAGTGGTCTAATTGTAGCCCTCATTGATTCAAACGCAAAAGCAGTAACTACTGCTCGTCTGCTACGAATAGACATTAGTGCGTAGTCCATCTTTGTTGACATGACGAGCAGTGCAAGCACGTCACCACGGACGAGAGCCAGCTTCGTCTGATTCCGAGCCGCAAGCAGCACAGCTCCCAGCGAGCCGAAACAGGTGTCGGAAAACAAGCCTCGTGTGCAATGTTCTTAAGATTAACGTCTTTAACTTTATGCTCCTTACCAAGGAAAGGCAGGAAGGAGGCTATTCTTTCCCTTAAAACGTAATCAGTCTTAAATGTCTTTAGACTTAACAGCCCTTTAAACTCTTTACATAAATGTCAGGCCCTTCTTGCCTGTGGGGGTTGGTGCTAGTGGTCGTCCAAAAAAATGAGCGTCTCAGCATTCCGGAGTTTTTGCTGAGGTTTTGGTAGGGGATGGAATGGTGATAGCTCGGATAGTTAGCTATTGAACAACTTACTCTAGGTGGTGGTCGATCTTAGGGCTCTACGACACTTAGAAGCTAGGGGTTTCTGATTTGTCTTGCTCTTTCCAAGATTGTTTTTGCAGTAATCTTCAGATACTCTTGAAGGCTTGAGATTGATAAGTCTCTACGCAACTGAGCGTTGCTAATGAAGTAGGATGTATTGCACAACATCCTTAAAGTTTTATTTTGTAAGATGAATGAAGCTGATTTAAGCTTGTCTTCGATAAGATGGACCAGATCAACGAGCCGTGAGAAAGAATCGACCTTAACGTTGTTTCATACAACAATAATTCCTGATCCTGTGACCCAAATACTTCGTGGTATTACTTATCACTAAGGTCTTTCAAAAATGATTTATTCTTCAGATTTTGTTTTTACCAGGGGAAAACAGAGCTCGATGAAGTACTTGAGAGTACATGATGTAGCCAATTCAGAATTGATAAACCTTGTTTCTGAAGCCACACCAAATGTGTCAGAAAAGGCAGTAGCAAACTTTAAATTTGAACCTTTTTGTTGGGAGATTTCGAAGCGTTAGTTCATGTCCTTGTAATTCGAATAAAAAATCTCCCTTTCTTAGCTCTTAGACCTATGTATGTATATATTCTTAAAACTACTAAAACTAAAGTTTCTCTGGGAGCTTTCTATTCATCTGGCTCTGTCTTCGGTTATCATCCTTCGTCTTCCTTAGGGATCGTTTTCTTTCGAACTGCTGCATGAAGGTTCTTCTTGTTTCGAGGCCGACGTATTTTCAGGTAAAGGTTGTAAAAACTTTCTGTTTCTTCTAACGGTATGTTGGTCCATCTCAACCCAGTATGATCTTCGAAATTTCGATGGTTCCTTTATTGATCCTTCTCTTTTCATATCTATAATCCATACTTTTCTTTCTCTTTCCAGTTCTGTATTATCTAGAACTCCATGTCTTAGTCTATATCGTAGTTGTGTTTTTGATTATTTTTTCCGTCTTCAATTTTCTTCTTATCTCTTCATGATCTGGGATTGTGGGTTTCAATTGGTTGTCATTTCAAGATAATCTGTCTCTTAGCGTTCTCCCAAACAGGAGTTGCACAGGAGAGGCACCACAAGTTAAGGATGTATTTTTGTAGACTAACAAGGCAAAGTATTCATATGCTTTTGCAAATTGCCTAAATTCTGAACAGTCAAATTGCTTTCCGCAATCTGTTCTCATCCTCTTTTTGTTTTCGCAAATTAAAGTATTTGTCGAAGAATTCTATTGAGATTCCACGAATTTCGTCACATTGGGTCCCACGTGTAATAGCAGGGCGTTTATTTGGGATTTTTCATCCTCATGGTGCAACCTGACCACCATTCTATACCTTTCAAAGTGCTTAATCGAAGATTTCCATTCTTCTTTTTCGAATGAGAACGGCTCCGGCCCTGGTATAGCACTATACTTCTTTTGAGTTTTCGGGAATCCCCACTGTACGCTTCACTCATACCTTTTTTTATTTACACCTGACACCATGTGGTATTTTTTTCTCAAGGACGTTGGAGAGGCGCACCTCCCAGCAAGAGGCCCTTCTGAATATCTCCCTGGTGTTTCATCTTGCTCGACATAGCATCAGGGTGAACATAGGATTAGGAGTTCGGATGCACTCTAGGTGTATTTGCTCGTTGTTCCGCTTCCCTTGCGCTGATCACCTTAACTATAAAATTACGTATAAGCCGCCATTTTGGCTCGCTTTCTATCATTTGTTGAATTATTGTTTCTACAGACACCTTCTCGTCCAGGCATCTCTCCAGGTCCATCCTCTCCTTGGACCATTCGCGGCACTCTATTACGGCATGCTCCGCCGTGTCTATTTCACCGCAGTATAGGCAAGTATCCTCCGCCGCCAGTCCGAACCGTTTGAGGTACGCACGAAAGTGTCCGTGGCCAGACATAAATTGCGTTAAGTAATATTCGGCCCGTCTAAATTTACAATTAACCCACGGTATAATATCCGGTATCAGGGCTCTCGTCCACGACGCAACAGCTTCCATTTGGCGCCAGTGTCGTTGCCATTGCCTCATACTCGTGTCCCGCTGTTGCGCTCTAGTTACGGAGGTTTCACCAGTTTTTGAGAGGAAGCTTCTCCTCTGTTCCTCTGCCAATGTAGATATAGGTAGAACCCCTGCTATCACCTGAGCGGCACTGCCCGAAATCGTTCTATATCTTCCCTGGATTCTTTCTATTGTGTTTTTGTACTTCTTTGTTTGCAGGGCTGTAACCCAAGCCGGTATCGCGTAGAGAATTTGGTATTGTACCACTCCGTACAGCAGTGCTCGTTTTTTACTACCCGGACCTCCTACATTTGGAAGGATTCTCAACAAAGCTGACAGGGTGGCCTCAGCCTTCTCGGTAACATAGCCCACATGTGCGCCGAAAGTCAGTCCTTGATCCAGAATGACACCTAAATACTTCAGTTGCCTCCCAGGCCGAATCTTGCTTTCACTCACTTCAAACCAGATGTTTTCCTTTGTACGAGGTCCCTTCAGTATTGCCGCCTCCGTTTTTTGTGAGGCTAGGTGTAATTCATTTGCCTCCATCCGGATTGCTATCTTCTCCAGTGTCCCATTGGTCTTAAACATCAAATCTCTTACGTTTTCGCCTTCCACAAGAACCAGTAAGTCGTCCGCATAGGCAATGACCGTGACCTTGTCTGGCCAATCCAGATTAAGAACCCCGTCGTATAGGAAATTCCACAATATTGGTCCCAGAACCGAACCCTGCGGTACCCCAGCTTCCACGTACAATTTCGTTCTATACAGGACAATTTTTCTAGCATTGAAGTAATCTGCAATGGTATTCCTCGGATATGAGGAGATGTTCCTCCATAATTTTACTCCAGGAAGCCGTGTTGAAAGCGTTCTTTATATCTAACGCCACCGCCATGTGGTATTAGCATTGTACAACTAGTAAATAAACACAGCTGTTTCTACAGAAGTAAATAATTACATTCCAAAAATTCTAATGACAATATCTTGCAGAATTGACACACTCTCTCTCCCGAAAAAAAAAAGGAAAAGAAAAGAGGAACGAATTTCATACATATAGCACCATTCCTTACGATTATGGCTAAAACGTTCCCATATTCTAACATTCAGCGCGGAGCCATCAGATGATTCAGCCAAAATAATTTTATTGCCGAAGATAAAGTGGAAAAGCGGTCTCGGGAACTTGATCGATATCGCCCGGTACATTTCGTCTTTCGGTAAGCAGTTGCCGTAAAAAAAAAGAAGTGATAAGCGCCTCAGCCTTATTCCTAACTGGAAAACGATAGAGAGGGAAAAGTTTCCTTTTGATATGGTATCGTGAGACGGTGATTTTTGTTCTTTTTTTATTCTTTATCTCCTGATGCGTTTCTCCTTTTTTTTTCTGGTCTATATTGATTAAATCAATGATTGCGTTGGAATAGTTCTTCGTAGTTTAATGTAACAAAAAGTGCACATTCCAGAATATATACGCTAGGCAAGGTAAGTATACAATAAGTTTTGAAAATGTTCTTACAGGAATCTCTACTTAATATATTAAAGATAGCACGTATACAAGATTTTTGAATTCTGAAAATATCAATTTCAGATGATTTGATGTAGACCAGCTGTCAAACACGGTCAAATTCTGTCCTACAATGTCGATAAGGTCTTCTAATGCCCCCGCACGCGCCACCAACGAGGAATCATCTACGTACAAGACGGTAAGTTCTCTAGTAATGGATGGTAGATTGTTAATATAAAGCAGAAACAGAAGCGGTCCCAGGATGGAACCCTGAGGCACGCCAAACGTCACTTCACACCACTCCGACAAAATCTCTTCTCCCGTTTCTGAATATGCCACAGTACACTGTTTTCTACCGGAAAGATACGATCGCATCCAGTCCAGTGCGATGCCTCTAAATCCTAATTTCTCCATTTTTTTGGCACAGTATTTCGTGATGTACACAGTCGAATGCCCTCGAAAGATCCATGAATATACAGGCAATATTTTCCTTTCTATTAAGACCCTCTATCACCTCTTCAAGCAGTTGAAACATTGCTCTGGTTGTAGACCTTTTTTTTTGTGATTTTTGTTTAAGATATTTTGTTTCTGTGCAAATTTTTCTATTCTTCTGAGTACTACTTTTTCGATTATCTTAGAGATAACTGGATGTATTTATTATATGAGACAGTGGTACAGTTAAAACATCCGCACAATATTTCAAGAGAGTTATAGTTTTAACTGGTCAAGAAGAGGCCCTCATTGCAAGGACATTGGGTGTTGTTGGAAATTGGGGGTTTCCTCTCACGAAAGTGGATATTCGTAACGTCATCAAAAAATTCTTGGACAAACAAGGAAAAACGGTTCGAATATTCAACAATAACTGCCCAGGACCTGATTTCCTGGACTCATTTATAAAACGCAACAATTTAAGCGTCAGAATGGCTTCAAACATAAAGAGGTCCAGATCATCGGTTGATCATAATGATATTTTGGACTTCTTCAACAATATGAACTTAGCAATTAAGGAAGTGAAAAGCACAAATTTCTATAACTATGACGAAACGAACGTGACCGACGATCCTGGTTCCAGGAAAGTGGTGGTGCCCAGGAACACGAAGAGAGTGGAGAGAGTTCAGGAGCATTCCCGTGCTACCATCAATTTAATGGTTTGTGGAAACGCCAGTGGAGATCTTTTGCCAGCAATGGTGGTATACAAAGCTCTGAACCTTTACGACAACTGGACACAAGGGGGACCACAATGAACAAAATATGCGAGCAGTTCAAGCGGATGGTTCGACATGAACTGCCTCACGTCGAATCCACCAGAGAGAATGACGACAAAGTAGTGCTCGTTGGTGACAACTTGGCAAGCCACTTTTCACTAAAAGTGATAGAGGCATGTGGTGCAAATAATATCTACGTAACACCTTTCCCGGCCAATGCCACACATTTGATGCAGCCCCTAGATGTCGCTGTATTCGCCCCTATGAAGAAGAAGTGGAGGGAGATTCTCGATCAGTGGAGGAAGGAAACTCGCTACCCAGGAAGCATCCCGAAAGAGCAATTTCCCCATTTATTGGACAGATTGTGGAGAGGAATAGGTCCAAATGTGGCAGAGAATCTCAAACCCAGAAGAAGTTTTAAAGCGCATTCCTGATGGTATAAATGATGCAGAGGTTGAAAGAGTCTTAGATAACAGCTTGATTGATTTGCTGAAAGAGCATCGTGGAACTGGGACCGAGAGAAAACGTAAAAGGGGGAGAAAAGTCGATCCGGGAACTGATGCGTTTCGCACTGTTGCAGTTTCTGAGAAACCTTCAGCTGTTTCTGAGCTGTGCTCTGACAACGCAATCACATTTATATCTTTGTGTAAGTCTTCTATAAATATTTGTAGTTCCTCTGTTTTGTTTCGGATACTTTGTATATTTTGGTGAAGTAAAGTGAATTGGCGACGTGGTTGGTTTTTGTCTTTTTTACCTATGTGAAGTTGCTGCTCATCTGAAGCTTTCGAAAATTTGTCGCTTCTAACTTAGAAGACAAACACAATTACGTATGTATGTACATATAATGGAAATTACGTTCACGTGAGCTTCCGGCGTAATTGTAACGTCATACGAACGCAATTTAGATAATCTACCATCATCATCGTACTTATATCTACTATACCTTGTCATTAGTTGTATTAATAAAGACATGACATTCGAGTAGAATAAACACGCGTATATATATATATACATATATATGTGTATGTGTGTGTGTGTGTGTGTACCGAAGTAAAGCTATTACTTAACAGCGTTGCCTATGTTACGATGATCCAACTAGTGTATTCAAAGCACTCTACTCAATATGAATTTGCCCCGAGTGTTCAGCGTTAATTGCACCCTATACGTATAGATATATACGCTTTGATGAATTCCAAATAGGAACTTGTAGATGAGGCGCGCAGGGTGTTGAAGTCTAATTGAAGTTATTACAACGTAATTGGGAATTGGAGGAGGGTACGTTTTATCAACTTGATATCAGCGATATCAAGACACGAATCTATGACATCTATTTTTCTATTTTGCGTTGGTAGTAAAGAAACCATTAGAGCACGCTTTCGCTTCTCCGAAAACTGATTTATTTATGAATTTCCATGCAAAGGTTAAAGAACATTGTAATAATCAATTATATCTGTTTCAAATAAATTTTATTAATTATAATTTTGAATTGTAATCATAAAATTATCATTATTGTTGTTCATCTTTTATCAAGGATGAATTGAAGTCTTGGATTAATTTTATTCCTCTCTCAGCTGTGTCATTAACTACTCTTAAACCGTCCACTGTTCATTGTTTAGCTTTTAAATAATGTTGATTTTCACAGTATACATCAGGATATACATCGATTTCATAAAGTCCATGAAGAAACAAAATAATCAATTTCTTTGTCCAGCAACTGATCAACTTCTTGAAAATTAAGTTTTGCTTTTAGATCCCTGTTATCAGAATTACCTTCATTGTTTTCTTCTTCGGCTCATAATTTTCTAACCGTGCTTGTTTTCACATTTATGTCCAAATTATCATCGAAAAATGAAAAGGCAACTTGCTCCGAATTGAGATACCATAGATCGTTAATTATTTTAGACATTGCCTTGTCTGCAACTTCTTTATCAATTATTCTATATTGAACTATAATAGGTAAAGATTTTAATAATTGTAGGTCTTGGTTGAGGGCCAGGGTGGACTTGTGTGGATTAACCATGCTTTTAGATAAATATTGATTATAAATAAGCAAATATCTTCAATGGCCTTTCTCTCTAAATCAGTTAATGAAAATTGATCCCTGAAAAGAAATATTTTGAGGAAATAAATGGTCTTTGCCATCCATCAGTAGGTACCTAAAACCTGTGTAAAACCAGCAAATTGTCATAATTATGACAGTTTGACAGGTTTTAGCTGTCAAAACTACAGCTTATACAGCGTGTCCACGTCGATTAACTGGTCCCGTAGGCACACAGTTTACCTACTTCCATCTGGAGTGATGAATAGCTCCAGGTACTCTAAAAATAGTTTTTTTCCGGTGGTAGATGTTCTAAAGAAATTAGGCAAAATTGGATGAATTCTTTATCCCTCTTTCATCCCCGGGCTGACGAATTTCTGGTTTAGGAGCGATGGATCTGCCCATTTTGCAATTCCTTCCTTGAATCATTTTTGAGAAACGAACTTACCTATATTTTTTTTGATTTTTCAAGTCTTTCCATCTCAGCTGCTGGCCTCAATTCTTTTCGTTGAACAACTTACTCTAGATCGTGGTCGATCTTAGGGCTATACGACACTTAGAAGCTAGGGGTTTCTGATTTGTCTTGCTCTTTCCAAGAAGAAGAAACGTAATCAGTCTTAAATGTCTTTAGACTTAACAGTCCTTTAGACATAAATGTCAGGCCCTTCTTGCCTGTGGGGGTTGGTGCTAGTGATCGTCCAAGAAAATGAGCGTCTCAGCATTCCGCAGTGTTTGCTGAGGTTTTGGTAGGGGATGGAATGGTGATAGCTCGGATAGTTAGCTATTGAACAACTTACTCTAAATGGTGGTCGATCTTAGGGCTCTACGACACTTAGAAGCTAGGGGTTTCTGATTTGTCTTTCCAAGATTGTTTTTGCAGTAGTCTTCAGATACTCTTGAAGACTTGAGATTTATAAGTCTCTGCGCAACTGAGCGTTGCTGATGAAGTATGATGTATTGCACAACATCCTTAAAGTTTTATTTTGTAAGATGAATGAAACTGATTTAAGCTTGTCTGCGATAAGATGGACCAGATCAACGAGCCGTGAGGAAGAATCGGCCTTAACGTTGTTTCATACAACAATAATTCCTGACCCTGTGACCCAAATACTTCGTGGTAGTACTTATCACTAAGGTCTTTCAAAAATGATTTATTCTTCAGATTTTGTTTTTACCAGGGGAAAACAGAGCTCGATGAAGTAGTTGAGAGTACATGATGTAGCCAATTCAGAATTGATAAACCTTGTATCTGAAGCTACACTAAATGTGTCAGAAAAGGCAGTAACAAACTTTAAATTTGAACCTTTTTGTTGGGAGATTTCGAAGCGTTAGTTCATGTCCTTGTAATTCGAAAAAAAAATCTTTTAGACACTATATCTTCGACTAATCGTTATATTTATAATCCACGCTTGAGGTTGTATCGATGATCACGCGATTTTGACTGTCCACGTCGATTAACTGGTCCCGTAGGCACACAGTTTACGTTCTTCCATCTGGAGTGATGAATAGCTCCAGGTACTCTAAAAATAGTTTTTTCCGGTGGTAGACGTTCTAAAGAAATTGGATGAATTCTTTATCCCTCTTTCATCCCTGGGCTGACGAATTTCTGGTTGAAGAGCGGTGGATCTTCCCATTTTGCAATTCCTTCCTTGAATCATTTTTGAAAAACACGAACTCACCTATATTTTTTTTGATTTTTCAAATCTTTCCATCTCAGCTACTGGCCTCAATTCTTTTCGTCATTCTGCATTAACAGATTTCATGCAACCAGGGCGTCCTTTTCCTTTCTGGACTAACAAAAATTGCCTCTTGTCTTCTTCAGCGGTCTTGATAAGGGCATCCTGATGAGCAACGTCAAATAGGTCGTCAAAGCTTGATTTGTATTCCTCCTCTTTTTGATTTTGAGTGGCGCTTGCTGATATTTTAGCGCTTTTCTGCAGTTTTCTCCATTCATCATACAGTTTCTACAGTTTTGGTTGGTATCTTTGTTTTCTGCCAAAAAAAGAAGAATCTCCTTTATTGTAAGTCTAGTAGCTTCTTTATTATTTAATTTAACTTGGCGCATATTATAAAATAAACTACCTAAGACTTGGAAATTAGAAGATAAAGAAGAACTTTGTCATATGATGGGGGTTTGTTCAGTAATGAGAAATCGTTCTGTCAGCAACGAACCAAAAGCTCGTTCTATTAATATCACTTACTATCTAAAAAATAAAGAAAATAAGTTGATTAGAGTCTGCCAAAAGTTTTTTTACCATGGTTTTGGGGATTACCGAAAATCGCATTAATATTATCGCAAAAACCATTCTTAAAGGGAAATCGTGATGATGCTAATTTAACCATTGCAAAACTACATGAAATTTATAATTTGAAGTGTCAGGAAAATTGTAAAAATTTAGTATAAGATTCAGTTCACCTGCAGCAGATTGTTGTTCATTTTGTACTCGTCTCAAGCATAACATCGAGATGGAAAAAGATGCAAAGAAAAAATCTAACATTATGATTGAACTAAGAATCCATAAAAAGAGATCTACAGCTTTTTACGAGTTGGCCAAAGAAATACGCCCAAATTCAATAACGCTTTGTTTTGACAAGCAACAGATACAACCTCTACTACGAACCCCCATTTCCGACGCCTTTTACTCGCATCAAGTAAGTTTCTACGTTTTTTGCTGCGCTGGAATGAACTCTAAGTATCCAACCGGAAGAGGCTCAGTTGAAATTGGTTCTGCACTCCTAAGTTATCTGGATTCTTTAGAATATGATGATATAAGAGTGGTGAGATTATTATTGAGAGCAGCAAAAATTTGGTACTAAAAGGGAGGAAGATAAAAACTTAGACTGGTACAGAAAAATATTGTCTAATTTTGGTATGGATGAGCCAAAAGAAGATGAAAATATACACTGTGATTGCTTAGAATATGACGTTGGAGTTTGGAGCTATCTAGTTTGGGAGCTATCTTCCGTTGTATTATCAAAATATTAATAAAATTACTATCAAACTGTTTAGAACGGATTTATCTGCTTTTGTCTGATTGCTCCACGATTACTTTAATTAGCTTGACATCCAAATTGTCAAATGCCAATGTGACCAACTTCCAGTATAAAATAGTCCCTTATCAAACTTGTTCTTTAATATCCAATTTTCTTTAATTGAGACTGTTAGATTATAGTAACAAGCCTATCCGAATAACCAATCACGCACTTCTAAATCTAAACAGCCAACATTTCCAAATTACGAACAATTTCAAACAAATAAACAACACACGATAGTAAACCACCGCAAGATTCATTACCTTTACATTGTAGCGTGTGTAATTGTCAGACAAATGCGCTTTGTGTGTGTATATGCGTGATGATACAGTCTGCGAACCCTGTGTGGTGCCGAACAGTGTTGAAAACCTCGGGATTCGATTGTCCACATTTTAATTAAATTTTGTTTATATGTGAATTATTCTGGCGCAGATAACAAGCTCGCGATACCTAATGCAGTACTAATTAAATTCGTGCATCAATACATTCGCAAAACGCAGGGAACAGGCGGATGAAAGAGAGAGGAGGGTGATCAATAAAGCGTGTGCGGATAAAACTGATCGTAATTTAAATATCTAGAGAGGATATAAAGAGCGGAATAGAGATAGCAAATGGATGATAGAATAACGTATCGGTTGTGTAGAAAAGGACAGAGGTGGGAGGGGGATAACGCGAACGTGTTCTACTAACTCGTGCGTTGCCGTATTTACATATAGATTGGTTTAAATTTGCGGTTGTGGTATTGTCAATGTCTTGCGGAAAGGTTTTGTTAAACCTGCGGGGTTGGTATTACCTGATTTATGCGGCGGTTTATTTAGTTTATTACTGGTCTAGATCCAGTCATCTTTTTTAGTAAATATTTGTTTGTCACAGTTAATCTGGGACAATTTTATCCCGGACACAAAAATGTTTTAAACACAAATATAATTACCACACAAGAACTTTGATGTGGAAAGCCTATCTTGCATATTTTATAATTTAGACCATTATTTTTAGAAATATAACCCTAAAATATTGTGGGACATTAATGTCCCAGATTGTAATCAAGTTATAATAGCAAATTACGCTTACTACGTAAGAATTTGCTATTTTTCTTATATATTTTAGTGCGGGACAATTTTGTCCCGGACTCTAAAATGACAAATTTAGAGCGTAATGGGACGTAAATGTTAATTAACATCGAATTTAAACAAAAAAAAATGCATTTCGCTCAGTTTTCACCTAAAATATGCTGGGACATTAATGTCCCAGTTTCAAAATAATTTATAAATGCTATTTATGCTTACTACATGATAATTTAAACGATTTTAAATATATTTTTGTGTGGGACAAATTCGTCCCAGACTCTAAATTAACCAATTTCGAGCGTTTCATGCGTGAATTTGACATTTTTATCGAAAAATATGCTAGAATGGGACGTCAATGTTAATTAGCGCAGGACAGTGTCGTCCCAGATACGAACATTGTCAGTTTAAACAAAAAAAAATGTAATTTTATTCAGATTTACGCACTTTACGACTGTTTTCAGTGCAAACATGTGGCGGGATATTAATGTCCCAGTTTCAAAATAAATTATAAATGCCACTTACGTTTACGACATGAGAATTTTGACAATTTTAAATATATTTTGGTGTGGGACAAATTTGTCTCACACCACGTTGTCGTCCCATATACAAAAAATGTCGATTTAAACAAAAAAAACGCCTAAAATATGGCGGGACAACAATGTCCCACTTCACAAACATCGGATTCGAACCAGATTGTTGCAATTTATAACGATTTACGCACTTTACGACTGTTTTCAGTGCAAACATATGGTGGGATATTAATGCCCCAGATTCAAAATAAATTATAAATGCCACTTACGTTTACGACATGAGAATTTTGACAATTTTAAATAAATTTTGGTGTGGGACAAATTTGTCCCAGATTTGAAAATAACCAATTTCGAGCGTTTCATGCGCGAATTTGACATTTTTATTTAAAAATACGCTAGAATGGGACGTGAATGTTTATTAGCGTCGAACGATGTCGTCCCATATACAAAAATTGTCAATTTAAACAAAAAAAAAATCGCCTAAAGTATGGCGGGACAACAGTGTCCCACTTCACAAACATCGGATTCGAACCAGATTTTTGCAATTTATAATGATTTTATGTACTTTACGATTGTTTTCGGTATAAACATATGGTGGGACATTAGTGTCCCAGGTGTAAATCAAGTTATAACAGCGAATTATGGTTACTACGTGAGAGTTTATGATTTGTCTTGGATATTTTAGTGTGGGACAATTTTGTCCCAGACTAGAAAATGACAAATTTAGAGCGCAATAGGACGTAAATGTTAATTAGCGTCGGACTGGTTGTACTAAATACGAAAATTGTCAATTTAAACAAAAAAAAACAAATTTCACTCAGTTTTCATCCAAAATACGATGGGACATTAATGTCTCGGTGCACAAACATCGGATTCGAATCAGATTTTTGCAATTTATAATGATTTTATGTACTTTACGATTGTTTTCGGTATAAACATATGGTGGGACATTAGTGTCCCAGATGTAAATCAAGTTATAACAGCGAATTATGATTACTACGTGAGAGTTTACTATTTGTCTTGGATATTTTAGTGCGGGACAATTTTGTCCCAGACTCGAAAATGACCAATTTGGAGCGTAATAGGATGTAAATATTAATTAATGTGAGACAATGTCGTCTCAAATACGAAAATTCTTCTTTTAAACAAAAAAAATTATTGAATTTTTACCTAAAATATCGTCGAGACATTAATGTCCCGGTTCACAAACATCAGATTCGAACCAAACTTTTAATATAAACATATGGTGGGACATTAATGTTCCACTTGCAAAATAACTTATAAATACTACTTACGCTATCTCTTTTAACGCTGATGTAACAACTTTGCACGTAAGTAATAAACCCGAACTACGTCGGAGCTATGGATACTACGTCGAACCTATAAAACTTAAATAGTTGATATTTAGAAACTGCGTCGGATCTATCCTAAAACTACGCCGGAGCTATAAAGCCGCTTATTTTTACATATTCAAAAACTATGTCAGATTTGTGCGGAAACTACATCGGAGATACCTAGAGACTGTGTCGTAGCTATGTATGTATAAAGTTTCTTGGTTAGTGATGTGAGAAAACAGCGTCGGATCTACATGGAAACTATGTCGAAGATATTGCTTCAGAAACTACGTCGGAACTATAAAACCATCTACTTGCCCTTATCGAGAAACTGTATCGGTGTTCTTAAATATGACTGGTGCTTTCGCGAGACAGTTTGTCTAATTTTTATACAGTATGATGAAATATTGTATTAAACCAGTAGATGGCGTTCGAGTTGGTGACTATCGATTGGCCTAAACCCCCTCTGTGCTTCATTTAGGAACCTAGGATTTAGACTCTAAACTTGACGTAAAATTTTGGATTAAGTCATGGTATTAGAATGGCCAACACAATATAACAATTTGTCTGGATCTAAAACATACTAAACACGTATTTCCATATATCAAACCTAAAAAAAAAAACACACACACACACACAACGTGGGGTTTAAGCCAATATCATCCATTATTGATTTATTTTCCGATCTCGCCCCAAAAACTGCGTATAAATTCGACTATATTTAAAACTAAACAGGCAGCAGAAAGCTCTCATCGCCTACCTCCCTGCTCATGCGAAAACAATACGTTTCAAATATTAATGTTGAACCTCGAATACTGTGGCGCACGTTTATCGTAGAAAATCGTGGAACTGAGGGTCGGTAGCGAACCAGAGTCCGGTGAAAAATCAAAAACGCGCTTGACCGCCGTGAAATATTGAAACGGGGAGTGTTTATTTAACATAACCGATTCTACATAGTACATACGTACAGCGAGAACCGATATATCCGTCGAAGTTCGTTCCCATACCTATTTGCGGTGAGGAAAATGTGTGTATTTGTAGGTTAAACGTTACACACATTGAAATTTGCTCCGAGCACGATCGTAGAATGCGTAGAATATGGTAGGGTTAGGTATAAAATCGGGTGAAATAAATGTTAGCGAACAGGGAATCGTATTGGTTTAATGTAAACATTGGAGAAAATTTAAAATTGTTAGGTTAAATGTAGCTTCGGGAAAATATTGCTTTTATTTATTTAACTCCAATGGATACGTTCGTGTTTTGTTCTGGACGAATTTCCGACCTTAAATGGTATAGACTCTAGATCATACAAAAAAAGATTTAATTTAAACAAACGGCATATAGCATTTGAAAAGTCTGGAAGATAAGTATGAAACAAGTTGTGTCCATTGGCAAATATCATTAGAGAAAAAAAATTAATGAGCATGATCTTAGAAGAAGCAGAACATCTACATAATGCTGGAACCACAAATTCCTTCTGGTCAGAAAATCTGCCTCATATAATAAGGGATTCAATTCTTCACGAAAGAAATTAAGGTAAATTTCCCCATTCAAGCTTTCGTCAGAAACATATGGACCTATAATATAGATACCCAGAATACTCACTCACACGTTCGCAGCCCACCAATGTTGAAAATCTCTTGGTCTGAACCAAAATAGTTTTTCTGTTGGACTTTGTAAATGATCATATCTCGGTCGCCATCAACTGCGTTCAAGTTCAATATCTTCGCTAAGACTTTCTTTTTCATCCTCTCTAAGTTGATGTTCTGATAACTTGATTACTGTTTTCTGGATATCTAAATCTGGTCGTGTGCTTAGTTAGTGTTGAGTTTGTCGAGCTTGCTTCTGTACGAGTTGTACCTGTTCGGCTCTTACGTTCGTCAGATTCTCTCTCTTTGTGTTGACACTCGGATTCTGTCCGGGTGGGTGCTCTAATGGCAAAGTTCCGCTGACACCACATACCCTCGCGAGGGTCTATCAACCGATTAGAGAATTTTGACGTCCGTGAGAGTCCCAAAGGGTCAATCTCAATGTGAAGTACACCTTTTTTGAAGTAATTGATGGTCACAGAATGCCAGAAATGCGTTCATATTGGAACTGCTCTTATTGTCGATAATAGCATTGTAATCGAATGTAGGCTTTCACGGCCACTGTTCCATAAAGATGTATGTTTCGGGTATTGCCGTGGTTGTTGTAACAAACTTGACGTTTCGCTGATCATAGCAGGATACGCACACCTGCCATATATTGCTGGAGTCACGGACAGGCTGAAGAAAACCTTGGAGAAGAAGAACGTCAACGTCAGGCTCAGCACAGTCAAGAAAATAAAAGAACTGCTTCCATCCAACAAAGACGCCATTCCGAGACTACAAGCTAAAGGCATCTAAGAACTTCAATGCCAGTGCGGGAAATCGTATATTGGACAAACCGGGCGCAGTATACAGTGCAGAGTGAAAGAGCATCGCAGAGATGTCGAACAAGGAAATACTGGAAAATCTGCAGTAGCTGAACACTACCACACCGGAAGCAGTCACGTAATCGACTACAATGACGTGAAGATACTTTCCAAACGCAATCACTACTACCCACGGATAGTGAGAAAATCCCTGGAAATAATGAAGAATCCGAACAAGTTCAACCGAGAAGATGGATACAGATTGAGTAAGGGATGGCAGTTAGCGCTGGAGAACCCGAAGCAGCAAGGACCAACGAGGACGCATCCGAGATCATCTAACACGAATCGAGGAGAAGCATCGGACACGGATCAGAGAACGATAACGGATACGGTTCAGCGGACTGGAACGGATACGGATCACTGAAGCGGAACAGGGACTGGGTATATAACGAGGAGCAGAAGACATCAACATCAGTCTTTAGAGAACTTCTGAAGAAGCTGACAGTATGATCAGCGAAACGTCAAGTTTGTTACAACAACCACGACAATACCCGAAAGATACATCTTTAATAGCATTGTATTTAATGTTTTAGTTTTTCCTTGGTATTGTCGACAATTGACATTGTTCTATCTACAAGGGAGATGATTATCGATTGCTTTTGTGCCGGGTGATGATAACGATCCGTATGTGTGGATTTCCTGTACACAAGATGACTTAAGTGGTCACTTGGTAAGTCAGTAACTAATGCATCAATAACGGCTAGGGAATTGTCTGTTTCAATCTCCATGGTGAATTTGATGTCGGGATGGTGCTGGTTAAGGAAATCCAAGAAAGTAGGTGAGAGTGTTTTTACCGCGCGGTCGAGTAATGAAAGTGTCATCAAGGTATCTTAAGTTTTGGTTTTAAATTTGCATGTTTCAAGGTTGTGGTCTCAAATGCGTCCATGAATATAACGGAAATGATAGCGGCAGTAAAAGTTTGTTGATAGTATTTTGCCTGGAAGATAAAGTTGAAATTGAAGAGATCCATTTTTTGGCTAACTTGACTAAGTCTGGGAATTCATTGTTCTGGATTAATAATTGGTGGATTATAACGACGAAATCGTGTGAAGAGTGAGCTAACATGATTTCCGCTAAGTCGTAAGTGGGCGAATCTATTGGTCGGAATGGTATGTTTTGTTCATGGATTTTTTAAAGTTCATACAATCGAGGTGGTTCGGATTCTTTGAGTATTATCCATTTTTGTGTGTCTGGAGGAATGTCAGAAGATTTAATTAACGAAGTGATTCATCATTTAAATTTTGAGATGGGATCATGCGACAAGGAGGTGTGAAATTTGTTCAGGTTGATAGTTGCATTTCCAAACCCTTGAATAATAGTAATTCTTCTGCTTCCGACAAGAGGTGTAACGATATATTTTGAATTATTTTTTATGGTGATGATGGCATGATTTTCCTTAATGAGTTGGAAGGTGCTTTGGGATTGAGTAACTTCTAAAGGAAAGGAGAAGTCTAGTTCATGACGGTAATATTTGATTTATTCGCGGATAAGTGCTGAGCTGGCAGGTTTTCTGAGATAGTGAAGTGGTAATGTGTGTTTTCCGCTTCAGCTTTGATGCAACGAAGTTAACCAAACTACGAGTTCCGTTCTTCTAGCTCTTACGGTTCCCAGATCTTTCAACTTCGTTTGACGCTCAGATTTGTCAATCAATATATCCAATTCATTCTTTGGATCTATCCAATATGAACGCTAGTTGCAAGTTAAATTTTGCTTTGATACCTCTACAGCTCTTATGTTCGTCAGATTCTCTCTCTTTTTTTTTACACTCGGATTTTGTCTGAGAGGGTGCTCTAATGGCACAGTTCCACTGACACCACATACCCTCGTGAGGGTCTATCAACCCATTAGAGAGACTGACGTACATGAGAGGCTCAACAGGCCAATCTCAATCCTTTTGAATTAATTGAATTAATGGCCGCATAATACCAAAAAAGCATTCATATTAGGATTGTTCTTGTTGTTGAAGATTTATTTATTATTTGTATTCTAATTGGAGGAGTTTTGTATATAAATAAATAAATAAATTACGAAGATGAGACGATGAAAAAAAAGATGAGGAGTCCTACATTTTACAAGTGTCTAGAGTATAGACCGACGTTTCGGCACCCTCCTCTACATGCATACCAATTATGGCACTTAGCTCCACAATTCAAACAATTTCTGGAGCTAAAAGGAGAAATGGCACTGCCAGGGGCACAAATCTATGCAAGATAGGCTAACTTCAAGTCTTCTGTGTCTTATCGCGTGGATAAGTTTACAGTTGACGTTTCGCTGAAGCAGATGCTACACCATACCATGAATCTGCTTTTGCCATTCAAATCCTACAGAATTCTTCTCCTCATTAATGCTCCTTTTTAATATTTAATCGATTGCGGCCTCTAATACATATAACATATGTACCTAGAGAGTGTTAATACGTCCTTCCCGGTATTCATTTCCCACAGCATCACGTAAAAGTCTTCCTATTAATATTTCAACGACCATTAAATCCTATACATCTCGCTGTGCTGCGTGTGTTTGTATCTAACCGCATTAACGGAATATCATTCCATTAGATTCCATCACGGACGGGTAGGAGTTTCGTCTCTCAATTCCCCGAAGTAAGGACGTTACCGGAATTCACCTACATATACATATATACCCTACTTACCGAAGCGGTGCCGTGGCGGTATCAGGAAAGAATCTCTTAAAATACAAGACAGAGAAATCCGTACTTACGCGACACACACCGACCATATCCCACAGTTTTTCCCTTTTCGACATTAATTTACGTCTGCGGCGGTTAATTTTCCGTCTCTGTCCGGCTACAGGGGCGTCTTCCCCGCGAATCGTGCGTTACACGTGATTCACATCTTTCAGGGACCTAAATTGAACCCTTTTCCATTATGTAGTCGACGCGCTCCCCAGACGCTATACGGTTAGGTTGTATAAAGACATAAGAGCGACGGAAAAAGATTGGAGGTGGTGGGAGGTGTGGGAAGGGGCGGTTAGGTATCGAGATGGTGGAAAAAAGGGGGGAACTTGACGGACGGAGAAATGTTAACTGAACACTCGACTGGCTCTGTATATAATTTCCTCTTCAGCGGAGACAAACGGGGACCCACTCGAGGGCCACACAAGAATAAGGATGAAATGATAGGCGAGGAAAAACTGTTGTGGGGGGGAGGGGGCGAAACTGGGGGATGAAGGAGATAGAGAGGGAAGGGAAAAAATCTTGGGAAATCTTGAATAGGGAGACGACGTCTTTCCATTCGATTTTGATGATTATTATGACAGGTTGAATGTGATTGTGATTCGTCTTTGTGAAAGCGATTTTGATAGTGTTTTTCTTGCTTCTATTGCCATTAAACCCACTCCAACACCTATAAAAAGTGTGACGCAAGCACAAGTGGAGGTAATTGATGATTCATTGTTAGTTACAGCAGCGATTACGAATCTGAAGAAAATATCTTATCTCCAATCGCTGGGGGACAAATCTGAGGAATATGCTGAATGAGACACCAATTAAAACCCTAATACTCCCGATGTATTGTTTATTCCTTTTCTAAGTAATCGACAACTCCAAAATGCAGTTGCCATAACTTTTTCTGTTGATAAAACCATATTTGCCTTCTTTGATTGCTGTCTTCTGCCCATTGTCTAAATTATTCTTTAGTTTCGGGAGTGTAATGGGGGGATCCAAGTTTCATCGGCTGCCTATAAAGTCCTTCTGATTGCAGTACAAAAGTGCCCAAACATCGCTAGAAACACTCAAACAAATCAGTTTTTGTTCCGGTGCGACCCCCAACGCTCAATTTCCAATTCTTCTGCTATCTTTCGCACAACACTTCTAGTCGCAGGTCATCCACGACGATGCGGTGGACTTATTCAATAATATCCAGAACAGCAAAAGTTTTTGGACCTCCTCTATGACCACGTTTTGGCAACCTAGTTTTTAACCATTCTGCTTTGATTTCGATTGGTCTGAAGTTTTTTTCCATTCGAACAATCAATTCCGCAAGATGTTGGCTTTGACGTATAGCCAAAACGAGACTCTAATTGACAGATTTCGCTCTGTACTATGATATTGAACCGTTTTAATCTTCGCGACCAATCTGGCAGAGCCTACCAACATCTTGTCTAGCGTAACTTGATCAATTGCATCCCCAGGTCATCGCTAGAGGGTAAAACCAAAATCTACCACAGGTAAACAAGAAGTCAATGACGCTAGTGCGACATCAATTTGAGGTGTAAGTCTAGGATTTCCTCCACAACAATGATATATCTATATTATTCGGATCGTTAGGGCAAGGGAGAGGGTGGCAATGCTTTTGTTAACTCATGTAGAGATCAGTTCTCTTTGATCATCTTCCATATCATCAAATCAACGATTGACTACTCAGCATGCATAATGTAATCGGGAGAAGGCTCAAACTTTTCTGAATCACTTTGATGCCAGAATTCTTTCCAGCTAGAGTTGATCGTTTTGGATAGGTAAACAATTCTGAATCAGATTTCACCTTAGAGAAACTTTGAAACATTGCATTGGTGTACGGTTTCGTAAAATTTGAAATAACCTTCTGGTCGATGAGCCGGATGACTAGTAATTTATTAAAATGGACAACATAAGCCTTGACGAGATAATAAATATCCGTCGAGCCAATGGAATTGCAGAGGACTAGTTGGGGACATTATCATAAGTTGCTTCAAATTCCAAAGTAAATAAAGTCAGAAGAAAGAAAGCTTTTGGTCAAAAGTGTAATTATTGTAATGGAACGAATCATATCCAAAGGCTTGCAAAAAATATCCTAAAGGCAAGTTTTATAAGAAAAGAGAAAAGGTCAAAAAACAGCAGCAGATCACTGGGAACTAGAACAATCATAATCAGTATGGATTTCATTTTGCAATCACCAATAACATCACCATGAAACAGAAGAGTTAACCCTGTTAGCCACGCATAGATTTATATCCTGGCAGTGTCTTTTCCTCTTGTGCAATAAATGTCGTCTCTTAATGATAGAACGTCCAAACATTTGTCCTGTCAGAAGGACAGCTGTAGATTGCGTTTGGGCCTGCTGGAAGGACCACTTCATATCTAAAATCACACATTTTTAGAGCCTGCCAAAACGATAAACTGTCCTGCCGGCAGGCCCTTTGGACGTTCTATCATTAAACAGGTTCTTCTTATCACAATTGAAGACTTATGATTAACAAAAGAAACACTTAACTTCAATGATTGCTATTAAAAACATGCAATACCATTAAATAAACATGGATAAACAACAAAGATATTAGAAGCACAAAACAATAAGACGTGGATGACATTAATAACAAGACTTCTAGTAAATTAAGTAACATGAACGACATAACAATGGATTAATATTGCAAGTAGCGGATGGGAGACAGGACTTTATCGTTGTCGAACATGTAATGAGGAGAGAGCGGTAAGAAAAGAGCTGAGCGAAGAGAGCAAAATTATAGGTTAGAACGCGATCTCGACAAGCGCGTATAAAATTAACTCGCATGTTAAGAACGAATTTCCGTTACGGTTAGGCATATACGCTATTCAATAATTCCACTATATACAGATCATCAATCACACATTTTCGAATATCGCGTTTAACGTGAACGGGAGCGAGGGCATAAAAGCCGGCGAGTTATGAAACGCTCTCTGACAGTAATGTGAATGAATGGTATGGAATTAGGCGCGATTTTTTCACCCCCTATACGGATATGATTTTAATAATTTTTTTTTTATTATACCACCACAGAAATTGGCAATCGAAAGAGCACAAATTAATTAATACGATCCTGTACTAGTCAGGTCGACGATCACGATTCTACAAGTTTACGAAAATCCTTTTAATTAAATTTCGCGCTTCTTGTTTGTTTACACCCCATCTCGTCCCCTCCCCCCTCTTTCCGTTTCACCGTGAAACCATCTTCGATTGCGCTTCGTGACTCGTATCCCCTCGCTATATTGCTATAGAGATCCGTTGATTTCGGTTTGCCGTACACGTACCGCTTACGAAACGTAGTGAGTCTCCCTTCTTCGAATCCCTCTCTTTTCATTTTCTTCATTCTTGTTCAAAGGACTTCTATTGGAAAAATCCGTGCGCTAATTTAATTCGTGAACATTTCTTTTCAGAGATCGTTATCTCTTTCCTTCTTGTAGTTATGTAGGAGAGGGTGGAATTAATCGTCTTTGTCATTTATTGCGATGATATCGTCGCCGTTTAAATCCGGGGGGGATGAAGTTATTATTAGTCCGATACTCTAACCTCAAAAATGTTGAATGAAACAATATGACATCTGTCTGATAAATGTCATTTAAATTTTGACGTAATATTATTATTATTAAAAAACCCAGCATGTACAAAGCAATTTGCTAATGTCTGTTGAGAAACGCGATCCCAAGCTTTGGAAAGTAGAAAAATAGCCTGCAGGATATCTAGTTTTTGAGGAACACCATTTTTTTTGGCTGCACAGACGAGGCGTAAAGGCAAGCTCAGCCACAAGAAAGACCATGCTGTTTTACTCCTCTTAGCCAGGTTGCAGTCCGACAAAGAAGTTCGCAACCTGGTCGAAAGTCAGTTTTCTTAGTCCCTCTCCCTGTCCACTGTCGAGCAGTCGGCAAGAAGATGGATTGGAGTTTCCTCCGCATTCCCACAGTTTCTGCACATGGGAGAGTTTACTATACCCATGCGATGCAGGTGTTTGTTCAGTGAGCAGTGACCGGTTAAGATTCCTGTGAGTAACCACAACCTGACCCTGCTCATGGAAACTGCCTTGCGCAGTTTTTCCTTATACGGGCGAATCCCGAGAGTTTTGCAGTGTCTCATGCCGGCAAGTGCATTCCAGTGGGAGCAATGCCTAACATTTTGTGACCTCTGATTCCAGAGTGACCTGGCTCCCATCTCAGTGTTGTATTGTGACGCTACGCCAGTTTTGCGAGAGTCTTATGGCAGTGTAGCACTACCTCGGAATCCTGACAGCCTGTAGTGCTCTAACGGCAGCCTGACTTTGCTGAGTGCGTTGGCCGCATAGCCCAAACTAGCTTTGTGCCACCAGACTAACGCTGCGTAAGTTATAGAGGGTACTATAACTTTCGTGTACAGCCAGTGTACCATCATAGGTTTCAGCCCCCACGTTTTGCCAAACATTCCTCTACAGGCCCAAAAGGCCCTCGTGGCTTTGTTTGTTACCTGTTCCAGGTGTGGTCTGTACGTCAATTTGACGTCTAAAGTCAGCCCCAGGTATTTGACCTCAAAGAAGTCGAAAATGGTCGCACACTGAAGTCTGGAAAGCTTCTTTCTTCGAGTGAACGCGACCATGGTCGTTTTTCTAGGGTTAACAGTTAACCCTTCTCTTTTGCACCACCTTTCCACGAGTCCGAGTGCGACTTGCATCTTCTCGGATATCACGCCCGCGAACTTGCCGCAGATCATGATGGTGATGTCATCGGCATAGCCCTGTGCATGGAAGCCCGCCGTCCGAAGATCGGAAAGCAGGCCATCCACCACCAGGCACCACAGCAAGGGTGACAGCACTCCGCCCTGTGGGCAGCCAGCTGCCACGATCGCCTTTATAATGCAGAGGTTCTGTGACACATTTACCATCCTGTTTCTTATCATGGTGTCGATCCACCTTGTCACCGTTGGCTCGACTCCACGTCTTTGCAGTTCCCTACCAATCGACAGAAAGGACGCCCTGTCAAAGGCGCCCTCTATATCAAGGATGGTGGCCAGAGCATGACTTCTTTGTTGCTTGAGGCAATTTCTGCTCGCCGGGCAGGCTCATGAATAGTTTGCTCACAGGATTTTCCAGGTTGATTGGTTCGCGTTTAAAAGCAGCTTTGCCAATACGGAGTCCCTCAAATGTCTGTCAATTATCTTCTCTAAAGTTTTGAGAAGAAAAGAGGCTGATGGGCCGGTACGACTTCGCTTCCCTGTAGAACGCCTTGCCCTGTTTAGGAATGAAGACCACCCGAGCCTGTCTCCAGCTATTTGGTAGATATCCCTTAGCTACGGGCAAAATAGAGAAGATGCTTCTAATAAAAGAATTAACGACGTATTTAGAAGAATATGCATTAATGCATTAGCAATTGACACAGTTCCAGTATCATATGATGATGCTATCTTGTGCCCAGATGCAAGAAACTATAGAGAAGCTATGTCAGAAGAATTTAATGCTCTAACAGACAATTCAACGTGGTATTTGACAGGGCTGCCAGATATTAAAAAACTTATTGGGTTGTAAATGGGTTTGTAGTATTTATTAAGAGGAATATTGATGGAAGCATCCAAAGATACAAAGCCCATACGGATACAAAGAAGGTGTTGATTACTTCGAAACTTTTGCCCCAGTTGTGCGTTATGAATCTATTAGAATACTTTTAGCCTTGGCTGCAAAAGAGGATCTGGAGATTTCAAATGGAACAACCACCAGACCTTCATAGTGGATAAGAATCAACTACATCTCGTTTGCAAACTGCAACGCCTTAAGGCCTTAAGCAAAGACTAAGATGTTGGAATTCCAAATTTGTACATTTTTTGAGGTTATATAAACTTGATCCTTTTGTTGGTCAAATTGAGGATCAAAAGATCTATCTGGCACTGTATGGATTACTATGGATGGATTACTATTATCCAAATTGTATTTCTTACGTAGTTTCGGTTTTTTTCCGACCTCATGAGCGTCCCTCCGAATGCAAATCCTAGTTTACGATGCAATTAAATTTACTTTTTGTTTAAATAAAATCAAAGAATGATTGTTGATGATGTTTTTTTATGGGATACTCTATATAGTGTCCTACATAGAAAGACCAGACTTATTAAGTGAAAATGCATTTTATGTACATAGACAAAATTTTACGAGAGAGCGCAGCACCATTCCCCTTTTTTCACATTTATTGCCTCGCGAAATGGATATACGGAAGGTTATAACAGAAATGGCGACGATATTCTTTACGAGTTCCCGATCCCGATGTAATATATCTCTGTGCAAAATGTTTATCGAAGGTTTTATCTCGTCGAAAACCCATAAAACAAGACGGTTTAATCAAAGATCCACTGTACACATCCTTAAATAAATTATATTAAACTCAAAAATATTTTAATAAAAATTGGATACAACCACGCGGATAGCGTTAATCTATTAATAGAATTACATAAATCCGATGTACATTCCGAGCACCGCACTCGTTTATATTTCGCTTCCCTCTCGTATTTCAACAAGTAATCGCAGGTCGTCGCCTGTCCGGGTCGGCTAGCGACACATCCTCTCATCACTAAACTATGGTTACGTTTACCTTCGAAAATTTCATACACCATACAATTATTATAGCTAACATCGTGCGAAGTGTATAATTCCACTACTTGATCGATGAGCTCGATGGATTCCTTTCGGCTACACACCACCACCGGTAAATGAGGAGGTACAACACCGCAATCTTCTCGCGAATAACCTTTACATTTGTAACACGATATCGCTAACGATGGTGATCGAGACGCGAACCAGATTAAGCAAATAAACTTGAGTAACTTCATATTGACAGGTTAATTATGTAAATTTTGACAGCTGTCACTTTACAAGCTGTCACTTTACGATGTTACGATATTATGGATATTATGCTTACCACCCACCGTAATTTAAAGCGGCCTGCACACGAAACGATCGGTTGTACGACTTGTCGTACTACAAGTTGAAAATAATAACCGTCAAACCAACTACGATGTTGCAATAGATTGTAGAGCTGATCGTTTCGGTTGTAAGCCACTTTAAGCCGTCGGCGTCGATTGTAACCGCCGTCTGTAGACTCAGTCATCGCATGCAATCGTTTGAGACGTTTCTTTTATGACATCGACTCTATCGACATTCTACCGTTGAAAGATTGAAACATTTCAAAGTAATAATACAGATAGGATCGTCACAAATTCGAAAAGCCTTTTTAAGAGCCGAATAACTGCCGAACCCATTGATCAGCCAGACACGGAATCATCTTCAAGGAAAGAGGACTCACCACTATTTCCAATCTGGCATCCTAAACGTGTTCGTTGAGATTTAAATCGGGTGATTGCGAGGTGACTTTGTGACAGATTTTACACTTTTAATAATTTTTTCAGTTTTAGTTTTATACCTGGAAGGTCGAGTAAATAATATGAAGTGACCACATCATTTAGCTACTAAACAATGACGATGTGAAACAAAAAACAATAGTAGTTTAGCCAAAATTGTGATCGGTCGGCTATCGAGTTATGGCTAAAAAAACCATCCACAGATTGTTTTTTATATTCTCTCCGCTATGGTCAGCTACCAAATGAATCTACTCCTACTAGCGCAATAAGTTTGGTAATGGTACTGTGTACCCTTCTCAGCCTTCAGAATTTTGGCACATCGATCGGCTATCGAGTTATGGCTAAAAAAAAACCATCCACAGATTGTTTTTGTTTTTCTCTCCGCTATGGTCAGCTACCAAATGAATCTACTCGTGCAATAAGTTTGGTAATGCAACTGCATATCCTACTCAGCCATCAGAAGTTTGGCACACCCTTCGGCTATAAAGTTATGGCTAAGAAACCCCGATCCACCGATTGTTTTTGTTTTTCTCTCCGCCCTGGTCCCAAATGAATCTACTCGAGCAATAAGTTTGGTAATGGTACTGTGTACCCTTCTCAGCTTTCAGAATTTTGGCACATCGGTCGGCTATCGAGTTATGGCTAAAAAAAAAACCATCCACAGATTGTTTTTGTTTTTCTCTCCGCTATGGTCAGCTGCCAAATGAATCTACCCGCGCAACAAGTTTGGTAATGCAACTGCATATCCTACTCAGCCATCAGAATTTTGGTACACCCTTCGGCTATAAAGTTATGGCTAAGAAACCCCGATCCACCGATTGTTTTTGTTTTTCTTTCCGTCCTGGTCCCAAATGAATCTACTAGCGCAATAAGTTTGGTAATGGTACTGTGTACCCTTCTCAGCCTTCAGAATTTTGGCACATCGGTCGGCTATCGAGTTATGGCTAAAAAAAACCATCCACAGATTGTTTTTTATTTTCTCTCCGCTATGGTCAGTTGCCAAATAAATCTACTCGCGCAATAAGTTTGGTAATGCAACTGCATATCCTACTCAGCCATCAGAATTTTGGCACACCCTTCGGTTATAAAGTTATGGCTAAGAAACCCCGATCCACCGATTGTTTTTGTTTTTCTCTCCGCCCTGGTCCTAAATAAATTTGCTAGCGCAATAAGTTTTATAATGGTACTGTGTACCCTTCTCAGCCTTCAAAATTTTGGCACATCGGTCGACTATCGAGTTATGGCTAAAAAAAAACCATCCACAGATTGTTTTTTATTTTCTCTCCGCTATGGTCAGTTTCCAAATGGATCTACTCGCGCAATAAGTTTGGTAATGGTACTGTGTACCCTTCTCAGCCTTCAGAGTTTTGGCACATCGGTCGGCTATCGAGTTATGGCTAAAAAAAACCATCCGCAGATTGTTTTTTATTTTCTCTCCGCTATGGTCAGTTGCCAAATGAATCTACTCGCGCAATAAGTTTGGTAATGCAACTGCATATCCTACTCAGCCATCAGAATTTTGGTACACCCTTCGGCTATAAAGTTATGGCTAAGAAACCCCGATCCACCGATTGTTTTTGTTTTTCTTTCCGCCCTGGTCCCAAATGAATCTACTCGCGCAATAAGATTGGTAATGGTACTGTGTACCCTTCTCAGCCTTCAGAATTTTGGCACATCGGTCGGCTATCGAGTTATGGCTAAAAAAAAAACGATCCGCAGATTGTTTTTTATTTTCTCTCCGCTATGGTCAGTTGGCAAATGAATCTACTCGCGCAATAAGTTTGGTAATGCAACTGCTTATCCTACTCAGCCATCAGAATTTTGGTACACCCTTCGGCTATAAAGTTATGGCTAAGAAACCCCGATCCACCGATTGTTTTTGTTTTTCTTTCCGCCCTGGTCCCAAATGAATCTACTCGCGCAATAAGTTTGGTAATGGTACTGTGTACCCTTCTCAGCCTTCAGAATTTTGGCACATCGGTCGGCTATCGAGTTATGGCTAAAAAAAAACCATCCACAGATTGTTTTTGTTTTTCTCTCCGCTATGGTCAGCTGCCAAATGAATCTACTCGCGCAATAAGTTTGGTAATGCAACTGCATATCCTACTCAGCCATCAGAATTTTGGTACACCCTTCGGTTATAAAGTTACGGCTGAGAAACCTCGATCCACTGATTGTGTTTGTTTTTCTCTCCGCCCTGGTCCCAAATGAATCAACTCGCGCAATAAGTTTGGTAATGGTACTGTGTACCCTTCTCAGCCTTCAGAGTTTTGGCACATCGGTCGGCTATCGTGTTATGGCTAAAAAAAATCCATCCACAGATTGTTTTTGTTTCTCTTCTCAAGTCCGGTCAGCTGCCCAATGAAATGGTCCAATTGTTTTACCGATGAGATCAAATTATAGCTTAAAGTGTTTTAGTTAATTTTAACTGATTATTGTTTTGAAAACCTGTGCGGCACATCATATAAGTATATACAAGTGTGGCTAGAAAGTTGTGGGTAACTTCAGCTAAATTTAATTTTGTGGCTTTGAAGAACTGCACCAATGATACCTGCAATTCTTGCAGCATATGGTAGCACAACGTCCTCATGGATAAATATTCCAATAGTAAGTGGCGTTTAAATATCGATCCAATAGAAGGATGTCAGTCCCAAGGCGTCTTCACCCTCCCATTTTGTTTGCATCTGGCTGCCAACCAAATCCGGATTCGTCAGAAAACAGAACAAAGGCCCAGATTTGTTGAACCGAATTTAAAAATTGCTGCGACCATTCTAATCTTCTTCCACGATTTCCTTTCAACAAAGCGTTCCTGCTTTGTCTCTTAGAGGATGACTGGCATTAAAAAGAGCAGACTATACGATCCATACGATTGTACAATCTATCATCTATCTCATCGTAGTTGGTTTGACAGTCCATATGTGGAGGAAAACCAGCGATTAACTTGCCTTTACGTTTTTATTTTCAACTTGTAATACGACAAGTCGTACAACCGATGGTTTCGTCTGTAGACCGCTTAAGCCTACTTGAGACTTGATCACAGGATGGATCCCTTGGTGAAGGAAGACTTGCATCTTCCTGCCCTTTGCTGCAATATTGACGTTCAGGTGACTGACGAATGAGCCTTCAAGTTTCGGCTGCCCCACATCTGAATGTCTAGAAAGCTGATCTTACGACCTTATATGTGGCAATCGCGGAAATAGATCGGACTGAATTTAAAACCAGAACAAAGGACTTACCGATAGATAACGTTTGCAAGGAATTCTACGATTTAATTTTATCGGTAATCGCACCAGGTTGGTTCCTACCTACAGAACCAATAATGATATTCATACTGGAAGATGTCCAGGAGATAGAAATCCAATTATTATCGATATCGACCCTAAAAGATGCCGGTTGTTTATCAATACCAAGAAAACGGATGCAAATTTAGCTCGCCTCCGTGTGGTGCACCCTGGTTCATGCTAAAGAGCTCACAAACTGTTAGCCAAACAATCCTCAGATGTCCTAGCTAGAGCCCATAAGGCCTGGCATGACAGCAAACTCAATTGGTCTTTCTCAGAATCCTCTAATTAGAAATCTTGAAGCGTGCCTCAAATTCTGCCAACGTAATATAGAAGGAATGATCTGGGTCAAGAATCAGATCCTAGACATCGCGAAATATAATGTCCCAATTCGGGCGTACGAGAGGATGCATTCTGTGGACCCACCACAACTACACAGGATCAAAGGTTACAAACCTAACCATTAGATTATATTAGACTAGATTAGAAGTAGATAGATGGGCCGAACCAGGTGAAAGCGTTGCCCTAAGGGGGGAGCCCTGAGAGTCATATTTATAGTCCGTGCTTGAGGTTGTGTCGATGCTTGAGCACGCAATTTTGACAGATTTGACATTTACGTCAAAATCACGTCCTCAACCATCGACACAACCTCAAGCACTGACTATAAATATGACACTAAACGACACTAAACGAGTTGGGCACCCAAAGGGAATTAACTTTGGCCTGGCCCCCAGCCACACGGACGTGAAGGGAAACGAAGCGGCGGATGAGCTGGCCAGGCGGAGGTTCGTCAAGGCCTTTCATAGGAGTTGATCCTTCCTTCGGCATCACCAAATCGCAAATTAAAAAGTCCATCTACGAATGGACATATAACAGATCCAAGGATTGGTGGAAAAGATCCTGCAGGACAAAGACAGGTAATGGAGTAAAGACAGGATGACTGTCAAAGTGATAGTCATTGCAGACTGAATAGGCGTCAATATTTTCATAAAATTTGAAGCAGGTCTTTACCATGGAAATGTTTGTCCATAAACTGTAAATTTTGAAGCGTAGCAGAGCAAAATATCATTCGCATCGTGACCCTCTGAAGAAGAAATTCTAAATTGCAAATTATTATTTAGGTAGGACGAAAAAAAATGAATTATTATTATTAATTATTATTATTATTATTATATTAAAGATCAATCTGAAATGAAAACAGTTGAACCGGTTGGACGGTGGTGTAACATAGCTTCGAGTTGCAATTGAAACGCACACCCGAAATCATTTTCGCCGTCCATATATCATTCCCGGGGATGATGTACGATCCTAGCGAGGTAATAAGTTCGCCAAAGAGTAATGGTTGCCTTTAATAAATGACCACTCGTCGTTTTTTCCAGTTTTCCCCCTAGTTGCTCCGGGGCCGAGAACGCGAACCACCCCCCCCTCCCGGCATAGGGTTGTCGGGTGTACGGAAACGTTATATACGGAATTAGGGATGCAATTCGCAGCTGTGCTCCTCGCTCTGGATGATGTCGTGGGGATTTGCGATGTCATTGTTCCTGAAACGGAAGGATTTGTTTTTTACTCTACGACGAAAGTAATAATAAAACACTTAAGACGAGTTGGTGTATTTTTTTTAATATAATATATGTACAAAGAGTGCAAATTCTTTCTAGAATATAATTAGGAATGTAATAGAAAGAAAATGCAGAGACAGTTTTGAATTCCTTTCATTTTAAATTTGACTAAACAGCTCTTTAAATTTTAATCAGTGGCATTGTCACTGTTATGAGTATAGGTTATTGATTAGTTTTGCTAGTTCTTGTAAAACCATATCTTTCTTTGTTTCTTCTACTATCACATTAAATTTTTGAGGTGTAACACTAAGGTACTCAATTTGGTGCAAATGGGCTTCAATTTCATCTGTAGTTTTGACATCTTCTGCATCATTTAGTGTTGGATCATGTGCTCTAGATAATATGTCTGCAAGATAAAGTTGCTTACCTGAGCTGTTTCATTCAAAGCCTTTGATGCATATGCAACTGAGGCTCCATTTTGTAATATTACAGTACCCATTGCATCTTTTGAACTGTCAACAGATAGAGTAATTTCTTTATTTTTGTTGTAATATTGTAAAACTGGTCGATCTGAAAAGGTTACTTTTAAGTTTTGAAATTCAGTTTCATGCTCTGAAGTCCATACCCATGTGGAGATCTTTCTATTTGAGTGTCTTAAATGTTTTGTCTTTTATTTTTTTTAGACAGCGCCATGTTATATTTATCGTTGGAACTTCTTATTACAAAGATTATTAACAAAAAAACATGTTATTTTAGTAAAACGGTTTTTATTACGAACACATTGTTACAGATCTTCTCATGAATGAAAACCCTCCCTCCACTGCCCCCAAAACACTGCTTCTTACATACCTTTCTTTGGGGGAAATTTAAAATACTGTACCTGTACTCATAACAGTCACCGTGTTGTTTGTTAAAGCCATCTCTGTGTCTCATTGTTGCACTAGAGATTAATCAGCCTCCCCAAATCGTTAAAATGAGATTCTTTTGAGTTCAAAAAGACTTAAGCTTAAGTCACAAACATATGGCATTAAAATTACAGTTTTCTGTAATAGACTTTCTCAAAATGATCTTGTGTAAATGTGGCTTCAAAGTTATCTGTCAATCCATCAAAATTGCCAACCTTAACAACAGATTCCAAACATGACATAAGAAGCAGTATAATATTTGAAATTTCATATAATAATGACATTGACACTAATGACAGTTCTAAAATCAGATTTAGATGTTAAAAATTTGACAAAATTAAAAGTCACTAGTATTGGGTTTTCTGCATTATCGACGCGTTTGAATATTTGCTTCTGACGTTTGATTGAATGTTTGTCTTTCCAATTATCTGTCAATCCATCAAAATTGCCAACCTTACCATAGATCTATGGTCAATCACACTCCTGCTAAGGCCGAACAAGGTTCTTGAGCCTTTTATTCTTCATGGACTCCCTTCAAGGGCTGGGTGAATAGGTAACTAGGTCTTCGCTGCTTCAAGGCAGGGAGATGATAGATGGTGGTGTTCTTGTGTCGGTTGTTGTTACGCTATGCTGCGGCGTCTTCGGCCAGTGCCATGGCTCTCCTGACATGGATCATGGGAGGTGGTCTGTCCGGATCCAAGGTTGATAGTCTGTTAATCAATGGATTTTCAGATCTATCAATCCTTTCCAACGTCTTCTCGGCCAGTCCAAGCATGAATTGCTTGAGGGAAGGAACCCCCAGATCGTCACGAATCTGTTGATTGCGGACGAACCACGGGGCCCCCGCAATCATTCGCAGCATCCTATTCTGTAGTATTTCCAGCCTCTTGAAGTTCGTCCTCGCCAAGCTAGAGATCGGCAGCGCTCCGTATGCCTTACCATAGATTCCAAACATAACACAAGAAGCAGTATAATATTTGAAATGTCATATAATAATGACATTGACACTAATGACAGTTCTGAAATCAGATTTAAATGTTAAAAATTTGACAAAATTAAAAGTCACTAGTATTGGGTTTTCTGCATTATCGTTGGGATTGAATATTTGCTGGTATTACCAACTCTCCACTGTCACATTTTCTCTATTCTCCATTCTTCTGACGTTTGATCGAATGTTTGTCTTTCCAATTATCTATCAACCCATCAAAATTGCCAACCTTACAATAGATTCCAAACATAACACAAGAAGCAGTATAATATTTGAAATTTCATGTAATAATGACATTGACACTAATGACAGTTTTAAAATCAGATTTAGATGTTAAAAATTTGACAAAATTAAAAGTTACTAGTATTGGTTTTTCTGCATTAGCGTTGGGTTTGAATATTTGCTGGTATTACCAACTTTCAAAAATTTCCACTGTCACCATACTGTCACATTTTCTCTATTCTCCATTCTTCTGACGTTTGATTGAATGTTTGTCTTTCCAATTAAAAGTCAATCCATCAAAATTGCCAACCTTACAATAGATTCCAAACATAGCACAAGGAGCATTATAATTTGACATTTCATATAATAATGACATTGGTACCAATGACAGTTCTAAAATCAGATTTAGATGTTAAAAATTTGAATCGGGTTTGAATATTTGCTAGTATTACCAACTTTCAAATATTTCCACTCTGTCACATTATTTTCTCTATTCTCCATCCTTCTGACGTTTGTTTGAATATTTGTCTTTTCGCGAGATGTTGTTTACTTGATTGGCGTTTCCTGTAAGACGCATGGACTTCTTTTTCCTTTCTTCTTCATTCTTTCTCTTTTATTACTGTGGGTCAACTGGATTGCAATCTTAGAATTGAAACTTCACTGTGCCTGCAGACACTCTTACCACCTTTCTTGCCAATCGTTAGTGTTTTTCTGATAAAATTTTAAATTGTCTAGTCCACCCCTCCTTTCCTCCACCTCCCTCTTCCTCCTCGGGTTTTAAATAACCAAAAAAGGTAGAGCTCCACGTAAAAAGTAATTCGCATATTCTCCAACTTCATATTTGTTATAAACTGGCGCAGTCGATAGGATCCAGTATAATGAGCACTTTCCTCGTTTCATATTGTTTTCGCGACGCTATCGTAAATTTACCACCATTTTACGCTAGAGGGTGCCACAATACGAAAATTGTTATTCTTACCGCGCGAAAATTTTATTGTTCACTTTCGATATCTCCCCGATAACATCAACGAACGGCATCGATGATGATATGCTCCGTGGAAATGTCCTCTTGTGGAGGAGTTCTGCGAAGCGATAGACGCCCATGAGGTTCTTATTCACTGGGAACGATGGTAAGGAGACGAAGAAGAAAAAAAAAAAACTCGTAATATGTAAATGCGAACGCGTAACAAAACGTCATATGAGAAGCGAGCAAAAACGTTTTCGTTCACATAATCACACTTACGTGTCGTAGCTTGCTCGTCGTTTTTCTGGCGACAGACATCGTGTGCGTCTATTTTATCGCTTTTATCAAAATCGGGGTGTGGTGTATATGGCGTTTGAGAAACTGGTGGGAATGGGCGAGTAAACAGGAGACAACGAGGATGTGTTTTGCGTTATTTTATCGCCGTATTGTCTTCTGTTTCTTAAACGGTTCTATGGAGGGTAATCCAATATTGGTACAGATCTAATGAATTGGGTTCTTTTACATTGGCAACACTGATTATTGACATGAGAGTGAAGTTGTAGATCATTATCTGTCATTCTGCTGTCCAGCGTGTGTATTGCATTTTTAGGTTATGTTGATTGTACACCTGTCATTATTATTTCATTGACATTTGTCGTAGATAAAATGTCCTCAAGTTTTTACGACATATAATTGGTATTAATGATTATTCTAGTAAAAGATTCCTTTTTTACCGGCCGAAACATAAGCTTTCGCTAGTATGATATTTGGAGCTTTCGTAGCGATACACGACTACCCACTTTCCATATTTTCACGCAGTCTGGTTCCGGTAGGATTGGGGGAATGAGGTAAGGGGGTATAACCAGTCGGAATCGTTTATGCGAAAGCAGCGATGCATGCGGCCACTACTCGAACTACTGGCGCCTGGTTACAGTTCGTTGTTGCTCCTGTCCGAGGCTTATCCCCCGGTATTGTTCCGAGCGGATTGTGTTTTATTGTTCATTTGTGCTTGACTATATTAGATACGAGCCCTGCTGGTCTGGTCTGGTCTGGGTCTGGTATGGTCCCTTATCCCTGAGGTGATTGTGCCCATCGAGCTGCTGTACAACTACAGTTACACCGCAACGCAGCCCAGAGCGCACCGTCGGTCGGACTCTCGACATCGTGTTGATTTATTTCGAGGTTTGGTCCGCGTTACGTACTTTCTACCTATCTTTAAATACAATTTGGCCATCCGGATATGGTCGAGGCACGGGACAGGAATCGTGTACGTGTACACGACGTATCGTGAATTGTAATGTACAACGGATGTACACACGTACATCTACCCATAGTCGATCGTTAATCGAATCGGGGATTTTCGGTAGTGAGAGAGGATTGCGAATAAAAAAACTCCCTACTCGAAGCGACTACAATTTAAAACAGGAAAATTGCATTAGGGAATGTACCGGTCACCGAAGGGATAAGAAGTTAAAGCGTTTCAAATACATTATCTTTTTAGAGCTCTATTTTAGATCTAATTCACAACTATTTATCAGTTGAGTTAAAGATAGGACTGCTCAAGACACATTTAAAATGGAATATAAATATAAGTTCTAATTTATTAAACAATCAAATTAAACAATCAAGAAGCCTATGATAACATCAAACTGACCATATTTCAGATCTTAATATTGAGCTTGTTCACATTTAACATCTTAATGTGAATTATAGTACAGTACCAAGTGGCATCTACTAACTGTTGGCTTCTGCTGAATGAAGCCAATAGAAAAATTGTTAATTTTGACAGTTCAATCTCAAACTTGTTCATATTTAAATGTCAAGTTTATTTATATTTGACATTTGAATGTCAAACTCGTTTATATTTAACAAATTAAATCGTCAACCTTGCCCATATTTGACTTTTAAACGGTTGAATTTGTTCGTATTTAGCAGCTAAACATTAAACATTACAATATTTGACATTTAAACGTCAACTTTATGCATTTTTTGACATTTCACACTTAATTCAAAGTTACGAATTAAGTTTGTGAGTACGCATGGAATTGTAAAGTTGCATTTACAACCAGGTCTTGAAGTGTTAAACAAAACACTTTGCAACTTAATTCATGCATGAAGGTATTAACTGTATTAATGTATATTTTCTATTGCCAACAGAATAGATGTGGATGACTGTTCAAATATTAATTTAACAATCCATCTTGACAGAACGTAAATATCTGTCTTGAATTGGTGGTAAATGTAGGTACTTTTAACATTTAAATATCAACCTTATCCCTATTTTGACATATTTGACGTTTAAACGTCAAATTTATATGAATTTTTAACATGAATTTTTAACAATTTAAAACTTGTCCATGTTTGGTATTTTGGTACCTAAAGATTAAACATTACAATATTTGACATTTAAACGTCAACTTTATCCATTATTGTTGACATTTCACAATTAAATTTATCTATACGTAACATTTAAACATCAACAACAACTTTGTCCCTATTTTGACATATTTGACGTTTAACCGTCAACATTTAAGTCCCAACCTTGCCCATATTTGATTCTTAAACGGTTGAATTTTGAATTTGTTCGTATTTGGCAGCTAAAGATTAAAGATTACAATATTTGACATTTCACAGTTAAATTTATCCATACATAATCAGTGCCTTCATTTAATCCCGAGTACCACGTGACTAGTAAACGTATGCAACCAAACCTACACCATTGGCTAACCTGTTTCTTGAAAGTAACTAAATGCCTACTACCTGTACATCAGTGGCGTACCACTAAATTTTCCAATCAGTTTTAAAAGAAACCTATAATATATTTATTATTGTAACGCAAATTACGTCGGTTGGAAATGTAAATATGATTACCTAATGACAAAATGGAAATCAGAAGCTCTGAAAAGCACTGGTATTAATCAATAACGACTTAAGATTTGATCAATTTTACTGCAAACACCACTGAAAACTAACACGACGGGACGACAATGAACAAAATGATACACATTTGACATATTTAGTGATTTCGATTTGGTGAGATCATGCTGACAAATATCAGAAAACTAATAAAACTAGTGGACTGCACTAAAGTGGTGACGTGGTACTCGGGATTAAATGAAGGCACTGTATTTAAATATCGACCTTATCCCTGTTTGACATATTTGAAGTTTAAACGTCATGTTTAAGTCTCAACCTTCGCCATATTGGACTTTTAAAATGTTGAACTTGTTGATATTTGACAGTTGAAAATAAAAAAATTCAATATTTGAGATTTAAACGTCAACTTTATGTTTAAACTTGTCCACGTTCAACATCTAAACGTCAAACTTATTAATTTTTGATATTCGAATGCCAAACTTATTTGTATTTGGCATTTAAACGCTAATTTTTACTCTAGTGCTGCGGAAACTGCCAAATATTGGGACCTGTTCTGAGGCAAAAAGGCTTTTTGAAATCGACTTTAAAGTAAAATTTTAAAATTAAAAAAGGATTCCTGCTTCTTAAGGGGATTAATCATTGATCACGAAAGGTATAAAATCGGTTTTAGTTCGTACCCGTGATTTAATCATTAACCTTGCCTATATTTGACATTTAAACATCAGATTAATCCATTTTTGACATATCAATATCAGCCTTATCTCTATTTTGACACATTTGACGTTTAAACGTCAAGTTTATATCAATTTTTAGCAATTTAACAGTAAAACTTATCCATGTTTGACATTTAAGTCACAACCTTTCCCATATTTGACTTTTAAAATGTTGAACTTGTTCGTATTTGACTGTAAAAGATTAAACATTACAATTTTTGACATTTCACAGTTAAAGTTATCCATACTTAAGTTTTAAATATCGACCTTGTCCCGATTTTGACATATTTGACGTTTAAACATCAAGTTTATAAAAATTTTAGCAATTTTGACATTTAAGTCCCAGCCTTGCCCATATTTGACTTTTAAACGGCTGAATTTGTTCGTATTTGGCAGCTAAAGATTAAACATTACAATATTTGACATTTAAACGTTAACTTGTCCACGTTCAAGATCTAAACGTCAAACTTCCATTCATTTTTGATATTTGAATGACAAAACTTATTTATATTTGGCAACTAAAGACTAAACATTACAATATTTGATATTTAAACGTCAACTTTATGCATTTTTGACATGTCATAGTTAAACTTATCCATATACTTAACATTTAAATATCGAACTTGTCCTTGTTTGTCAATTTTTAGCAATTTGACAGTAAAATCTTGTCTATGTTTGACATTTAAATCTCAACCTTTTCCATATTTAACTTTTAAGATGTTGAACTTGTTCATATTTGACAGTTAAAATAAAAAATTTCAATATTTGATATTTAAACGTCAACTTTATCTTTAAACTTGTCCACATTCGACGTCTAAACGTCAAACTTATTCATTTTTGGTATTTAAACACAAAATTATTTACATTTGGCATTTAAACGCTAATTTTAAACCACAAAATATTAGAAGTGCATTAAGCAATTTTTCTTTAAAAAGATTGCATTAAGTTCAATTCACTAGTTTTGAGGCAAAAAGGCTTTTAGAAATTGAGTATAAAGTAAAGTTTAAAAATCGATTTTAAAGCCAATTTTACGATTTCTGTTTTTTCACGGCGATTAATCATAATCGTAATTTAAACGTCAAACCTATCTATATTTGACATTTAAACGTCAGATTTGTCAATTTTTGACATATCAATGTCAGTTTTGTCCATAATTGACATTTAAACGTCAAACCTATCTATATTTGACATTTAAACGTCAGATTTGTCAATTTTTGACATATCAATGTCAATTTTGCCCATATCTGACATTTAAACGTCAAACCTATCTATATTTGACATTTAAACGTCAGATTTATCAATTTTTGACATATCAATGTCAATTTTGCCCATATTTGATATTTAAACGTCAAACCTATCTATATTTGACATTTAAACGTCAGATTTATCAATTTTTGACATATAAATGTCAATTTTGCCCATATTTGACATTTAAACGTGAAACCTATCTATATGTGACACTTAAACGTCAGATTTATCAATTTTTGACATATCAATGTCAATTTTGCCCATATTTGATATTTAAACGTCAAACCTATCTATATTTGACATTTAAACGTCAGATTTATCAATTTTTGATATATCAATGTCAATTTTACCCATATTTGACATTTAGACGTCAAACCTATGTATATTTGACATTTAAACGTCAGATTTATCAATTTTTGACATATCAATGTCAATTTTCCCCATATTTGACATTTAAACGCCAAACCTATCTATATTTGACATTTAAATGTCAGATTTATCAATTTTTGACAAATCAATATCAATTTTCCCCATATTTGACATTTAAACGCCAAACCTATCTATATTTGACATTTAAATGTCAGATTTATCAATTTTTGACAAATCAATGTCAATTTTGCCCATAGTTGACATTTAAACGTCAAACCTATCTATATTTGACATTTAAACTTCAAATTTATCAATTTTTGACATATCAATGTCAATTTTGTTCATATTTGACATTTAAACGTCAAATTTGTCAATTTCTAATTCTATCACACTTTTAATTTTTATAATAAAACAGTATCCGGTTTAAATGATGAATATAATATATCGTACATATAATGTGGTGCCACGTAACGTAAGTTTCGTCTAAAGTAAACAACTCGGAAACAGTGCCCTCCCCGTAAAATCATCCCGTGCTGCTGAAAGCGCTATACGTCGTGTTTTGTTAATTTATTTTGAACGCGGAAGCATAACGACGAAACATAACTGTGCAGTGAGTGCAAGAGCGTAATTGAGACGCCGGTAGTTTACAGTAAACGTGTGGACAGTCGCCAGAAAGCGCCCTCCTCAAACTTCTCTCTAAGTAATTACGCCGAATGCCTGGCGACATGCACTCTCTCCGCTAAGAGTATAGGAAGTTCTTTAGACTACTCGCCACGGTTACTATACATATGGATCGTTTATTTCAATTCGCAAAGTACCGTGTTTCCCTCGAAAGAATATCCCTTCCCCCTCCCTTAACCCCCGTCGCGTGTCTAGTCGAAGAAGCGAATTAATTCGTTAATGTATATATGTATCTAAGAAGATGTGTTAAAGGAGATTTGCAAAACATGTTTGTTTAAGATGAGGTTATTTCAGGTCTAAAAGGACAAAATTATTGAGGTTAATAAAACCTAAAATATGTCCAGCATAAATTCAAGTAATGAGAATTTTTATCTTTGATAGAGATACATTATCCACCTCTAACATAAAATCTGAATTATATTACGCTAGCGTTAAAATTTAAAATGCAAAATTCCACGCCCCATCCTGCATATATGTATTATCCGTGATAAAATGGGTAATATTTTAACCCAGATTAACTTTGCGCGGAAAAGCGTAAAAGTTACAACGTGAGAGACAAGTAAAGGTGAATCCTTTTTTTTTGTGTGGAACTGGGGAAATTAGCGAAGGACTCTCTTCATTAGACATTAATTTAGTTCTAATCAGTGGACACGGTTGGGGAATTGAAAATTATTCGTTCGCGAAATGAATATCCCCCCCGTTTTTTGTTTTTTTTTAATGGGAGGGTGAAAAATCGCTCATCTTTAATTTATACAAATAAGATTTCTCTACACAACTGTCGAGAGAAACGAATTCAGAGCAATTGAAGTGGAAGAACGCTCAACCTACGGTGGAAATTTTCATTAACGAAAATGTAATATCCTCGACGCAGATACATTTCCAGAATATCAATTGGGATTATTACGTTCTGGTTCTATCTAAACTCCTCACCGTTGCAGCACTGTAACGTACACATGTACGTATGCGACCTAGAAGATGGGTGAATGTAGGTACATACTTGATATGCATGAACCAAGTCTTCGGAATAAATTAAGATGAGGTGAACTATTTTTCCACATTCGTGCAAGTAGGTACTCCTCCATTCCTTGTTTTAATCAGTTTTTCTATTATTTCCATTACCGCGGTTAATTTGAATTTGGCGCTAATTTCGAATTTAATTTAAATGTCATTTGATTGTCAAATTAAAATCAGTAATAAATTGATGTAACGGTTTCACTCGGTGTAAAATAAAATCATTATTGTGTTAATATAAGAGTTTTGATGCATTACCGGTAAGATATATTAAACATCTAATAAGATGACAGCCGAATTGGATATTTGGAGGATTGGGATAATCGTTATATGGACCACAGTGGCTATCGTAAGGTACAACCAGTTTTGGAGGAGGAAAAAGTTGGAGGATTAAAATTATATGTTTCGAATATTGAGGAATGGAAAACGTCCTAAAACAAGTCATTGTGGGTGTGTAATTTAGAAATAAAATTTTGGTCTTCTCTTCACTTGCAGTTTTATTTAGCTCTGGTGTAAAAACTATTACAGTTAATTCTGTTTTAAGTTAGGTAAAACCTGTGCAAAAAGGTGTATAGAGTTGAATGCATGTCTCCTGCACAGGTTTTCTCTTGCTTTGATTGATTTTGCAACGATCATAAGGACCTTGCAGATGAGAAATTCTGTTTCTGTGGAACTTATCGAAGACAAAACTGGGATACCGAAAAGCACAATCTCTCGAATTTTTAAGATTTGGGCAAACAAAAACTTTAAAACGTCAAATACTTATGTCAAATGTCGATGGATAAGTTTAACTGTGAAATGTCAAAAATGCATAAAGTTGACGTTTAAATGTCAAATATTGTATTTCGCGTTTCGTGCCACACCCTCTGACAGACGATCAAAAAAATTGGAACGTTCAGCATTGCAAAGACATGTTCAAAATGTCCCAAAGAAATCCGGCAAGCATGTCAGCTATTGCAACTAGTGATGAAACGTGGTGTTGTCAACACGGGCCAAAAAACAAACCGTCTCAGTGCAGCATGGAAATCACCAAAATAGTCAAACGAAAAGAGCAAAATCAAGACAATACTGACGGTTTCTTCGATTCAGAAGGAATTCTTCACGAAGAATTTGTCCCAAAAAGATCAGACGGTTAGATTTAGATTTAGATATAAGGATGATATTGCACCGGGACCGTCGGTCTCCTTACATGAGATGTAAGCTGCTGGGTTTTGCCCGTAGTCACAGCTCCCCATCCAGCCTGAGAGCTTTAATAAACTGTAGCAGATGTGATGGTTTCAGAGAGGGTATTTCTTCGTCGTCTTCAATTGATTTGCAGTTGGATATCAGGTGTTCCGGACTTTCATCTTCCGGCCCGCAGAACCTGCAATCGCTATTCTGTTTCAGACCTATCCTCTTCATATGTTCCCCGAGGTGAGGAAGCCTGTAAGAATGCGTAGTCTGTTCCTGTTTAGTTCTAGCATAGGTTTTGCTTTCCGCTTGTTGCAATTTCCAAGGAATACCTTGGAATTTCTCAAACCAGGAAGATTGTGCCAGAGGGAAGCTCTGGCGTCCTCTTAAGTTCTTTCTTATAGGTGCTCATGGTTCCGGTCCTACAAACGAAGTTGTGGCGGCCTCCTTTTCTAATAGATTAGCTTTCTCATTGCTACTGATTTCAGTGTGTCCTGATACCCAGCATAATGCAACTTTGTTTTATTTGCCCAGGTTGTTTAGTTTATCCCGGCATTCCCAAACTAACTTGGAGCTGATGATGATGTTAGAACTCGGCGCCAATAAGGCTGCCTGACTGTCGGAGAAGATTGCAATGCTCTCCTTCCGATAGTTTCTATCTATTATGTGGGAACTCTACAATGATTGTGGCTCAGAATTCAGAGTTCGACCGGAATATCCAGAGCCAGGCAGTTGGTTTTTGTTGCACTACAAGCCATCATGGTATGTGAATTCTTGACCAAAACAGGAATCATTTTTACCGATCATCCACCGTATTCACCTCTGATTTGGCTCCGTGCGACCAAATTGAAATTGGCGATGAAAGGAAATCGTTTCGATCATCCAAAAGACTTTGAAAATTTTGCTGAACATTTCCTGCGCTGTATTTACTCAGAAGGAGACTGTTTTGAATAAATAAGAATTAAAAATCAAAATAATAAACGCTTTATATGTATTTTTTAGGCCAATCCGGTTAGCTCTGAGACAGACTGTGTATGATTTGATTTTAACATTTCAGGCAAGCACTGTCCTCATCATCATATAACCAATCAGCTGCTTTCTGTTTCATTTACTTTTCTTCATCTCAAGTTTCGTTTTATTTGCTCAGCTGCTTTCATTTGAATTCTCAATTATAGTGGGGGTATTAAAAGTTTTGTACATTTTACAATCACATTTTATGGTTATGTATGAGAAAGATGTACGATTAAATTAAAGTAAAGTGAGATGAACTTTTCATCTCATTTCACCTTAGAAGCAAATAGAAAGCAGCTGTCATCGACGTTGTGGACCACATTATTTACATCGTCTTTTCAAAATTTGAAAATTTGGACGTCTCGATAAAAATCCTGTATTAATATGAAAATTATTATCGAAGAATTTCTCCCCAATCATGATATTTTTCTTCTGACATTTAAACGTCAAACTAACCATATTTGAGATTTTAATGTTGAGCTTGTTCATATTTATCTTAATGTGAATCAAAGTACAGTGCCAATAAGTGGCATTAAACATCTAACTGTTGATTTCTGCTGAATATTTGATCTAAATAGTAAAATTGTTATTTAAATATCAACCTTGTCCCTAAGTGTTTAATTTTTGACAGTTCAATCTCAAACTTGTTCATATTTAAATGTCAAATTTATTTATAATTGACATTTAAAAATGTCAACATTGTCCTAATTTGACAATTAAACGTCAAACCTGTCCAGATTTAAACGTCAAGCTTATTTATATTTGATATCTAGATGTTAAGATTGTACATATTTAACAATTTAAGGTGAAACCTATTTATGCTTGACACTTAAACGTTAAAATTATCCATACTTAACTTAATGTCAACCTTTTCCCTATTTTGACATATTTGACGTTTAAACGTTAAGTTTGTATCCGTTTTTAGCAATTTAACAATAAAACTTGTCCATGTTTGACATTTAAGTCCCAACCTTGTCCACATTTGACTTTTAAACTGTTGAATTTGTTGTATTTAGCAGCTACAGATTAAACGTCAAGCTTATTTATGTTTGATTACAATAATTTAACAATTTTTGACATTTAAAATTAAACGTTAAAATTATCAACTTTATCACCTTGTCCCTATTTTGACATTTCAAATTTTAAGGTTTAATACTAATTTACAACCAATTCAAAATTTTCGATGTTTGACAGTTAAAATATTACAATTTTAAATTAACGAACTTTATCATTTTTACAACAACTTCCAGAGCACACTTCTGGTCCCTAATTGAAATTCGTTTAAATGAAATTCATTGCAAAACAATAAAACTTGTCCATGTTTGACATTTGGTCTGCCCATATTTGACCAAACATTGAATTTGTTCGTAAAATCACATAATTGATTACAATGATTGACATTTAAACGTCAACTTTATCAATTTTTGAGATATTTACGTTCTTTAAATATCGATTGTCATTTTAACATTTTAACAGTATAAATTCACATATCAATTTTTGCAATTTCCAGTAAAACTTTTCGTTTACAATTTAACATCTGCCCATATTTACTAAACAAGTTTGCACAACAGGTTATTACTAATAGAAAATGTACATTAATACATTTGATACTTTCATACGCATGAATTAAGTTGCAAAGTGTTTTTTTAGCAATTTCAAGAAAACTTGTCCATGTTTGTAAATGTCCAATTTGACTTTTAAATGGTTGAATTTGTTCGTACTCATAAGATTAATTCGTAACTTTAAACGTCAATTGTATTGTTTTAAATTTCAGAGTTAAACTTATCCATACTTAACATTTAAATATCGACCTTGTCCCTATTTTGACATATTTGACGTTTAAACGTCAAGTTTATATCAATTTTTAGCAATTTAACAATAAAACTTGTCCATGTTGGATATTTAAGTCTCAACCTTGCCCATATTTGACTTTTAAACGGTTGAATTTGTTCGTATTTACCAACTACAGATTAAAGATTACAATATTTGACATTTAAACGTCAACTTTATCAATTTTTGACATTTCAAAGTTAAAGTTATCCATACTTAACATTAAAATATCGACCTTATCCCTATTTTGACATATTTGACGTTTAAACGTTAAGTTTGTATCAATTTTTAGCAATTTAACAATAAAACTTGTCCATGTTTGACATTTAAGTCTCAACCTTGCCCATATTTGACGTTTAAATGCTTGAATTTGTTCGTATTTGACAGCTAAAGATAAAACATTACAATATTTGACATTTAAACGTCAACTTTATCCATTTTTGACATTTCAAAGTTAAACTTATCCATACCTAACATTTAAATATCGACCTTGTCCCTATTTTGACATATTTGACGTTTAAACGCCAAGTTTATATCAATTTTTAGCAATTTAACAATAAAACTTGTCCATGTTTGACATTTAAATCCCAACCTTGCCCATATTTGACTTTTAAACGGTTGAATTTGTTCGTATTTAGCAGTTACAGATTAAAGATTACAATATTTGACATTTAAACGTCAACTTTATCCATTTTTGACATTTCAAAGTTAAACTTATCCATACTTAACATTTAAATATCGACCTTGTCCCTATTTTGACATATTTGACGTTTAAACGTCAAGTTTATATCAATTTTTAGCAATTTAACAATAAAACTTGTTCATGTTTGACATTTAAGTCTTAACCTTGCCATATTTGACTTTTAAACTGTTGAATTTGTTCGTATTTGGCAGCTAAAGATTAAACATTACAATATTTGATATTTAAACGTTAACTTTATCCAATATCTAAACGTCAAACTTCATTCATTTTTGATATTTGAATGCCAAACTTGTTTATATTTGACATTTGAACGTTAATTTTAAGTTAATGCCGTGGAAAATGGCGAAATATTGGAAATGGATTCACTAATTTTGCTTTAAATCGATTGCTTTAAGTTAAGATTCACCAGTTTTGAGGCGAAACGGCGTTTGAAAATTGAGTTTAAAGTAAATTTTAAAAATCGATTTTCAATCGGTAATTTAAACGTTAGCCTTGCCCATATTTGACATTTAAACGTCAGATTTATCCAGCATTTTTGACATATCAATGTCAGTCTTGTTCATATTTGACATTTAAATGTCAAATTTGTCAATTTATAATTCTATCACAACCAAGTTTCGTCTATACGCGACGTTGGTCACGTATACCTGTCGATATTGTTTCTATTTTACATGCATTCGTAGAATTAAACTGGGGGGAACAAAAAAAAAACAAAAAATCACCCTCAATATACATACATAGGTACGCCATATCGGTTAGCAACGCCCGAAAGAACAAACAGATTTTTAAATAGGATCGTGCATTTTAATATTTCATTCGGAATTTTCATGAATATGTAAAATAGGAAATATGCAGGTGTTCGGGGGAATAACCGGATCGCATCGGAATGGGAACTTCATTAGAATATTTATTTGACATTGTTTATCATCGACGTAAAACGGGACGCAGTTAATTTTAATTGTAGATGTCTTTAAAGCGATTCAAATTAGGAGTATACATAAATAAAATAGCGATACGATGATAGGGGGGGAGGGAGGCTAATATGCCGGTCGCGTTCGGAGAAAAATACCGGACGACCCGCCGAATTTGAGCGACACATTCTGTGCATATTTTTCACATTTGCATGATGGAAGCGTTCCAACGTACAGCGCACATATTCCTGAGAGCTGTATAACACTTTACGTGAAGGCACCTAAGTACATATGTAGCCACACGTGCTGTTCACTGCCAGACGAAATGTTTATCAACTTCGATATATATTTTGCTGTATTCGTTGGCGCTTTCGCCATGAATAATGCATGTATACGGGAGTGAGGGTGTACAACGTAGCACATGCTGTGGAGCGTCAAAGACAAGAAACGTATGATTTTTCGTACATGTATACGCTGATGCAGGTTATACATTCCAAATATGATATCTAGGAGGAAGAAAAGTCATGTTGTATGAGATATATAATTTATTTTTCAACGTTTTAACATAAAATAACACTAACGATATTTACGCAGCACGTTACACGACGTACACCAATAATAATGAAACAAACAAGGGTAACAGCTTTTAATAATTTATTCCTGTCATAATGTATGGGGGGGCGGCGGTGGTGCCGGTGGCAGGACTGAGTGTAGCCGGTTTTGAATTATAATCGAACATAAATATTGGAATATTGTGTATTGTACGCGTTTACGTTTATTTCATATTTAATGCGTACGCTATTGGTTATTTATTGTGGGCTGTCTAATATGTTTCTTGATGAGTATATCAACTCGTTAATCTATATTTTATATCATGTAGGCACGGCCGGCTAAAATTCGGATTATAATAGAAGGTGCAATAATAATACGATTAATAGCCGACAGGCTAGACTAATATTTACAAATTTAACTCAATACATATTTTAACCTGAATTATTATTGTTTAGTGTAAATAAAATTTAATTTTATCTAATGGTTAAGGCTACATTATTAATTGTATTTTACATATTTGTAATGCTAATTACTTACTTTACTTTAAATCATGTTAAATAGACTAGATTATTTATTTTTATACTTTCCATTATATTTATTAAATTATTATTTAAATTTGCCGCTAATTTGATGTATAATTCAGTGACAAGTCTATTACAACTCCTGCTAAGGCCGAACAAGGTTCTTGAGCCTTTTATTCTTCATGGACTCCCTTCAAGGGCTAAGGGGTGAATAGGTAACTAGGTCTTCGCTGCTTCAATGCAGGGAGATGATAGATGGTGGTGTTCTTGCGTCGGTTGTTGTTACGCTATGCTGCGGCGTCTTCAGCCAGTGCCATGGCTCTCCTGACGTGGATCATGGGAGGTGGTCTGTCCGGATCCAAAGTTGATACTCTGTTGATCAATGGATTTTCGGATCTATCAATCCTTTCCAACGTCTTCTCGAGCAATCCAAGCATGAATTGCTTGAGGGAAGGAACCACCAGATCGTCACGAATCTGTTGATTGCGGACGAACCAATCATTCGCAGCATCCTATTCTGTAGTACTTCCAGCCTCTTGAAGTTCGTCCTCGCCAAGCTAGAGATCGGCAGCGCTCCATATGTAATGATCGGTCTCAAGAACGTTAAATACACGAGGATTTTGATCTTCAATGACAGCGCACTCCTCGCACACAGCAGGGGAAGGATCCATCCACGATAATATTATTTGGTGTAGACGCCACCTGGAGGCTCAGCGGAGGATCTCACCAAGTGAGAGCTGGAGCCTGTTGCGGAGCAGTTCTTCGCTCGTAGATGCCGTGTATATGGCGGTGTCATCGGCATAGATGGCATTTTCCACTTCTTCAAATCTCGGGAGATCGGACATGAAAATTAGAAACAGTCTCGGGGCGAGAATGGTCCCCTGCGGGACACCGGCAGAGGAAAGAGCGACTCCCTGTCTAGCGGCAAATGTTCGATCTTGTAGGTACGACTTGGCTAATTCTCCCACGAACCATCTTGTACACCAGACCATCATGCCAGACCGTGTCGAAAGCCCTGGCTAAATCTAGGAAAACAGCGCCCAGGGTCTCGCGGCGTTCAAGAGCGTTTCGAATCGCCTCTGTCAGGCGGAACAATTGAAATTCCGTCGAATGACCTTCTCTGAATCCGAACTGTTCATCCTGTATGATTTCCGGGATGAAGAGCTCTTCCCTGAGTCTCGCGAGAGTTACGGATTCGACAATCTTCCCCAAACAGGAGATCAAAGAAATAGGCCTATAGCTCTCCGGGAATAGTTGGTCTTTCCCAAGTTTCAGAGTGGAGACTACTATTGTGTGTTTCCACACAGATGGGAAGTGACAGAGGCAAAGAGATGGACCAACTGAAAATACTTTAAAACTTTATGTTGAGGATGTTTCGTTCAGCCACTCGGTAAGGTTAAGAAAACAGTGTTTAGGTAAGATAGGCCATAATTTCTTGGATGGCGTCAAGAGGCAGCTTTTTGAGGGCTGTGTTGGAAATCTGGTCGCTACCAGGAGCTTTGCCGGGTTTGAGGCGTTGAATGATGGACTTTATCTCATCTAGGGAAGTGAGGGCAAGATCTTCTCCCTCTAAATCAGGGAGGCCGCGAAAACACTCCTCCACGACGTCAGCCGTCTCGTCGCCGGAATCCACGTCAGCATTAGACTCGTGAACAGATTGCAGATGTTTCGCGAAAATTTCTGCTTTTCCAGAAGGCGAGTAGGTAATGCCATCAGGGACCTGTTATGGGTCGAATGCCATCAGACTTGTTTTTATTCAGCTTTAGGGCTTTTGCCATTTTCCACAAGGAACCGCCGCCAGTCGCGAGAGAAGACACCTTATTCCACCAATTATCCTCTCGGAATTCTCTTAGAGAGGTCCTTAGTTCCCTAGAGAGCGCGTTTGCATGTGCTATATCGACAGGGTGGCCAGTTTTTTGGGCCCTCTTCTTCGCTCTTCTACGATTCTGCAAGAGCTCTCGGAGGGAGTGTGGTAGCCATTTATTTGGTTCAGGCCTAGCATATGAGGTGGCAGTCACTATACTGTTCGAAATGTTGCTGGTCAGCCCAGAGGCGGCAGTTTCCAGATCTTCGATGGCAGACGTCAGCTTCAAACATTTACGGACATGGTGTACACTTCTATATTTATATTTCCTCTGTTGCCAACTTCAGTGTAATGTCTTTAAAATGGCGGTAAATTCAAATTTAGGTTTAGGTTTAACAATCATGTTTGTCACATAGTTCTTTATTTTTCAGTTTTAATCCAATCCTAAATCGACATTTTGTCAGGTGTTCAAAAATTTCTAGGAAGCAATCTTTGTTAAAATCCAGTCAGAATGGAAACCCAGAAGATGATTAGTTCAGAATTTAGCATTTCCGAAGAAATTCTTTGTAAGTGTTTCTTTTATTTATAACTTTTTTGTTACTTAAAATATTAACATGCGGTTTGAACTAGTTGGTATAGTAATTTAAATACTATTATTGACACTTAACAAAACAAATTTTATTTGTGTACATTTTTAGTAATCTATACTAATTTGGAAAATGTGCCATAAAATAATATACCACATACAACAGGCACAAATTAAAAGAGAAAACGTTCCTTTCTAACAGTATCTCCCTCTCCCTCTCCATACCATCCTTATTATTTAATTACAGCCGGAAAATGTCCTGCAATTATGGTAATATGTGCCGTATAATTATTCCTGCAGTAATGAATGGAAGAGTTTAGAGTTTTAGAGCTGTGACGTCGAGAACGAAAAACTCCGCCAACATCGTGCACACATAGAGAGAAGCTAAGGGTAGCGTTTTAAGTATATAATTTGTTCCAGGGAATTAATTTTAAACTGGAAAACGTCTGTTCTACGCTGGTAAACATTTTATTTCCTTTGTGAGCGCTTTCCGCGCATTTTTACCCTTTTTTTTCTGTTACTCTAGTCGTATAAGTATTCTAAAATTCTCCCAGCGTAATTTATATAAACAATCCACGAAAATATTCGACATAATACTTCAAACCTGACGATTTATGCAACCGCGTTTTAAGCTAATATTTTAAAACATCCTCGACTAAATCATTCTCTTTTTTTTCTCCAAAAAATAAAAAAAAAATCCATACACAAACGCACACAGCATAAATCAACGACGATTTTGAGCAACGCCACCGCCAGGATCTCTCGAATAGGTCCCTACTCTCTAATGCCGTCACTTCAAACGTGTTTTTCGATGATAAGGACCGTACCAAAGCGTCCGCAACGTATAGCCTGCTGCTATGATAACCAAACAGATGCACGCCTCGCGGACCTCTTCAACAACAAAACGCCATCTATCCCTCAACCATGATGATGTGAAGCACTTAACCTGAATTTGCGCACCGCTCAACGTGAGTCATCCACGTCTATTCCTGTTTATACCCGAATATAACGGAGGGGGTATTCAAAAAAAAATTTTTTTTAAATTAAAAATCCCGGGATAGTCCCTGGTATTTAAATTAAACACCGTTGGATTTCGATTTTGCCGCCTTTCGCCAACCTTCTAAAAACACTGACTAAAATTTTATTAATTAAGCTTTTCGCTCTAAAGATGAAAACACCACTTTTATATTATAATAAAATATTACAGATAATAGTGAAAAAAACTAAAATCCCCCACAAATATCACCTCGTTATTTTCGCCCTCGTTATATTCAGCCGCTAATGGGCACACGTTGGGCGATAGTTCATTTCACGAGGCGTAGTACTAGGGTACCGGGGTTTAATCTCAATCCCCGTCGTTGTGATTATTATGACTAAGTGCTTGGTAATGTGCCCGAGCCCGTACGCGCCTCCTAAACCCGCGGAAAATGCCTCTCGGAAATTACGGTAACGCTGTTTTAATTGGATATTTTTGGCGACGTATATTCGAATTATGTTCGAATATTCGGTGTCCGCTTTTTCGGTCACCATCGCCCTCCGGTTTTGGAAAATTAACGTAGGTACTATATGAATGTGTAATACGCATTTTAGCCGTCGAAATCCGAGGCCGTATACGGAGGAATTGAAATCTCTACTGTAGTTTAGTTTCGTGTATAAAACGTTTTATCCTAACTGGATTGAGTCATCATCACGCTACAATAGTTTTACCTAAAAAGCCTTGCTTCTATAATTAGCCTTGTTTGAGTTGTTTCATTTTATGTCAAATCACAGTCAATCTGACAGTTGTAGCTTCAACAATATGGCCGCTACCAACTGTCAAAGTTCGGAAGTTCCTATTGGAAGACGATGAAGACGAACGTCTTCCATTTCTTTTCTAGGGTTGGACTTTAGTCCTTAAACCCTTTAGTCCTCATAATAATACGGGTCCATCCCCCGTTGATTGTTACTAGTAATTATACATATGTCATCAATAGAAAAAACAGAAATTTGGGACTAAAAAAGGAAACGTATAGGAAGGTAAAAGTGGTCAATATTATATCGATAAAAATGAGGTGGTGCCCGTAGTCCTTTGTATGTCGGAAATGAAAATCAAAAACAACTCAGGGCCGAGAAGAGACCCAAAAGATACAAATTCATGAGGTATATTATATTGGGATCGATCCCAGCCAAATGCATTTTGAAAAGAAAACCCGAGTGCCAGACTGAGTCGAAGGCACTAGCAACATCCATGAATACCGCTCTAGTAGACTCACGTAGTTCCAGGAAATTCCTAATTTCCTCTATAACACTGAGGAGTTGATATTCAGTTGATAGTTTTCCCTAAAATCAAACTGCTCATCCTGCAGGATGTTGGTATCGATAATTTCAGCTCTAAGGCGATTCAAAAGGATAGCCTCCGCGATTTTTGAGATATTGGAGAGCAAACTTATTGGCTTATAGTTTTGAGGGAAGGGACTGTCCTTGGCCTTCTTTTGTATTACCGCAGATGGACGGGAAATATCTTAAACGTAGCATGGCGTTGATAATATTGAAGAGGACCAGAACGACCCTATCCAGCAACTTTTTCCATGTGGTGTTCGAAATTGCACTTTGCGACTTTTTATGTGGAATTTTATCTCGTCAACATTGGCAGGTGGAATGCGATCACCAGTTGCAAAAGACAAAGACTGAATAAAACGATCGACCTCCTCATCAAAGACCTCAAATTCATTATCACCCCCGACACCTGCAAATACGGTTTTTAAATGCTCGGCAAAAATCTTCGCTTTACCCTCGCTGTCATACACCAGCCCATCCGGCCCATGAATAGGTCCGTTAGTAGAAGGAGTTTTGCTTTTCTTAAGGGATTTCGCCAGTTTCCAAATGAAGCCGTCGGAGACAGAGACAGATGAAACCTTGGCCCACCACCTCTCACTGTGAAAGTCTCTGAGTTCGTCTCGCAGGGTATTAGATAAAAAGTTAGCTCAGGCGATATCTAAGGGGCAGCCCTTTTACGAGCCTTGCGCTTCTCCCTCAGCAAATCAACAAGATCCGAGGGAATCCACCCATCAGAGATCGGGAGAGAAGTTGTTGCTGCTCTCGACATTGCCTCAGTAATACCATGAGAAAGCCCAGAGGTCAAACTCTCCAAACTTTGGGAATCAATGATTTCAGACGGAGCGTCCTCAACAAGCTCATCGACCAATGTACCAAACTCAGCCCAGTCAACTCTCCACACAAGTTCGCAGTTGGAATAACCGGCCTCACCGCCAAAGGATATTAAAATCGGATTGTGGTCAAATCGAAAAAGGGATATGCCGAGTTCACAAACAAACTGCATCAAGAAGATGTGAAAGGAATGAATCATTACCACCAATTAAGTAAAAATGAAGCTTAAGATCAACTGCTGCTGTTTGGCAAGTTCATCAATCATTGTGTTGTTTTTTTCGCAAATTTAATCAAAACACACTGAAATGCACCAGAATAAAAATGAAATGAATGTTTTGGCAAAGTTTAAAAACATAATCCTGAAAGGAATTGTTTTTTGCATAGATTGAATTATCTCTAGCAGATCGGGATTTGGTGCTAGTGAAGCCAAAGGAAATGAAACAGGCCAGTAACAGCCAATAGAAAATGTTCATGTTTTATTATCATGTTCTCTTATTTTCCAAAGGAAAACCTTGAAGCGTATCGGTTTTTAAATGATTGTAAAATCAGAGCTCTCTTCTATTTATAAATTTTTAACAACAAAGAGCAATTCCAATTCCTCAACTTTTAATTGCTGACCAACGAAGTCTTGCGCTTTCATAAACAATTTTTATATACTTATTCCCAAAGTCACGAACAGAAGATTGAATAACTGTCCCCGGCGGGGATTCCTCGCTTTTGTTCGCCGTAAAACCTAATTCTCTTGGTGGAAGGGAGTCGGAAAGGGTAGAACAGTTTTCTGCAGACAAACTGTAGTACCTTGATTTCGCTATTATGCGTTAGAAGGCGCATATTATTACATTTTGAAGAATACCGATTCTACCAGATTTCTACTATCTGCTAGATCCTATTCTACCAAATTTTCTACTATCTACTAGATCGAAAATTAAGTCACTAGATGAAGAAGCCATTCTACCAGATTTAGTAGAAAATCTACTAAGTTGGCAACACGAAATGCTTCAACAACATGGCCGATACCAACTGTCATGCCAAAGACTTGTCCCCTCCGAGAGCTGTTGCAGAATCGTAGGAGAGCGAAGAAAAGGGCCCAAAGAACTGGCCACCCTGTCGATATAGCACATGCAAACGCGCTCTCTAGGGAACTAAGGTGCTCTCTAAGAGAATTCCGAGAGGATAATTGGTGGAATAAGGTGGTCCTCACGACTGGCGGCGGTTCCTTGTGGAAAATGGCAAAAGCCCTAAAGCTGAACAAAAGCAAGTCTGAGGGCATTCGACCCATACAGGGCTCTGATGGCATTACCTACTCGCCTTCTGGAAAAGCAGAAATTTTCGCGAAACATCTGCAATCTGTTCACGAGTCTAATGCTGACGTGGATTCCGGCGACGAGGAGGAGTGTTTTCGCGGCCTCCCTGATTTAGAGGGAGCAGATCTTGCCCTCACTTCCCAAGATCGGGTAAAGTCCATCATTCAACGCCTCAAACCCGGCAAAGCTCCTGGTAGCGACCAGATTTCCAACACAGCCCTCAAAAAGCTGCCCCTTGACGCCATCCTCGAGTTGGTCCGTGTCGTAAACTCATCTCTTTGCCTCTGTCACTTCCCATCTGTGTGGAAACACACAATAGTAGTCTCCATTCTGAAACCTGGGAAAGACCAACTATCCAGGAATCGTTATAAAAACGTCAGTTGTTCGACATTATTTGTCTGCCGCGTCAAATGCTGAATTAATGACGTACAAAATAACGTCACTTTTAAACAGCTTTAACAGCCATCATTTACACACCAAGCATTTAGGACCAATCTATTAAAATTTCATTTTAGTTGCTAATAGATCTATCCTTCCTGTTTCCTTATTCTAAAGAAAGGGACAAACTCTGAAATTAAAAGTACAAGTGGCTTCTTCAGGAGCAAAAGTGACTAGAGAGCATCACAAAGTCACGTCAATATGTGGCGCCCTCCACCAACTTTTACCGCTGAAGAAGCATCAACGGAGAATCGTCAAGTTTAGTAGATTTTCTATATTTTTTGTACTTTTACAATATTTTGTTATTGTTGTTTTGTTTGAAAGCCCTCATAATAGACAGTGCAGCCATGGAAACCTTCGATGTCATTTACGGACAAATTCTATTACGGAAAGTGTTTCAAAGAGCGACATAACAATCGAAGTAGGCAAGAAAGGAAACTCACTCGTGTGAACTCCCTACACCCCAACCCACTCCAACTAAAACAAAATTAAATAGCCACCCCATACTTGTGATATATCATTGGGAAGCTAGTAAAAAATGGTTTTCAGTAATCAAGTATCAGAGTGGATTCGAAAACAAAATTGCGTAGGCAATAATAACGTTTCAACATTACTGAATATCAAGACGACACCGGCAAATTAAAAGAACGTTTAAGAAGGAGAGACCTCAGTGGACACACCATTAACATTTTGAAAGTTGTAATTGTAGTCGGAGGGTGGGCGGTGGGGTAAGCTTCTCCTCAATTCAGTGGGAGATATGTGTAGAAGCAGCAAGCTGCCATGAAGTGAGGCACCCATATTGGTTGGATAAGTTTGGTGTGTCAAATATCTAGCGAGGTCCATCTGGGGAAAATATGTTCTCGTTCTTTGTCTATGATCTCATGCCTGTGTGTACGAAGTATAATTTGAAGAGCACAGTCTATTTCCACGGTCTTTAATTTTTTTGACTCAATTAAAACAGACCAGATTGAAGCTCTGACGTTTTTTTTCATTGCCTAACGCAATTTTTCGTCTAAGTCCATAATCTTTTACTTTTTCGAAATAAGAAATTGATCATGATTTTGCAGACATCTGAGGACAGTCTTCTATCTCCATATTTGCATTGGAATCTGATGCAGATATTGGATGCTTCGTGATAGAATCATGAATATGATTAGGTTCAGCAACTGTTTGTAAAGATTTGCTTGACAGGAAGGTCGTAACTATCACAAATGTCAAACGTGTCAAAAATGTCACTAATGTCACAAATGTCATTTATTTTACTTTCTGTTACATCGTGGAGACATCTATGCGTATTAAAATATAGTTATAGTGCTGCAACACAATTTATTAGATATTTTGATTGGATAGAGTGAAAATTGAGGCTGAATATTGATGATAAAATGTCGTTTATCTATATATAACTATAACAATAGACACAATACCTACATTTTTAAAAGAACATTCCCATTTACAATATTATTCCAGATACAAAATTTCAAATAGCTGAATCAAATGCAGAAGGTGACAAACGCAGTTACAGAGCGAAATGTAGCGCGCTTATCTCTTAACTAATCGTCGTTGACCAAGCTCTCTCTCTCTACCACACTGTGTGTGTGTGTATAGCTCTGTAGAACATTTAGCAGAGTAATAGCGCGAGTGCATTTGAGCATTGGGCATTAAAGCACTGCACCGATTTCATGCACACATCCAGAGCCAGAGAGACATCACGTCAGACATACAGACGATAAAACTCATTACCGTTATCGTCATCGCGCAACATAAATAATTTTGATGGTTTTATTTGGAAACGGACGCGACAGTAGAGGATACAGCCAACCGATTCGCTGACTGATTATATCTACATAAATTATCCCCCCAACACAAGCTCTGTCATTTTCATAAATGCAACTCATGCATAAAACGTCAACGGACGTAGTACGAACGATCTCGGGGAGCGTCATAGAGGGCGCTACCGTAAAGTGTGCGCTTACTTAGATTGAGCACGCAATTTTTGACACATTTGTAATGACATTTCGCAAGAAAACTGCAATATAAATAGAGATCCCAACTTGAAACGATCATGTTTACATTAACGTGTTCCAAAAAGGATCCTATTGACTGCGCCTCATTTTTTCATTTCGCGTTTTTATCCCCCATTCACTCCTTCCTTATCACGACCAGTGGAACTATGCACTTCTGTGTGCATAAAGTGTTTTATAGAAACCGGAAATGCAGAATTTAATGCGACAAGGATCTCCGCAAATAAAATAGTGCGCAGACGGTACCCAATTAAGTTATACGAGAGCGCCATCTGCGAAAGCTCTCGTACAAGTAAAGCGAGAGATAGAGGGAGATGGGGAAACGTGCTCCTTCAGCAACACAACCGGTGCACACACAAAGAGTAGACGTGTCGTCTCGCGTTAAGGCGTTGATCTAACAAGGTGGATTGAAACCTACAGCGCGAAAATCTACTCAAATACAATATATGGAACGTACATACAGAATAAGGTGCATGTCCCGCATAAATTAATTCTTGCGAAGCTCCAAACTTGTTTTCGGTCGAATTTTTTTTTTGCCTCCCCTCTTCCTTCACTTCTAAACGCTGAAAGAACCGAAACTGTCTCCGATTCACGATTCACGATTCGGGTAATCAGAAAAGAAAAAAAAAAACGTAGAGACCATCACAGCGAAAACCTACTGAAAGAAATCTTAACAATCTTTTCATTCCCGAGAGCGACGGAGATGGCGATAGCAAAAATGGAATATTGAAAATAAAAGCGAAAGTTCGCGTCATGTCACATCAACGGTTTTCCCTTTTTAAAGGTCCTTCCTTTTCTCCGGAGAAAGGACAGAAGGAGAGGTCGGTTTTGTGTTCTGTCCCCGCTGCTTTTTCCGTCTTAATATCTCGATGGTGTGGCATCTAGTTCTTATTGCGTTAACGTCTATACGCCGATGGTGGTGGTGGTGGTGGTGGTAGTAGTGGTAGTAGCTGGTGGTGGCTGTCATCATGATTCGAATCAATAGATGTCATCGTTCGCTTCTACTTCTTCCTCTTATTCTCCTGCTGGCTTCCTCTTCTTTTAAAATGTGTAAAGATTCCACTGTGACCGTTGCGAAAGTTTCTCCTTTGTTCGTCTTTTTTGTCTGTCGAAAAGTTAAGATTATTTATTGTGAATTGTAGTTTGTCAATGGAGGTTTTTTTTTTGTTTTTTCTCTTTCTCATATTGGTATTGTTACCTCGTCGGTATTATTGTTGTGAATTAGTCTTTCTTCGTGGCTACTGAAACCCTTGAAGCATTTTTTAAAAGTCGAATCAAAGTGATGGTTTTAGGAAAAGTATGTCGAAACAACAAATATAAAAAACAACCACTCAAATCTAAACAAATTCAAGCTGAAAAAACATGTAAGATCCTGATTCTATCTAATACAAAACTCTCTACGATCTAACTAACAGTGTTGTATCAACCCAAGCATTCTTCATCTCAAATCGCATATTCAGCTGTACCAATCATGTAACCTTCAAAAAAATTAAGTACAATAAAACCCAAATGAAAGCTTAAGGCCTCCTTAAGCAAACGCTGGTGAGATTGGTAGGCCTTGGTCACAATACCAGTAGAGAGTGCTAAGTCCTATTAAATCATTATGCGTTTGGCCTCAACTACTTATTAGAGCCCCTTTCTATTTACCATAATTTAAAAACTGATCGTGGCTTCATAATTTCCTTAGGTGCGAGCGTGTGCTTTCCTAACCTGGCTCCTTATTTGCACGCCACAGTCACAACGAACGGCGTATATTCAAACTAACGTTTTCCAATTGTCAGTATAGATGGCAATATGTGTCACAATTCAACTATATAGATTCTATAAATAGAATTAATGTTTTGAAGGAAGGTGCAGGGGCAGGAGAAATATGTAAATTAGTTGAATAAATTGTCTATTTTCAGCATGAGTTTCTATGTGTTTATGCATTTTGTTAATTTGCATCTTTTCTGACTACATTTGCTTATTTAAATTATTAAATAATGGCAAGATAAATTGTAGAAATTTCAAAAAAACTATTGTTGTTGGATCATTTAAAGTGTTTAGTACGTGCTGTGGTGCTAGCAAATGTTCAGTTACGTTACTAAGTAGTTTCATTCAAATACCATAGGATTTTTTTAAGAAATACGACAAATTGAATGGAAATGTCTTTATTAGCGCCATCTAGTAGTAGAATCATGAATGACATTTAACTTGAATCATTCTTCATTAGATGGCATCATCAAATTATGTCATTTTTATTTTAGATTTTTTATTTTCGACATTTACTTTAATAATCTTTAACATTAGTCGGTAGACTAGCACAAAATATCGGGAGATCGGAAAGAAATCGCAAATCTAACAAAATATCGGTAGAAATCCCGACATATCGGTAGGGTTGGCAACACTGAACTGGATCTGTCATTTCCGTCTGTTAATCATCGCTGTCACATTGACAGATAATATACATTGAGGAATATTTCCATCACAATAACCTCCAAAATTTAAACACTGCTTCACGATATAATTAATATGTTTGGTCAAAATTTTTGACCGCGATTTTGCTATTGAGAATCTATTGTCAATTTTAATAGACTACTATTGACAGGTAACTTTGAAGCTGTAAATACGATTCTCCAAAATGTTTCAAAAATTACTTTCACAAAATTTGTAATAAAACTAAAATATTGCAGTTTTGCTTCTAAAAAAAATTCTGTTATTTCCAACCAAATTTAAAAGTGAATTGAGGCAACATTCAATGAAATAAAGCTGCGTCTTAGCGACCTTTTGCTCACAGCTCGTTTAGCTCGACTTGGCTACGAAACCAACCACGTGATTATTTGACGCCCTGTGATTGGCTTCTCGTTCATTTCGTAGTCAAGCTGAGCTAAGCGAGCTGTGAGAAAAAGTTCGCTAAGCCGGAACTTAAGGTTGGAATTAAGTTGAAGAAATAGGTAGGTATTTTGTTGCCAACCCATGACAGTCTAATATGAACGTTTTGGGTCGCCAAAAAATTACTGAACTAGCTTCACACTAATACCACCACACAATGGTCCTAGATTCTCTTTTCTATAGGGTTGGACAAAGTCCTTCAACCCTTTTAACCTCTAAATAGTACGAGATCATCCCCCGTTGATTTTTACTATTTTTATTCATTGCTGAATGTCGTCATTAGAAAAAAAAGTGAAGAAATTTGAGGGGTTCCAGGAAGGACCGAACGGTAAATAAAACGAAACATACGATATGTATAAATAAAACATGATTAATAATAATAATGTAAAGATAAAATGGTAAAATGTGTTTGAAAGGCCCTAATGAACACAAATCGATCGGGTCATCACATAAATCCGCAGCCGAAAAAATCCCAAAACGTCACCGTCGAAAACACCACATAAGACTAAACACGGGCATAGATAGAAAAATAAACGCAGGGCAAAAACCCTCTCACACACTTTAGAAATTTGGAAATTTGACTCTACCAGCGTGCTTATTTTGTACTGTAATAAAATTTGCTGCCAACTGCAAATAAATTAGAATTTCCTAAATTTTAGGGTGCGTTCAAGAATCGGGAGCAGCTTCTACTGGCTACAGAATGGTTGACGTTGAAGTAAAACGACTTCTATGAAAAAAAGTTGTTCTTATTCCAGAATTTGGAGCACTAGCACGTATTGAGCCCTCCGGACCGGAATGCATAATACGTCCAACAATTATTCAAGTGAAAAACTGATCAATTTAGGAAGAAACCGATCTCTGAACGCACCCTAAAGTGTCAACTAACTGAAATAAAGAAATAAGGTTATAGGTTGCGTCATTGTTTTCGATTCACCCTGTATTTTACTGTTTTCTTTGCTTGAAATCATACTTATAGCCCCAATAAAAACTATAATTGAGAGTTAATCAATTTATTCCAGAATACAATAATTTTATATTTAATTTTACATACCATAAAGCCTTGGATATAACTTTTTGGTGAATCTGAATCAAGAATCAATATAATCTTCGTTTTATATGTAGGTATAGATATATGGCACAAAGAAAACTTTCTTTATAACCGTTGAACTATAGAAAAGTGACGTAATAATAACGAAAGGACTTCATTCGTCCGGAAAAACTAAAACTTCGTCAGCGACAAAACGCAAAAAACAGAACTATAAAATAAATTTGGTACAATTACGTAAGTTTTTTTTATGATCCCGCAGAAATGATTCCTTAGATTTTATTCAATATTAAATGTCACGGATAATGCTACGATAATTGGATTCAATTTCACCTGCAATTTTTGTATTTCCAACAAACTCAATATAAGTTCATTTCTCTGACATCACAAGAGAAATCCTATAACATTAAATTCTGAACTAAATCGAACGTAAGCATAAATAAAAGAAGGTTGAAAGGAAAGTCTTTATTCCTATCGAAATCGTCAAACTGCCAACCCCCACAAGAATAATACAAAGGGTGATTCTCTATCGCAACGATGCAAAAACAAGGACTACCAACTTTAAGTATCTTGAGTATTGTTCTGTTAAACGATCTACTGTAACATCAGACGCGGACGTTATATGATACCTAACGTTACAACGCTATTCAAGTATAAGTATACATCCTAGACGTGCCATTATCATTTTCTCGGTTCTTCTCCTGCAATATAAAACGCCCGTATAATATGCAAAATGACACCTTCATTTTCCTACTAAAATACGATAAGATAAGTCGTAAAAGATTTATAAAAGCATAAAAGTTAATATAACTTTTATAAAACACCATCTAGCGGACGTACATCATAATAAATAAACGTCATCTGTCAATGTTTTAAAAACATTTACGTGTAGTATTACTATTATTCTATAAACATCGGTGTAATTCGCATTTCAAATCCCCCCTCCCACTCCCACTCCTGGGCATTTCGCTTAAAACCGCATCCACTCAAACAAAAACGACGAAACTAAAATGTTAACTATGTTTGTAGAGCACAGTACTAGCTTCTCTTTGGCAACAATTCCGCATCTGTTATTAAGTTACCCTGCCAAGAAAGAAGACGGTTTAATTTTTAAATGTACCGACTGCCAAGAATCCCTATCCTGTTGCTGCTGTATTAAGTTGTATGCACTTACATAAATACATACAAAAGGGGCTTGTTGCATTCAGTTTCGTAAACCTCAATATTTGTTTTTCGTACGGCTACATCGATTTCAATTATTAAATTAAACAAATCAACAGATGGAATAGGATCGCAACTACGATTCGATCCAATTTCCTTTATTTGTAATCACGTCTATCGTATTACAAATTAATTTAACCGTAAAATTTATATATTACGTACGTCACTAAATTAAAAACCAGGCTTTATACACAGGCCCGTTGCTATGGAATCTGTCAATACAAACGTCAAATTTACTGCTATTTGAGAACCCAACCAAAATTGTATTTTTTTATCAAATCAGAATAAAAGATTAATTTAAAAAATTATAACATGAACGATAAACGAGTTAAATCCGCCGAAATAATTCAAAGAAATTTTCAGAAATATTTACACCGTCGTAAAGTTAGTTGCAATACAGAAAATGTGCCGAAATGTATAAATAAAATAAGCGATAATAAAGACATATTAGGAAATTGTGGGTAAGTTATAAATAATTTTAATTTTAAATCATTCAAATCACATTTATATTAATTTATCAAGCGGAGATGGAGGACAAAATCAAAACAATGAAGTTAGCAACGTTTCTGCAAACCACGAAAGTGAATCAAAATTAAACGACACCCCCCAAAAAGTTCAGGAAATACAAAAACAAATCCACGAGATCTATATTGAACTGAATAAATTTTATATTAATTCACCTATTTGTAATAACAATTTAAAACAGCAAGATGACACATCTCAAGATATTAATCGAATTATCGCTAATCTGAGTAATATTTCTAAAATAGATGATTGTAAAGATTTAAATGGGGAAAATATAACGGAAGAAGCTCGTTTAAAGCATCAGGATGCGTTAAATAATCTCACAGTGAAATGGTGGCAGAATTTAAATTAAGTTTTAAACTTGTACATTAAATTGAATCAAACTTCATTCGTATCATATCTTATCAATTGAAGTTAGTCATCAACAAATATGGAAGGAAGATGTCAAAAATGAAAACTCTTATTAGAAAATGCGTTTAAAACGAATTAATAATTAAGTAAAATATTTTAATAATAATGTAAGTATACCCTATTATAATAAATAATCGACGCAGAAATGTCTCGACAAGGGAATAGCGAGCGAAAACTCGCTGAGAAGCTTATCATTTTAAACGATAGGGGTGTGGGTATGCTTACTAGAATCTACAATATAAAGAAAGCTTGTGGAGATGCTAAATCAAAACCTGGTTTCTTATCGGATAAATCACTCGAATCGTCCATCAAAACAATTGTACGAAGATTTCCAAGTATCGATGCTAAGAATCTACAACCGTTGTTTCCCATACGAAACGATATCATCAAATCTTTATCGCTTTATTATTATACGTTTGTGGATTTATTAGATTTCAAAGATAATGTGTGTGAGTTACTGACGAGTATGGACGCATGGCAGATCCAGCTTGATATTACGGTGAATTTCGAACTTACGAAATCGTATTTAGATTTAGTCTCGACTTTCGTGGCTTTGATGATATTGTTATCGAAAGTGGAAGATCGGAAAGCTGTTTTAGGTTTATTCAATGCCGCATACGAGATGATACATAATCAAATGGATCAAAGTTTTCCACGGTACGTCCTTTTAATATTACGATAACGTTATAAATGATTATTATTATATATTTTCTATAGGTTAGGAAGTATGATTACTGATTACGACCTGCCGCTTAAGAAATTATCGGAGGAATTCGTACCGCATTCCAAACTATTATTAAGTGCGATTAAATCATTGGAAACAATTTATCCGTTGCGAAACGTTCCAGCGGACACTTGGCGAGCTGAGTTAAAGTTGAGTTTAGTAGGGAATCCCGGACAGTTATTAAAAGCAGTGCAATCCGATAGGATGTCGGCCGAATGTTTATCGTTAGATACGATGGAACGCTGGGTTATTTTCGGATTGATGATGAGCCCGCAGAATCTGCAAAACGAATCGTTTAATCGCTTGTGGATCAGTGCCTTGGAATCGTCTTGGGTTACACCGTTATTTAGGGACGAAGTTATCCACATTCATCAGTATATTTGGTCGTATTTCGATACGATTAAAGGGTATAGCAAGCGAGTTTCGAAGTGAAAGAATGCTGTACTCAAGCTGTACAAAAGGCTGGTTATAAACATAGGGAGAGGCGGAAATTTTTGAGAACCGCTTTGAAGGAATTAGGGTTGATACTTACGGATCAACCGGGGTTACTTGGGCCTAAAGCGTTGATGGTTTTTATGGGGTTGTGTTACGCTCGGGATGAAGTGCTTTGGTTGTTGAGACACAACGATAATCCACCTCAACAAAAAAGTAAAGGGAAATCGCATGAAGATTTGGTCGATAGGCAATTACCGGAGCTGCTATTTCATATGGAAGAATTGAGGGTGTTGGTCAGGAAATATAGGTAAATACTAGTTTTTTAAAACAGCTTAAGTTACGTAATCTATTTTATGTATCTGATTTTTCTCGAATGACCTTAAAGTTCTGTTTGGTGGTCCGAATTTGACTGTTATGTCTTTTTCTGTTGATGAATATTGTGTTGAATTACATGTTCAGATGTGTGCTGCTATCGCTGAAATCAATACCAAAAAAATTGTGATACTAAATATTTATCGTGCTCCAAGTGGATGTTTCGAGATTTTCATTGACTCATTATCCCTGTCGCTGAATAAACTATCTTAGGTAACTGATTTTATTATGTTAACAGGAGACCTGAACGTCGATTATCTTAAAACAGACGCCCAAGTTGGATATGTTAAGAGATGTGTTTCAGGGTTTTAGTTTGGAATGTGCTTGTGTAGGAGCAGGATTGGGCTGATTTGAATCAGCTTTTCTATTCCTAGTTGGTTCCTTAATTTGACAATGTAGATATCTGTGATTTAGATCAACTATAATAAAATATTATTATTATTAAATTAACTGATTAGTATGTTATATTATTTAAATTCATTTTTTTTTATTACAGTCAAGTCATGCAACGATACTACGTCCAATATTTAGCTGGTTACGATGCTATCGCCCTCAAACACATGATACAAAATCTACAAGTTTGTCCAGAAGACGAAAGCATAATTTTATCCTCGTTATGCAACACCATCTCGAGCTTATCAGTGAAACAAGTCGAAGATAACGAAATCTTCGATTTTATGCCATTCCGACTAGATTGGTTTCGATTACAAGCTTATATTTCGAGTGGTAAATCGCAAATGAACATAATGGATAATAAGGAATTAGCTCAGTTTTTAGATACGGTGCAATTTCATACTAGAATGGTGGACCATTTAGATACGATAGTCACAGAAACTGCCGATTTATCAATTTTCTGTTTTTATAGCAAGATTTTCGAGGAACAATTCCATATGTGTTTGGAATTTCCAGCGCAGAATCGTTATATCACGGCCTTCCCACTAATATGCAGCCATTTCCAGACTTGCACTCACGAATTATGCCCGAAGAACGCCACCATATCAGGGAAAGATCCCTATCCGTCGTCAACATGTTTCTCGATGAAATGGCTAAAGAAGCGAAGAATATTATAAATGCAATTTGCGACGAACAATGTAAGATGAGTGATAAATTATTGCCGAAATCTTGCGCTGTGTTAATAGCAGCTCAAATTAATCGTAAAAAGAAGGATAAAAATAAAAAGAATACGGTCGATTTGGAAAAACCAGGAAAAGAGAGTTATAGGAAGACTAGAGAGAATCTAACTACGATGGATAAATTACACATGGCCTTAACGGAATTGTGTTACGCTATAAACTATTGCTCGACAATCAATGTTTGGGAATACACATTCGCTCCTAGGGAATATCTACATCAACATCTTGAAAATCGCTTCGCTAGAGCTCTAGTCGGGATGGTGATGTATACACAAGAAACGAATGAAATCGCTAAACCTTCAGAATTACTCGTTAGTGTCAAAGCTTACATGAACGTATTGCAGACCGTTGAGAATTATGTTCATATCGATATAACGAGAGTTTTCAATAATTGCCTTTTACAGCAAACGCAACCTGTCGATTCGCATGGTGATAAAACTATCGCATCGTTGTACACTCAATGGTACTCCGAGGTGTTGCTACGTAGAGTTAGCGCAGGGAATATATGTTTCTCGTTAAATCAGAGAGCTTTCGTCAGTTTAACACCTGAAGGTTCGATTCCCTTTAACGCTGAGGAATATTCCGATATAAATGAATTGAGAGCGTTGGCAGAATTAATCGGTCCTTATGGTATGAAGCAATTAAGCGAGACACTAATGTGGCATATCGCTAGTCAAGTGCAAGAGCTGCGTAAACTAGCCGAAACCAATAAAGAAGTCTTAGTGATGTTGCGGACTAACTTCGATAAACCTGATGTTATGAAGGAGCAATTTAAAAAGCTATCGAATGTCGATAATGTCCTGCAGCGAATGACTATCGTAGGAGTAATTTTAAGTTTTCGACAATTAGCACAATCTTCCTTAACCGATGTGTTAGAACAACGCATTCCTTTCCTTCTAAGCTCGATTTTAGATTTCCGCCATCATTTACCGAGCGGGGATCCCCTCAAAGTAGTCTCGGAAATGACTTCAGCCGCTGGGATACCTTGTAAAGTCGATCCCACTTTAATTAACGCTTTAAAAATGCAGAAACCCGAAATCGACGCCGAAGATCACCTTCTAGTATGTCTCCTTATGGTGTTCGTCGCTGTTTCCATCCCGAAACTAGCTAAAATGGAAGCCTCGTTTTACCGTGCTTCCCTCGAAGGTCACGCTAACAATATCCATTGCATGGCGATCGCAATCAACTATATTTTCGGGGCGTTATTCACGATTTGCGGTCAGGGCGATATCGAGGATCGTATGAAGGAATTCTTAGCGTTAGCTTCGTCGAGTTTGTTGAGATTGGGTCAGGAAGCTGATAAGGAAGCGATAAAAAATAGGGAATCGGTGTATCTCCTCTTAGATCAAATCGTACAGGAATCGCCGTTTTTAACGATGGATTTGTTAGAATCGTGTTTCCCCTATGCGTTAATCCGCAATGCATATCATGCTGTGTACAAGCAAGAACAAGCAATGGCATGATCTTTTCTAAGTCGAGTTATGCTTAAATAAGGGATTTTAAAAAGAATATATTACCTAATTGATAGATATACGTATTATATAGTAGGAGTATTATAATTATATAAAGACAATTTATATATTACTACACCCACATAGCTGTGTAAAAGTATTTATTATTACATTTTAATCTGTACTAATCATTATTGTAATTATACACAATATTCCATTTTTTATTTCGTTTTTATATGTACCGAGATGCCAATAAATAGTACAATATAAGATTATTTAATAGATATTTTTATTATTTAAACCTCAAAAAGACGTAAAAATGACGTCCATTTATCGATAACTTTGAAGGCAATAAGCGACCAACTAAAACTGTAATAAAATTAGGAGCCAATTATATTTTATGTACTTTCCATGTCTATGCTGACTACTAGGGGATTGATCACGCGATTTTGGCACATCTATAACGACATTGCCACATCATTTTGACGTAAATATCGTTACGAGTGTGTCAAAATCGCGTGTTCAAGCATTGATACAACCCTAAACTTTAAACATGACTGACCCTAGATGATTTGAAATGTTGTCATTCATGTGACGTCATCGATGTTATGGTAGGTACTTCTTGTTTACTTCTTATGGTTATAGGGGGTGGGAATCTGTTCAGGTCCGGTCCTGCGATTTCGGCCACAATTACATTGGTCGATTCGCACATTGTCAAACGATCAGAGAGGGACTCCTCCTGTGACCCATTGATGGTCGAGAGAGGCAGGGGAGGGGGCTGAGGAATTTTGTGAGGCACATATCTCGAGATGGATTACTTGAACCTTATGAAGATCGTGTATGTTAATCAGAGAAAGAGTTGGTCCAAGTAATGACCCTTGAGGCACTCCCGCGAACACGGATTTGCAGGGTGAAACAGAGTCCTCCAATTAGCCGTTTTACAGTAAATAACAGGGATATTCTATACTTATAATGTGTGTACAGTACCACTATCAATTATTTTGACTTCCAGGGATGGCTAAGATTTTAAATGCATTAAAAAAGGCGTATTTTTCGGACTCTCATAAAAAAATCTCTAATAACTCGAAAACCGTAAAAGATAGAAGTTAATATGTCTAACAATCAATGATAGAGAATTATTAAGTGTATTAAAAAATGGAATAATATATAGGATGTTCCATTTAAAAAAAGTGACTTTCATCGATGTAAACTTGGTTGAAATGAACGTTAATTTTGGACGACCATGTATAAATTATGATAAATTTTAGAACGTAAATTTAATGTATGCTATTCTAAACCGGAAGTGGTACAATGGCGCAAATAATTTTGCTGATGAGTCCAGATGATATCAATTATAATTACAATTTTACAAAAATGTTGGATTTTAAGAACATCAAAAAGTTCTAACCACAACCAGTTCCGTGAATGATCCTGTGTATACAGGGTACAACAAAATGCTAGAACGGCGTTTGAATCGCTCTCGATTTGTTAAATTTCTGACAGTTGGTACAGCAGATTTACCAATAATAATAGTAGTAGTAGTAGCATTGATTCCGATAAAATCTTTATGAAACTTATCAACTCAAACAAATTTATTGTTTAGAAGCTGCAAGAAGTCTTGCAAGATAATTTCTTCATTTACCTCCATAGAACATAACTGTTGTGACTGTATAATGAATTGTTACCTGGGGGATTTTCTTCTTCATATCCAGAATTGTGAATGGTTTAATGAAATCCAACAATGAAGCATAATTGCAGTCGGAGTTGCGCTGACGAGACCTGCAAGGTCGAAACCACGTGGTCACTTTCTAATGCTTAGATCTATTTTCATTGCAGTTAGTTTTTTTTATATTGTGACATTTCTCGACGTTTTCATATGTTATCCACGAAAATTGAGGACTTTCCTGTAGAAAAGGAGCTAAGTAGGTATCAAAACTCACTATTGAAGATTTTAAAGAAATTTGTTTTGAATTTAAAATGTTTAAGAACAGAAAATAGAATAGAAACCACCAAACCAAAGTCGCGGTCACACTGCATGAAATTGCGACCAGCAATTTTTTTTAATAAAACGTGACTGACTTGTTCTAAGTCCATTTTACCAAACAAGAAAAAGAACTACCTGCTTCAACTTTACAACAATGCAGTTGAAGTTTAACTTTTGCATTATCGCTTGAAACTGTTGCTGCTTTTACTTCACAGTTAAGGTGATCACAAACGTGGCAAGTATCAGTTTTTGGGAAGATGAAATCTCAAGTTTGGAAATTTGTTTTTAAATACAGATCTATATAATAACCCATAGATATTTTAGTTTCTGGATGTTAAAGCAGAAATGCATCAAATATTAAGATCTGGGCTTAAATATTCAAGTTTTTTTTTTCTAGATTAATGACTGCTGCATTGGTACTGGAAGAATGTGTGTTTTAATCATTTCTGTATCCTGATCATTAAACTTTTTGGGCTTATTAGAAGTTCGTTTATCAATATAAGTTGTGCGTCCTTGCTTTTTCTTTGCAATTAAATCTTCCAACCTTTTTTCAGCTACTGCGAATATGTTCATAAATGTAGTCTTACAAATCCTTGTATAAGCAATTTCTACATCTACTTACTGGTACAATACGGTTGTATTTTGTTTATAAAATTCTTCATGTAGAAGTCTCATTCTCTCCGCATTTAATTTTTTACAATCAAAGTAACATTTACATATTTATACCTTTAAAATTCTGTGTTGGTACTTGACTCTTTCCTACATAATAAAGCGTGGTAGGTATATAGAACCTATTTGTGGCAAGAAAGTGTCTTTAAATTAGGTAAAATGCCTAGAGGAAAGCCAACGTCTCAAGAAAAACGTGCAGTTATAATTGCATTTAATGAGGAAGGATATTCTGAGCGTCAAATTTCGAAAAAGACAGGTGTAAATAAATCTACCGTGATTGACATTATATGGAGATATCAACGCTCTGGTAACATACAATGCCGGCCGCGTTCTGGACGACCGCGAACAACATCTCTGGCGGACGAGGAACGTATCAAACTACTCAGAAAACGTAACAGAAGGTTGACCGCACCTGAAATTACCACAGAAATTAATCGCGGCCGCCAGAACCACATTTGTGTGAGTACTGTAAAACGACAACTGAAAGCAGCAAATCTGCATGGACCTATTGCGATGAGAAAACCATTTAACCGCGCTGGAAATAAGCGGAAACGACTTCAGTGGGCCCAAGCGCATAAAGACTGGACAGTGGACGACTTTAAAAATGTATTATGGAGCGACGGATCCAAATTCGAGGTATTTGGACAACGTAGACAAGTTTTCGTTAGAAGATCAACGACTGAAAGAATGCTACCTGCTTGCGTTGTTCCCACTGTGAAGCAAGGAATAGCCTCAGTACTTGTTTAGGGTTGTTTCTGTTATGCTGGCACAGGGGATTTGCGAAGGATTGAAGGTATCATGCGGAAAGAAACGTATCTGGAAATATTGCAAGAAAACGCTGTACCATCAGGTGAGCCATTAATTAGCAACACTTTTACGTTTATGCATGACGGCTCCGTCAAGTTGGCCCCCCCTCAACCTTGCACCGGGCTAATATCTATTAAAAAAGTTTGCACCAAGCTTGCACCACCTTGCGCCACATGTATAACAGCTTGCACCCCTCCAGTTGAGTAATTATTTAAAAAAAATTGCAGGGGGGGCTAACTTGACGCTAGCCCCCCCTCATCACGTGAGAAACTTCAAAATAGGGTAGATAGCTTGCACCCCTCTCCAACCCCTATATATTTAATATTTATGTTTCCAAGCTAGCCCCCCCTCATCATGGAAGAAAGTTCAAAATAGGGTAGATAGTTTGCACCCACCTTGCGCCACCAATTTTATAGCTTGCACCCCTCTCCAACCCCTATAGATTTAATATTTATGTTTCCAAGCTAGCCCCCTCTCATCACGGAAGAAACTTTAAAATAGGGTAGATAGCTTGCACCTACCTTGCGCCACCAATTTTAGAGCTTGCACCTCTCTCCAACCCCTATATATTTAATATTTGTATTTCCAAACTAACTTCCCTCTCCTTCCCCCCTCCCCTCATCACGGGAGAAACTTTAAAATAATTAATAATTAATTAAATAATAATTAACAAACTATCTACCCTATTTTGAACTTTCTCCCGTGTTGAGGGGGGGCTAGCTTGGAAACGTAAATATTAAATATATAGGGGTTGGAGAGGGGTGCAAGCTCTAAAATTGGTGGCGCAAGGTGGGTGCAAGCTATCTACCCTATTTTGAAGTTTCTCCCGTGAGGGGGGAAATTTTTTAAAATAATTACTCAACTGGAGGGGTGCAAGCTGTTATACGTGTGGCGGAAGCGGGTGCAAGCTCGGCGCAAACTTTTTAGATAGATATTAGCCCGGTGCAAGATTGAGGGGGGGCCAACTTGACGGAGCCATGCATGACAACGATCCGAAACATACGGTGTTGATGGTTAAAAATTACTTGAATACCCTGCAGGAAGCTAATACGCTGAAGATAATGGTTTGGGCGCCGCAAAGTCTTGACCTTACTCCCATTGAACTGCTGTGGGATGAATTAGATAGAAAGGTTCGGAAAACGTGTCCCACGTCCGCAGCTGCTCTGTGGAATATCTTGCAAGAAGAATGGGTGAATATGGCGCACACAGTTTTGGAAAAACTAATAGAGCGAATGCCCAGAATTGTAAAAGCTGTTCTTCGCGCCAAAGGTGGTTTTTTTTGACGAACGCAATGTTTAGTGATTATTGTTGTATATATTGTTAGAATAAATTTTTTTTTTGAAAATATTTTTGTTTATTTTTTTATTTTATTTTAATTTAGGTATTTAATGATTTTCTGAATTTTCTCTAGTTGTCCGAACTATTATGAGCGGTAGTGTACATCATTTTTTTTAATCCTATATTGCATAAAGTTATAATTATATTAATTTTGTTCAGACATCCATATTGTTAATAAAAAAAAGGAATTGCTACATAAAACAATACACAGAATGTTGTTTTGCATACAATTTTATTTTCATGATAAAGTAACCCCACATTACAGTGGAATTACTTTTATACAGCTTGGAAAACAGAAACCATAGAAGAAAAAATATATTTTTCAAATTTTTAATTTTTCTTTTTAAGGAACAGCGGAAAAAATTAGGGGAAAAAATAATAGTCGTATGTAGCGCAGGAGCGAGGGAGGTAAGGGGACAAAAATTTCTCTAAATTGCATCTTCACAAAATAAATAAATACGAGTAGTACTATAACAGCACAAAAATAATAAGTTATATAAAATAACAATATAAAAAAGTAATTTCCTCTTTATCTCCTCCTATTATATCATATTCTTTATTTCTTCTTCATTATTCATTAATATGCATCTTCTCTCTTTAAAAAAATTGCTATTATGTTTACGTAAAAAAATCCTATTCAAAAAAAAAATAACAAATAATATAAGAAAATAAGTTAGCTATGTACACGAGGGGGTAGAAATTAATAATAATAATAAATGGAATTAAAATGTAATTTTTCTAAATTTTGGGGGAGTCGTTTGTTTTACAAATATATAGTATTACAATTAATACGTTTTAAAAATATCTTTTTGAAATTATTTATTTCCCTTTTAAAAGCACGGTTAATATTTCATTTAATTACAAATTAAACAAATTGGTTACGATGTTATTTCTTCACAATTTTAAAATATGAGCAAGTTAATATCAATTTTTTTTTATTTTTCAATTACATCTAAAGCTCATTTACTGTTTTTTTCTCTCATTTTTAGATATACATATAATAAAAATTCTGACATATTTTATTATATTACGACATTATTTCAAATATTCTTTAAAAAATAAATTACATATTAGTACAGCTGCGTAGATATACAATATTTAATCTCCATCTTAGTAACCTCTCACTTAATTTACTTATTTATTTTCAATTTCACACCCTAAAGCGATTTTAAACTCTCATCCATTCAATTTTTTTTTTTGCATTTTCGATATACTTTCTTTATATATAAAAAAAAGAAATCGCCAAATGAGGGTGATATCTCGAAACCAAAAATAAATAAAAACGTAGAATTAGAACCTATAGTTTTATCTGTTTGAAGTACACGTACTGCTTGATCGCAAAAATTGCATTAATATTTTTAAACGATAATACGTCTATTTATCGTAGAGGCGTCGAAGTCAAGGACGACATGCTTGTAAGCGGTGTAGAACTAGACGACAGGTTCAACTTCTCTAATTCCTCATCTATCTGGTTATTGCGGAGCTCTTGAATCGTGTACAAGAATTTATTCCATTCATCGTGCCTTGGATGGGCGAAATTCTATTAAACGAATTTAATTTAATTAAGTTTACATCGATTGTTTTTAAAGGTTATAATCGTACCTCTGCTACGTCATACACCCATAACTTTCCTTGATTATCTCCTACGGTAACGTGTAATCCAGATGGTGTCCACGAAACTCTATTCAAGGCTGGGTAACCTTCGACGACCACCCCAGCAGCCGGCACCTCAGTATCCTGATTAAGATTCCACAGATCTAATCTACCACCGCCATCGACGGCTGCGAATAGAGCTGGATGAGTCGGTGACCACGCTACGTCTAGGACGTAATCGCCGTTATCTTCGAACGAGTATATTGGTTTATTATCCTAGAAATAGGAAAATTTATTAAAAATTAAAAAAAAATTAAATGTTCAAGTAATGATGGGCATTATCGAAAAAATTTGCCTGCGGCCAACAAAGAACATCAATCCAGAATGAGCAAACGTGGATAAAGGTGTACCACAGGGTACTATTCTGGGTCCTCTGTTATTTCTAATGGATCTGCGAAAAAAACTCTATGCAGGCGACATATCGTCAAAAATCAATGTAATGGATATCTGACTCGGGATTTCCGGAATCACATGTCGATCTCCGTGTCAGCAGCGTCTGTTGGGTTGAAAGTTCTGACGATACAAGAAAAGAAATGGCAACAATGCTGATTATAGGTTAAAAAAATTTTTAGACTAGATATATCAGAATGAAATGGAGATTGAGAGAGTCCGCCTCTGTGGACACGATTTTTTCGACGAACCATTGCAAATATAAGAGAACGTATTAAACGCAAAATACAGTAGACTCTCTTTATAACGATATTGAAGGGACCTGACGATTTCATCGTTATAGAGAGAGATCGTTATAAAGAGGTTGCAGGTTTATTAATAAGACACTGGTGGGTGAAGAATTTGCGGAGAATTTTAGCTGCCTCTAAGGCTTGTTAGGACTGCATTGAAGGGATGTCTTCATCTGAAACTGCAGCTGTTGTAGCAACTGCTTCATCGACGGTTTCATAATCCTGCAGCTCTTCTGGTTCATAAACAGTGGGGAGCTCTAATTGTCGAGCCCAAACCGCTAAAGGCAAGTCATCATCATATTCTCTTGCCGCTTGGTCCTCCACACATCCTGGATGCTTAAACGAATGCCTTATAATCTTCTCTGTCACCTCTTCCATCTTTTTCTACCAATTCCATTAAAAGTCTTCTTCGGTAGTGACTTTTAAAGCTTTTTTTGTCACTTTGGTCCATTGGTTCAAGGACACTTGTGCTGTTGGCTGGTAAGAAACAAATTTTCGACGATCGGCTATTGCAGGATGTGCAAAAAAATGTTCCCCTTGAGCTCAGAATCCCATTTTCTTATTTCTCCTTCAAAAATTAGAGAAGTCATCCACGCATTCTTGTTCGCTTTGTAAATCACATGCAGACGCTGAATATGAATGAAACAACGTGAATTTTTAGACTTGCCTATCACTAAAAGTGTTCTTGTTATTGTACCACAAAATTTCTTCTGCTGAATATCGAGCCTTCATATCAGGCCTCACTTGCGCCAACCTGTACGAGTCTCTCCACTGATCTGCCAGTAATTTATGTTATGACGCTGCTTCCACTTGCTTAACCAACCCTCGGAAGCTTTGAAGTCAGCAATGCCCAGCTTCGTTGCATAAAACTCTGCTTTTGCTTTGACCAGTGGTCCGGAAAGTGGGATGTAGTTCACACGTTGCTGTTGACACCACTGTAGAACAGGCTTAACGCAGTTCCCTTCTTGAATCTCCGCATCAAGCCACTTCTTTCCTATCCTTCCAAATCGTCGCCACAATGGATTGGGAAAGCCCTGTACCTCGAACAATATCAGTCTGCTTCTCATCTTTTTCTAATGCTCTAATCAAAGACACTTTTTCTTCAACAGTAAGCACTTTACGTTTTTTTTTTTTTGAAAGCATGTTGTTTTCACCAAACATAGGTACACACAAATGTAGCCACTAAATGCACTAAGTACAACTGGCAGTCGAGATCCGATGTGAATAGCTAGACAGCATGTAGCGAACTAAACTGTCCGCTCTCCCACAACTCTAGTCGCGACATTGAGTAGACGTCAGACGTCTCATCACAATAGAATACAACGAAATGCTCTCGTGACGCGCCCGTATCGGAAAACAAAAGGCGTCGATCGTTAAGTCGTTTACTGCGATTAGCCAAAGCGAAATAGCCAATTCTTGAACTGAAAATATCGTTATAGTGAGTGAGTGATATCGTTATTTAGGAAGAATAAATACATTGGCCTAATGGCAAAGGAATTATCGTTATAAGGAGAATCGTTATAACAAAAAAAAAATGAATTAAACTTTCAAATTAGCCCTCGTACATAAAAAAACGTCAAACATTACTCATGGTATAATTGCAGGAACCACTCTACTGTCTTGTCAACTACCGGTGGTACTACTTCTGACCTTGCACGATAGAGGGAGTGAGTTTAGAACTATTTTAATGTCCATTCGGATTCAGAGCAGAACTTCCAGCTTTTAAGCCTCACCGATTCCATTCATAGTGGCTTCTAACAGAGGGATGCTACTGGGGTGGTGGGCTCTTGCATAAAATAATGGTCGGGATGATCAACGCCTCCATTATCAGGTTAGTCTTCTCGTATCTCAGTGTTGGGATCGGAGCTTTTCCTCCTATTTATCGCTGATTTGCCATCGGAACATGGTCGTCTCTGTAGATGACACAATGGTGGACAGGTTATCTTGGAATGAGACCACCCTCCGCCTGCCCCTCTAAAAAGCAATAGATTCTATGCTGAGTTGAGCTGGAGTTTAATTTTAAACCAAAAATTGACTTCGAAACGTCACACCCATTTGAGGAAACGTGACTTCAATCACCAACCACTACAGGCAAGAATGGCGTGTCATGGGACGATAAAGAGTCTAAGGGCATCAAATCCGATCCTGTAGAGAGACAGAGCACTCAGGATAAAGATAAGTTTAGTAATACTTAATGTTTTATTGCTCTTGCTGTTAGTAGGGTGATTCCTGCAATTACATTGTTAAATAATAGCCTAATCTATCCCTGATATCACTTGTTATCGTAGAAGCTGAATCGATAATCAAAACTATCGATATCGCGCTCATCATTACATTTTAAAACAACATACCTTCAAACTCCACAATTTAATCGTCCAATCGATAGACGAGGTTAAGAACATGTACGAAAAATCGATGCCACCTTGGACGGCGTTCACGCTAACTCCCGTGATCGGCCCTTGATGACTGTCGTACGTTTCCGTGATACCGGCTTTAGCTCCGTGCCTGCACGCGGCGTACGCAGCGCCATCCTCGCTACCAACTACGAAATTATTAACATCGGAATGTGGAAAGTCCAAACAGGTCACAGCCACCGGTTTCGAGGGCATCTTGTGCAATTCTAAAGTCTCCTGGGGTTGACTCAGCATATCCAACGACCACGAGCATAATTTACCATCTGTTGATATGCTGATTAGATTGTGAGCGTTTTGGGTACCGACGACGCTCATGCAATATACAGGGTGCTACGAAAAAGAAATCATAATTTCAAGAGATAAATCTAGATCTAGTTTAAACGATTTATTACAGTATGTGCACTCGCCGACAGTGGCGTTCGTTGGATAGGCGTCCTTTTCTGCACGCGATTATCGAACAACACGATCTGTCCCGAATAAGTCCCGCCTAGTATCAGATTCGGGTGAAACCTGGCGAAGGTCGCCGACATGATAGCACTCTGACAATGAAAGATGTACTCGGGCGTCGTCTTCTTGAATTTCGTATTCCATATGAGGGCGACGCCGTCGGGTTCGTTAGGCATCTCCTCGTTATTGTTGTAGGATGATAGGAGGAGTTCGGGGTATTGCGGGGACCAATCCAGCGACGTCACGGTGCGATTCTTCGACCATCGTTCGTCGTAGAACCACCGGTTCAACGAGATTCGCTGGTGGATCTTCTCGTCTCTGACAATCAACCATAAAAGCACATTATTCTATAAAACATATACATACAGGTATAATTTTTAGATGTTGTAGGGATGGGAGGATTGGATAAAATTAAAGGAAGTTTAACTAGTATTGGTATGAAAAATGTCTCTCAACTCACAACGCTTCTTCTCCATCGCCGCCACTGTAATCTGTATAGATGTCGACGCTCTCAGCTAAAGCTCTTTCGATAATTTTACCAGCTCTATCGATGAAGACTTGGAAATTTTCTGACAGGACGATGGTTTGTTTCTGTTCTTCACTCAATTCTTTCACTGAAATGAGAAACAACTTTTTCGATAAAATGATAAATGATAGTTTTAAAAATTAATTTAAAGTTAATAAAATCTACATATGTACAGGGTGGGGCACTACATTCGCCTCGGTTAACGTACAAAAAACAGTAACACATATTTAAAACATTTTTGTTGGAGCATGTACTAAAATTATTTCGACATATACAGGGTGTCCCAAAAGAAAATTACACATCAAAGTTATCAAAATTTAAATGGAACACCGTGTATATTATCGCTAATTTCGATGACAAAGACTAAATAAAAGCAACTTATTGTTATATTCCCTATACCTAGCTTCAACAGTTTCTGAGATATTTAACAAATTTTTGAAAATGTAGATCAATGTTTAGAATGAGCACCTGGCGTACGTATTTAAATTACGTGTTTCAAGTTGTATTATTTCATTAGCACAACCATTACATCTAATGCAAAAATAAAGATGCTTTCTAAAAATTATACAGAGTGGTTAAAATCTTACCTCTAATTGTGGGTACGATTAATGCTCTATAATTTACTTATTTTAAATGGAACACCCTGTATCTAACATCTAAATGTTATTAAAGTTCCCTGAACCTATCTCTTATAGTTTCTTTGTAAAAGTCAATTTAGTGTTTTAATTGGCGATTATGTACTAAATATTTGGTTAAATCAACGTAGCTTTGACATGATGACAATAATTTCAGAGGTGTTCGATTTAAATATTGATAACTTTCAGGTGTAACTTTCTTTTGGGACACCCTGTATATTCAAAATAATTTTAGAACGTGTTCCTGATGGACCTACGCATGCTCCAACAAAAATATTTTAAATATGTGTTACCATTTTTTGTATATCAATCGAGGCACCCTGTATATTAATGTTTATAAAATATCCTCGATTATCAATAGGTAATCAAAAATTCGGTTAACAGATTTTTAAAATTAATTGTCAAAATAGTGTTTTTTTTAATATAAATTACTATGCCGTGTGCTGCCATCTAGTGGTATTTGGGCTGAATTAAGAAAAATTGTAACCTCTTAATTGTTGAACGATTTATTTCGATTGTACGTACAAGCAATAGGTGGCGTTGATAGGATACAACTTTATCAACATTTTATCAGTCTTTCGATCATATTTAATTTTATTTAAAAATATTAACCAAACAGAATTGAAAAAAAAAACGATTCTATAGACATTGGGAGGTGGTTCAAACGCTCTCTTTTTTACCATTTTGTGGTGTCAAGTTAGTGGATCTCCTAATTGCAACAATTTTCTATTCCCTGTCCTTTCTATTATACCGGGCATTCCAAAATTAAATGCCAAAATAGTGTTTTTTTGAATAATTCGCTATTTAAATGTGCTGCCATCTAGAGGACAATCGTTGTATGAAGTTAAGCATTTTGAATTTATTTTTGCCCGGATTCTTCTCGACTAGATTTTATATAAATTTGTTTTGTCAAAGCTTCTTGCTTCACAACTATCAAGTTTGACAGTTTTACAAAAATATATAAAATATGACATTATTTTCCAAAATTTCAATGTTTCAATTTTCAACTCGTTAAGATAGCTTTCATTTTTCTCCCATTTTTTGAAAAAACGCAATTCAAACAAATCACACTCGACTAGGAAAAAAAAATGAGACAAAAATGAAAGTTGTCTTACAGAGTTGAAATTTGGCATACGCATACAAAATTAAGAAATAAACAATTCTTTCTTTTGTAAGGAATTATTTTTAAATTCAAATTTGCCGCCTAATAAAAGGCAGTTGGCAATAGACGGTGGCTTCGCGCCAGAAGTGTGTGTGTGCAACGCGCGTTATTAGGACAGTTACGTAGGTTATGTTGTACGTTAAGAGATACGCTCCTTTATGTCTGTAACTAATTATATGCAATATACTTTTATAAAAAAAAAGAAGTAGGGATTATTTATGAGAAGACCTTACAACTTCAGGTGTGGGGTACAGAACAGGTACGGCAATTACTACAATTACGTTTGCTTAAGTAAAAAGATACAGAACAGAACAGTACAACATGGTGAATGGTAAATCAACGGATAAAATGCCGGACGATGAGTTTGAACGATTTCAAAAGCAGATGGGTGACAAACAGGACGAGGGTGCATGTGGAGGTAGTAGTGAAATGAATCCACTTATTGGTGCTGTACAATCTTTAATAGCACAGAATGCACAAATGTTACAAATGCTTCAGATAGACTATCGAAACCAGTCATTTTCGAGAAATGCAGATAGAACAGATATCAAAAATTTTAATATTATGCCCGATTTGTCTAAAACAATAGATAAATTTACTGGAGAAAAAGGACCAAGTACAGCAAAAATGTGGTTACGTCAAATTGAAAGCGCAGCGTGTTTGCATTCATGGCCAGATGCGTTCACATTTGAAACTGCTCGAAGTAATTTAGAAGGTGCTGCCAAATATTGGTATAGGGGTAGATCTACATCCATTGAAGATTGGCCTTCGTTTAAGGAAGCTTTTAAGAAAACTTTTATATTTGAGAAGAGCAAAACAGAATGTTGGCAAAGAATGCAAAATCGTTGTCAAGGTATGAAAGAAAATGTTAGCGTATATTTCTACGAAAAAGTAGCATTGTGTAATGAGATTGAGCTTAGTTTTATGGAAATTAAAGAGCAAGTGGCTATTGGACTATATTCTAAAGACGTCAGTAGTTTTATTATGTCAAAGAATCATGCCGATGTGGATGAACTTTACCAGGATATTGTAACTTATCAACGAGTCTCGAATTGTAGACAAGAAAGAATAAATGATCGAAAGGATATGAAGTTTAAAGAATCCGGAAAAAGCAAATCACCAGTTAGTACAAAGGATCACACTCAGCCCGAGCAGCAGACAGGTCGTTCATTAGGAAGGAGGAATGGGGCAAGTAGATGTTTCAACTGTAATACACCAGGACATGTCGTTGCAGAGTGTCCTAAACCGCAGCGTTCACGAGGATCATGTTACCAGTGTGGCTCAACAGAACACCTCCGTAGGGATTGTCCTCAAAGAAATCTCCAAGGAAGCAGCGCATCCAGACGCAGCAGTATGGAACAAGAAAGACACGCAAGTGAAACCCTGTTATTAGAGTTTAAGCAAATACCATCGTATGTATTACCAGTTTATTTTGATAGAGATGTAAATCATGTAGATGCTATTGTTGATTCTGGCTCACCAATTTCACTTATTGCAACAGATATAGTACCTGAAATGCAAATACAGCCTTATAACGGTAATCACTCATTTTTTGGTATTAATCACAGCCAACTTAGTATTATAGGGTGTTATTGTAAAACAGTCAGGGTTAAGGATGTAGAAGTTAAGTTGAATTTTGCTGTTGTATCTCCAGAAACAATGTCACATAAATGTCTGTTAGGTCGCGATTTTATTAGTTCACCATTTATAAATGTAGTATTTAAAGATACTGTGTATATTGAAAAGGTGCAAGAACCTGTCATTCATGACTCATTTTGTAATAATGAAATTTTAGCAATAAGTTATGATCCTAATTCGAGTAATGATATTCCATTAGATATACAAGATAATTTGTCAGAAAGCGTCAAGGCACGGTTACATAATATATTAAACTCAGACTACTTCAAAGCTAAGAAACCTGTTATTCCAAAGTTAAATTTCGAAATGAATATTCACTTAAAGCTTGGTTATGAACCATTTTATTTTAGACCTAGACGCCTGTCGTATGCAGAGAAAATAGAAGTAAAAAGGATTACTGATGAGCTTTTGCAACAAGGTGTAATTAAATCTAGCACATCCGAGTTTGCCTCCCGAATTGTATTAGTAAAGAAAAAGACTGGAGAAATGCGCATGTGCGTAGATTTTCGCGAATTGAATAAAATTGTGCTCCGTGAAAATTTTCCAATACCAGTTATTGAAGAGCAGATTGACAAATTAAAAAACAAAAAATATTATACGAGGTTGGACTTAAAGAATGCATTTTTCCATATCGATGTGAATAAGGATTGCACTAAATACTTATCTTTTGTGACACCATTTGGGCAGTATGAGTTTGTCAAGGCTCCTTTCGGTTTTTGTAATAGCCCAAGTAATTTTATGAGATTTGTGTGTGCCATTTTTAAGCCGCTTTTGGACGACGACGAACTCATAGTGTATATGGATGATATACTTATCGCCACGCAGACTATAGAAGAGAATCTTTATATATTAAGAAAGGTTTTAAAACTTATGAGTGAGAACTTGCTAGAACTAAGATTAGATAAGTGTACGTTCCTTAAGACCACGATTGAATATTTGGGTTATACGATTAGCGACAATGGGATCTGCCCTAGTCCAGATAATATAAGAGCTGTAAAAGAATTTCCGATCCCACGCAATGCTAAGCAGTTGCATAGCTTTGTAGGACTGGTCTCTTACTTTAGGAAATTTATTCAAGATTTTTCGCATATTTGTAAGCCTTTAAATGATCTGCTACGGAAGGGCGAAGAATTCGTATTTGAAGAAAAGGAGATGACAGCCTTTGAGACATTGAAGGAAAAGATTATTAGCAAGCCCATCCTGTCCATATACTCGCCTTACGCTGACACCGAGTTACACTGCGACGCAAGCTCGGTAGGATTTGGAGGAATCCTGTTGCAGCGTCAGGAAGGTGACGGAAAACTACACCCAGTGTTCTTCTTCAGTAAAAGAACGTCAGCAGCAGAAACTAAATATCATAGTTATGAGCTGGAATGTTTAGCGATCATTTACGCGATAAAAAGATTTCATATTTATTTACATGCAAGACCTTTTAAGATTGTCACAGATTGTGATAGCTTACGACTTACCTTGGATAAGAAGGAGATTGTCCCTAGTATTATGCGCTGGGCGTTGTTGCTGCAAGATTACCAGTATACAGTGGAGCATAGGTCAAATAGTCAGATGCGCCACGTAGACGCCCTTAGCCGTTGTCAAAACATTTTGATTATTGAGGAAAGTCCATTTGAGCAGACACTATCTATTAAGCAACAACTGGACCCGGAAATAAAGAGTATTCGATCGATGCTGGAGGAACGAGAACATAATTTATTTGAGTTAAGGAATGGGTTGGTATACCGTAAGGCAAATAATAATAAATTATTGTTTTATGTGCCCGCGACTATGAGAGATGTTATAGTGAGAAACTACCACGAAAATTACGGACATGTCGGTCCTGAGAAGACAACCGAATTAATTAAGAGGACTTACTGGTTTCCCAAGTTGAGAGAGAGCGTAAACGAATATATTGGAAATTGCTTGAAGTGCATTACCTACTCGCCAAAGTACGGCAAGCAAGAAGGATATTTATTTAATATACCTAAAGGTAATCAGCCGTTTACTACTATCCATGTTGATCATTACGGTCCTCTAGAGATGTGTAAGAATAAGGACAGATACATTTTAAGTGTAGTTGACGGATTCTCAAAGTTTACCAAACTGTTTGCCTGTCGCACCACAAAAGCAAGTGAGGCTATAAAACACTTGAAATTTTACTTCAGGGTATACAGCAAGCCATTTAGAGTTGTTTCGGATCGAGGTACCGCCTTTACAGCAAAGGATTTTGAAGATTTTCTACGTGAAAATGATGTTGGACACGTTCTTATAGCTACAGGAGTTCCTAAGGCTAATGGGCAAGTAGAGAGAAGTAACCGTACAATAGGTCCAATGATAGCCAAGTTGTGTGATAATGGCAAGGACTGGAATATGTGTTTGTCCAAAGTGGAGTTCGCTCTAAATAATACCTTGCATAAGACTACAAAGGAAGTGCCCAGCATGCTAGTATTTGGAAGAATTCAAAGAGGAACTGTCAACGATGAGTTGAAAGAATATATAGATTCTATGCAGTTACGTGACGACAGAAATTTAATAGAAATCAGAGAGAATGCTGAAAGAAACATTAATAAAAGTCAAGAGTATAACAAGAACTATCATGATAAAAAATGTAAAGCGTCTGTAAATTATAATATGGGAGACTATGTTATGATAACAAATCATATTACCGCAGCCGGTATAAACAAGAAGCTCGCACCCAAATTCAGAGGGCCTTATGAGGTAACCAAAGCTCTACCTAATGACAGATATGTTGTGAAAGACGTCGAAGGATTTCAAATAACGCAAAAACCATATGAGGGAGTAATCGACGCACACAACATGAAACGTTGGCAAGGAAATAGTCCTGGCACGGATAATGTTAATGGTTCTGTGGAAAATTCAATGTAGTTTAGTACTGTACGTGGATAATGTTATGACTTAAGTTGCTATTTTATGTTATGAGCCCATTATGCATGAATAATGATTATTACTGTATTACTTACGTTACTTTTGTGTAGATAGGTACATAGAGTTTTATGCGCTATTGTATTAGATTAGGTTGAATTATGTACCCTTAAGCTAAGTACTTATGATAAATTAAGGAATTTTGTACACAGTTAGAATTCGTTAGTCATTAAGACAATATTATGTACAGAGATCGAGGTCGATCTCAAGTCAGGTTGACCGAGCTGTAAGGAATTATTTTTAAATTCAAATTTGCCGCCTAATAAAAGGCAGTTGGCAATAGACGGTGGCTTCGCGCCAGAAGTGTGTGTGTGCAACGCGCGTTATTAGGACAGTTACGTAGGTTATGTTGTACGTTAAGAGATACGCTCCTTTATGTCTGTAACTAATTATATGCAATATACTTTTATAAAAAAAAAAGAAGTAGGGATTATTTATGAGAAGACCTTACACTTTTAATATTTTTCGAAATTTTGAAAAATAATCGCACATTTTGTGATTTTTTTTTGAGATATGTCAAATTTGACAGGTTGAGAAAGTCACGTGTTCGCTCTTATGGACATTATTTTGCATGATTTATCAAGATCTGTAGTTGTGGTTTTAAGATCTCCTTTTCAAATTTGGTGTCTGGCAAACATCTATTAACTTGACATGTACTCATTAATATACAGAATGATACAAAAAACTAGACTTTTTTGGTTTTGAAGTTTTTGCAATGTATAAAATAATTTAAATAAAATAGTACCTTCTTTTTTAACCTCCAATTTAGCTTGCTCCTGTTCCACTGCGGTAACGGCCGGTTGGACCTCCTTCACCTGGGGTAGACCGTGGGGCAGGATACCGGGCGGCAGTTTACTACCGAATCCACCGATATGCGGGAGGCTGCCTTCCTCATCTTCGCCTTGTCCATCGTCAAATGCCAAAACTGTGGTGAATAAGCTGTCCGTTCTTATCTCTCATACATACACGCACTCGCATTCAACAACAACAACGAAAATAAAAACAACATCCAATTAATAAAGGAAAACGGCAACGGTAACAACGACAACAATAATAGCGAGAATATGACTACCATTCACTAAAAAATTCTTTTTTTTTTAATTAATTTTATTGATTTTACTTTCCGGGGAAGTACACATCTCAAATGCCTTACTATAGTCTATTGTTTTATAATCATCATGACACAAAGATAAAGATCGTATTTTAAATTTCTATTTTTTAAAATTAATAAATTTCATGATTTTATTTAAAATATGATCTTTAGATTAAAAATGCTCGTCCATTCACAATAAAAAAAAATAATAAAAATAACTACCAAATCTTATACGGGTTAAAATATTACTCTAATGTATCTAGGAGATTAAAAACAAATTAAAATATATTGATTTGGTAGTCATACAAAAAAAGGGGGACACAATCCTCAAAAAAAAGCACATCATTTTTTTGCGTCATAACAGGATAGAAATAAACGTAATAAAATAGGGTACGAAATATATAAATAAATAAATAAATAAAGATATATATATATATAAAGAAAAAGTATTACTGCCCCCTCCCCAACAGCAATTTAAAGCAAAAATAACGAAATTTAGATTTAAATAAATTTATAAAAATTGAATGACTACCAAAGTTTTAAAAAATAAAATAAAATAAGGTTGTGTGATAAAGAAATAAAATAAAAATCAGCTTTGGTTAGTGCAGGTGGTAGCTCCAGGAAAATAGAACAATTTCTATTAAAGGAAGTGCTAGAAATTAGATAGAAGAAGAGGCAATTTGTACAATATTATATACAGGATGATGCGTTAATGCGTCAAGGATGACAGGGTTATAGGCCTGTTAAAAGTATTATACAAACGCAACGCAAAAACAACAACAAAATGACAGACGTCAAAATACACTTATTTATAAGAAACTAAGTTTTTAAACACCCTGTATAATATTACAGAGAAAAACTTCAAATGCTGTATAACTACATAATATCAGGTGTGCGTATGCAAAATCCCATTCGTCTCTTTTACTCTTACGTGACGTAATATCACTATAAAGTAAGATCGATATCTGTCACTTTTTTTCTTTAATTGCAAATAACTCAAAAGGAATGGTATTTAGGTATAGGGTATGATACATGAAATATGTGTAGAATTTATCGTAGAAGCTAAATTTGCAATTTATTTTATAGCTTGCTATTTAAAAAATCGAAGTTGATACCCACTTCCGGTTAACCGGAAGTGATATTTATTCAAAAATATTTTCACGTAATAGCTCATATTCAACCATATCCAAAATACAAAATTTCGTTTTAAAATTCCGTTCCTTTTGTACGAGTATAATACTTTTAATAGGCCATTTTCACCGATCACCCTGTATAGTGTGTGCCATTTTTTTAAATATGTAAGGTCAGACTGTATATGATGCATTAATGCGTCACCCTGTATTTAAACTTCAAAAATTCAGTGTTTTTAATTTAAACAAAAAATTAAAAATAATTATATTCAATATTTAAATGCAAGAAAAAAAAAAACATTCATATATACATTCATCCAAAATGCGCGAAATATGTTATAAATATAAACCAAAAAAAATGTTTTTTTAAACGCATGCATTAATTTTAGATGTGTGAGTAGCGTTTTAGTAAAATAAATTAAAAAAAGAATTAATTACCTACGTTTAATTTTCCTATTTTTTTATTATAATTTTTTTTAATAAATACTTTAAAAGCAATTTCTACCTAATTATTTAATCGATAATACAGGAAACTAACTACTTAACACGCTCCCTAAACTAATACGAAGGTTATCCCAGAAGTACCCGACTTGACGTATAGATGGCGGTTATTGATTATGACTACATTGTTCAGTATTTATTTGATTGTCATCAATAATTTGTAAACATAGAAAACAATCGATTATCATTATGTGATACAGTAGTTTCATTTGAAGGCCCACAACCCAGCTGATATTAAATCGGAGCTAGATTCTATCTGGGGGAGGGTCTGCTATTGTTTGGATGAAGCATGGATCCATGAATTCACACCTGAGACCAAGGAATAGTCAAAAAAACAATAGACTAAAAGGGGAGAATTGGGTCCAAAGAAGGCGAAGATGGTTGGAAGATAATTTTGGTTGGTTATCTTCTGGGACTACCCTCGTATTTTAAAAAAATATATATTTATACAAAATATTAATTAATTAAACAAAGCGAGTGATACTACTTAGTAAAAGCGTAAAATATTTTTTAAAAATACGTTTATTAGTAATTACTTGCAACACCGTGTTGTGGTAACATTTATAATGGTGTAAAAAGGGGTGCAATAGATAAAAAAAGGTATTATTTTAATCTGTCTTTTTTAATCGCCATAATAGGAGGAGAGAAGATAGAGAAAAAATATTATATTAAAAAAAAAAAAAACAAAGATAAGTCGGAAAAGCCACCTACCTGTGAATTCGTCCTCCCATTCTAAACCCGGATTTAGATTGTACTCGTCTTCAGGTGGAAAGAAACATTTGGTATCAGTTGGGGGTCGGTATATTAATTGCTTTTTATTTTTTAATGATTTTAGAATTTGTTAAAGCAAAAATTAACAAAACAGAATTGGTTATTCTCGTTGACTTTCTTCAGTCTATATGTGGCTGCACGAGTTAATTTTTTTTTTAATTTATAGCTCTTCCGAAATTTGATTGTATTAAAAACAAATTAATTAATAGAATAATTATAGAAACACCAATCACAACCCATGCATTAATTAAAAATTCAAGAATTTTTTTTGTTGTTGTAAAGGGGGTCATTTTATTATTTAATTTAATTTTTGGTAATTCGTGTTTAAAAAAAAACGACCCCCTATAAAACAAAAAAAAATATATGCACAATTATTACACAATTAAAATAAATATAAAATTAATATTAGTAGATATATTTTTTCCCCTTTTTAATTTTGTTTTTTGTTATAATCAAACTTGTAAACAATACACTACAAAAAAAATATTTTATATAAAAAATGCGTGTTAGTCGTTAGTAGAATTATAAGAAATAAATAAATAAATAAATAAAGTGCTTCGAGCTTGTTTTAGTGCATACATATCTCCCTATAACCTCCGCAAAAAGGTGCCTCCGCTATCCCATGACGTACTCAATATAAATAAGTGCAATCATTTTTATTTTAATACATGTAGTATAGGTATATTTTACAAGAGAATTAAGCGATTCGCGTTGAATCTATCACATCACAACAAACCCAATCATCAAACATCTTCATTTAAACATCTTAAAAAAATTTGATTTAAAAAAATCAAAAAAAAATATAGATTTCGTGTTATCACACAAATTATAATAAACATGTCTAAGAGTGTACTGTAAGCGATGAGAGAATGTACAGCTATTAAGGGGTATGAGTGTACAAAAAAAAAACAAGATTGTAAAAGCGACAGTTTGACACAAATAGAGAAACGAAGAAGAAAAATAAAAGAAGGAAAAAAAGAGTTGTAATTTTAGGGGGGGTTTTCGTATAATCGTGATTAAAAATAAAAATTTTGCGGCAAAAAAATAATTAAAAAGATCGAAAGGGATGGAGCAGTTGAAGCAAAAATTAAAAAAAAAAGGATGAAATAAAATGTTAAACTTACCGTAATAATCGGTTGCATGAGCTATTTGGAGGGCAGTAAGAAAAATATCGTTTAGTAACTTCGTTTTTCGTTTTCCGAAAAAATTAAAAAAAAAATCTAAGAACTCTCTACTAATTACACTAATTTAAAGTTGCTTCTTTCTATTATTATATTAAATAATAAGGAAACATACATATTGAAATAATTTTTAAAATATTTCAAAAAAACAACTTAGATAACTAAAAATAACTACTTCCTATGGCTGCGTACTTTTTACAAAAATTTTTATTTATAGATTTTTATTTGTTGTGAAATACGTACCAGATTAATTTAAATAAACATTTTCGGGAAATTTAATAGCAATGCTGGCGCAAACATATTAGTTCATTATGCACATTTATTAGCGGAAATGTTTATTTAAAATTAAAAACAAATAAAAATCAATTTTTTTTCCTTGTTGACTACGATTTATAAAAACAAAAATTAAAAAAAAAAGAGAGAAAATAGAGCGTAGAAATTAAAATATATTAAAGCATAATTAGTGTAAAATGTGCATTTGGTGAATACGAAAAATGATGATAATTAAGGGGTAAATCGTTTTCGAAATATACACCGTGTCCAATCCCACTCGATCCTAGTCAAAAAAACGCAACTGAAGCTACGTCACGAATCTGACTTTTAACACTATTGGTTGCACTGAGGTGACGACGTAGCGTGATGGCAATCGTATACAACGGGATTGCATGGAATAGTAATCCTCGCAAGTATTTTAGTAGCTCGCTGGTGGGGAGGGGAAGAGGGCATATTGAGGTCAGAGTTGCGAACGAAATTGTTGGACTCGAGAAGGGATTTAGTCTAAGGAAGACATCGCCCGCGTGCAATACCGATTAGGCCGCCCCTTGTACAACTATAGACATGCACATTACGAGAGATAAGGGGTGGAAATAAAAAAACCAAATTATTTTTCTTTTTCAATATATTCACCTGCAAGACGGATACATTTTTCACATCTTTCAAACTACCTCCTTGACTTCATCATCGGCAGTAAATTTTTTACCCCGCAGCTCTTTTTTCATTTTCGGAAACAGGTAATAATCACTCGGGGCCAGGTCTGGGCTGTAGGGTGGGTGATTCACAATTTCGAAGCCCACCTTATGCAGGGCAGCTAACGCAACGCGGCTCTTGTGGACGGGCGCGTTGTCGTGCAAAAGCAGCACACCTTTCGTCAATTTTCCCCGTCTTTTCTCTTTAATGGCTTCTTTTAGTCGCTCTAATATTGAAGCGTAATATTCTCCGGTTATAGAAACACCTTTATCTTTATAATCAATCAACAATATTCCTTCCGAGTCCCAAAATACCGTTGCCATGAGTTTCCCATCTGATTGTGACACTTTAAATTTCTTGGGAGGTGCTGTGCCCTTTTATGCCACTGCATGGAGTCTTGTTTGGACTCAGGTTCATAATGATGAACCCAAGTTTCGTCTCCAGTAACAATTCGACTCAATACACCATCCTTGTCTTCATTACAGAGGTCCAAAAATGCACGCGAACACTCTACGCGCTGTTGTTTTTGCGGCGGCGTGAGCAATCTCGGCACCCATCTTGCGCTGACCTTAGACATGCCGAGATGATCGTGTAGGATTTTAAAAATTGTTGTATCGGATACTCCAACCAGTTCTGCGAGTTGTTTCTTCTTTAATCGAGCATCTTCGAGTACAATTTTTTCACCATTTTGGATAAGTACTGGCGTGATCACCTGCCCGGCCTCGGGTCGTCTTCAAGGGATTCCCTTCCTTGTTTAAATAAACTATGCCACTTGTACACCATGGTTTTTCCTGGACAAGAGTCGCCGTAAACCAATGACATCTCATTCATTATGGTCGCGACTGATTTTCCTTGCCTGGTAAGGAACTTTATAACGGCACGATATTCGATTTTTTCCATATTTCACTTTTCACTCCTGATTATGTTACTTGGTTGACGATGGCTCAAAGACTAACTGTCTAATAACAATGAAACTTCGTATTTATACTAATTATGAGTCGCTGCACAGGCCACGCCCCCAATGCGCCTAATCACCCCCCTACAACCCGCTCATTCCGCGAATATCAAAACGCCGCCTCGTATGACAATGTTTTACATGTATATAATGCAATTAAATTAAACATATTTTTATTTAAAAATATGCCGTCCGGAAGTGGAGTCGAACCACCAGGTATGGCTATCGCGGCCTACCGCAACACCGTTGCGCCACCGGGCGGCTTCGACAGCACTAATAATCTACACAAATATATGCGAACGAGATGTTGTAATGATCTAGGATAGGCAACCAAAATAACACTTCCGTGTCAAAAATTACAATCTTTTACTTTCCTTTCGATACGATTTTGTCGCCGATGCCGCCCCTTGAAAATGCCGCCCTTGTGCGCTGCACGCCTTGCACACCAGCACGCAGCGGCCCTGTCTGTCGGTCCATCGATATATCTTATCCAGTGCTAAAAATCCAGAAGTAACGGTAGTAACAGTTGGGCTGAAAAGTTCGTAGGCTAACAAAGAAAACATTTTTTTTGATAAAATTTGATTTTATTGACGTCTATGAGAGTGACTCTGTCGTTTTAAATACAAGATTTATTTTTCAATATAGCTGCCTTCGAGAGCGATAACAAGGGGATTATAGCACATTTTCCATACCATTTTTATAGTACAATTTGTCATTAGCCTCAAAATAGGCTTCAGTTTCGGTGATCGAGCATTCTCTTGAGGTTTGAGAACGGAAAAAAAAATCGCTGGGGGTCATATCTGGAGAATACGGTGGATGCGGAAGCAATTCAAACCCCAATTCATGCAATTTTGGCATCGTTTTCATTGATTTGTGACACGGTGCATTGTCTTGGTGGAAAAGCACTTCCTTCTTCTTCAAATGGAGCCTTTTTCCGCGATTTCCTCCTTCAAACGCTCCAATAACGCTATGTTATAGTCGCCGTTGATGGTTTTTTCCTTTTAAAGATAGTCGATAAATATAATTAGTCGGGCTCGTGGCCTAGTGGCTTGCACACTTGCCTCGTAGTCCGACAGTACCGAGTTCGAACCCCGGTGCTTCCTTTCTGAGTTTGGTTTTCTGTAGTTTTCCAAATTCCACGGCAAATGCGGAAAGGTTACATCTTAAGTCGGTCTACAGCCGCAGGCGTAATAATAACTCATGGCCAGCCGATGCCCCCTGTAATTGACGCAAGCTGTTGGGGGATGCTAAGGCATGAATTATTATTATTATAATTATTATTATAATAACATGCGCATCCCAAAATACTAATACCATAACCTTGCCACCCGACTGTTGCGTCTTTCCACTCCTTGGAGTCGGTTCATCACGTGCAGTCCACTCGGTTGACTGTCGATTGGATTCCGGTGTGAAATGATGGAGCCATGCTTCATCCATTGTCAGCTCCAAACACCCAGAATCATCAATTCGTTGTTGTTTTTTGGTAGATTGTGAGATCATTCACGATATGTCCAACAGGTTCCTTTGATATCTTTAGAATCTCAGCTATCTCGAGCAACTTTACTTTACGATCATCCAAAATCATTTTGTGGCCTTTTTTGATGTTTTCGTCGGTAACAGCCTCCTTGGAGCGTCCACTGAGTGCATCGTCCTCAGTGCTCATTTCGCCTCGTTTAAACTTAGCAAACCACTTCTCGACGGTTGATTTTCCTGCTGCCAAATCCGAATAATGTTTATCAAGCCAAGCCTTGGCTTCAACAGTATTTTTTTTTCGCCAAAAAGCAATGCTTTATTAACACTCTAAATTCCTTTTTATTCACTTTTTTAAACTAAGAAAAGTTGTTGCTATATCTCACAAACTAATACTAACTAATACTTGACAGCTGTCAAATTTATACGCGTATCTTTTGAAGGTTAGAGCTAACTAAAAATCATATGGATTTTATACTAGTAGCACCATCTATGTGTCAACCTATGAACTTTTCAGCATACTTGTTATAGTATCATCCGCGTACATTGTTGGTGGTTACCTCATTGAAACATGTGTGACATGTACTCCACCGTTCATGTCACACATGTACTCCACCGTCCAGTTAAATATTGCTATTGTAAATCATTTTGTACCCGTAAAAAAATACCCAAGTTCAAGTTCCTTGTCACTAATGAGAGGATTAGGACATTCCGAGTGAATTTTTGCAATGAAAAGATGAAGATGTCGTCCCTGGCGTCCACAATTAAACAACATACATATACGGTTAATTATCTTTCCACCCCTAAAAAATCTGCTGAGCTAGTTGCGGTCTCTTATTGTGAACAGATCTAGGATTGTCGAAATCGGAGAAGAAAATACAAACGACCCTCCTCCATTTACATTTTAGATTTCGATTCTACTCAACAAGCGCAGCTAAACCGGAAGTATGAGCATTAACATGATCCGAGCGTCGTAGAACGTCATTGCTCGGAATTCGCTGGGTGTTCGGCAGGGTTCCATTTTAGGGCCTCTGGTGTATTTAATCTTTATAAACGATCTGATAAGTGATTGATGACAGATTTGTGTTCCCCATCGTGAAAAACTTAAGTTAAAATGTGCTGTAACTGTCAAGGAAACCTAAAACTATCAAGAAAGGTTATCTTGGACACAGTGTATCTATGATTTTTCAATTTTTTAAAACATAATTTACCCCCAATTATAATTTTCTTAATTCTCAATTTAATAAATTATACAGAGCGAATCAAAAATGATTATCTTGATTTTACATCATTTTTTACAATATGAACATTAACAAAAAGTATTGTAATTATTCGAGACCGTCATATTTGATCCCCCTGTATATATACATAATATATATGTAAATATATCCTTCCCCCATATCGTGTACTTCATAAATTTGCTAAATATATAAAAAAAAACAATTATAGGTGCTTGTGGTGGTGTGGCATGCTTTTAATTTGATGATCTCTTACTTTCTTTCCAAAAAAAATAATAAATTTACTTGATGCAGACACCTAATAAAATTTACATCAACTGTACCTTTGCGCGGCCGCCACCAGTCCTCCATGTAGCCTTTAAGAGGGGAAGAAGATGAAGAAGATCCTTGTTAGCAACACATATAATCACATGTCACTAACGTAACTAAGTATTCCAAGTGAAACGTGTGCATTTTAATTTTTACATTATTTCAATTTTTAGAGGGGGTGTGGGCGGGGTGTCGTAGAGGATAATTTAAAACGCACATTTTGCACAAAGAACACTTTCTTTTTAATATATATACTGAGCTAATTTTGTCCAATTTAATTTCATTTTCAAAGTTTAGAATTTTTTGATAACCCTGTATATACTAGACATAAATATAATTGTAATGCATTTGACAGCTTGGTAACTATTATTTTATCGCAATGATGTCACGAATTACTCAATATGCGTCCAATCTAACAATTTAACTCCTTATTTCAATGATGCAAACGCACTAAACATATTAATGAATATACAGGGTCAACCAAAAATTTGTTTACCGATTTATTGCGTATAAAAAAAAATGATGGATATAATATTATGTTGGTGCACAAAATCTGTAATAAATGATTAATTATTTACAAAAAAATCTACATCGCCTGATTAAAAATAAAATCTATATTCGACAGGCTAGTACTCACACTTCCTCCAAGAAGAGTATCCGAAATAATCTGTCAGAAAAATAATTAATTATATTATCACTGATTAATATATAATACAGGTATTACGCATCATGCTCTGTGTTTAAATTAAATAAATTATTAAAAATTAAATTTTACTTTTAATCAGGCAACAAGCAAAACGAATCAAAAACAAATTTAGACGATCCGCCATTGATTATCGATGGCTTTGAATTGAAATAAAAAATAATAATTAAAATCAAACGATATAAAAGCAGATATTGCGTGCAGCCAACATAAGACAAAACGTAATAATCAGGGTTCTCGTTTTTTTAATATTAAGAAACGAAAAGAAAAATATGTAAGTTTCCTTCAAAATCAAACGTAACGAAACAAAAAAATATTAAAAAAAGGACTTACCATCTCTTTCGTGACCGCTCGTATTAGTTTGAGTTTGTTTCGTATATAAAACGACCTCTTTCGGTGGTATATTCGTCGACTGGACAGCTACCAATGTTAACGTAGGTGTACGTCTTTTCGAATGACCAATACTGTAAAGTTAATAAACAATAATGACAGATACGTAACCTCAACGATATATCACGTACTTATTTGTCAAACTATTCGGTTGTAGCGATGTATCCGGTGTATTATTCCTACTTAAATCGGGCGTTAGCGAATTCCCACTCGATATGCTCGATAGTACTTCCGAAACTGGTGCTACACCTAACGAACTCAACATCTCATCGAGATCCTTACGATCCCCACTGAGTCCGGCCAAAGTTCTCGTTGTAGCTTCCTCGACATCTTTTAATTCTTTCTCGCGTCGTCGACGATCTTTCTCCTCGCGCAGGGCTTGCAATTTCGCTTTTTTCCGTTCTAATTCTGCTTTCCGATCTGACATAGTTGATTTCATACTTGGTCTAATTGGAAATGTGAGTTCTTATAACAAAAAAAAATGAATTAATTCGATTAAAACGTGAAAAGTATACATTCAAAAAGAAAAATGATTAAATTATATATAAATTATCACTTACAATTCGATTTTCGTCTTAATTTTTATACATTTCATAGAGAATAAACCGTTTTATCCTGTTTCAATGTCATTACCATTATTGTGTTGCCGCATATTATAGCCAACATTCTAATTGACGTATATCATATGTAAATATCGTTGTAAATCTATAAATTAATTACCTGGATATTATTCGTAATCCTAAATAATTATTGTGCACTTCTCTTAATCCGATCACTTATATTTAACGTTTAAAAATATGTAAAAACTATTCACAACGCCCGATAACTTCTTACCACCATTACATTCCCTATGATACCCTACTTGGTGACGTAATTTTCACACAGGCCAATTCTAACATCGACTTTATCTTTCGTAAAAATCTATAAAATCGAAATAATTTTTAATTAAAATTTTAATTAGATGTACAGAAATGAGATATAAGTTGAAAACACGATGTAAGAACGGTGATTCATATTTAAAAACGTCACATTGGAGGAATATCATAAAATCAATGCAGAATTTTGTATGTCCTGAATATAGCAACAAGTACAAAGGTTAACCTTTTCGTATGAATTTGATTTGTCTCGCTCGCACGACCTTGGGTGTCTCCAATCTTCAAATACAGTAAAATTTTGATAATTCGAATTTTAATCACTCAATTTCAGAACATGCACATATAAAGAGAGAACATGTATTTGTCAGCTGTAAAATTGTAAAATCAATCAATATAATTAATTTTATCTCCTATTCTAAGACCGGAAACAACCAACACACTTGCAACGACTGTAACTGTCAACTTCAGATTTGAAAATTGTTTAGATTTGTTAAGTGAAAAATTGCAAAATCAGTTATTTATTTATAAATACGAACTTTATAATCGTCAAAACATTTTTGGCAGTTCTCAAATTGAGAGGATATTTTATTCCTATTTTGAGACCGGTAACTATAGCATAGTTTTGACATCTGTCAAATTTGTAATAACAGTTCATTCATCACGATTACACGACAGCTACGAAATTGTAAAAGCACTTTATTTTTTTACAATTTTAATGAATGTAGCTGTCAAAATAGTATATATATAGTCGCTAGATTGTAAAAGCGGTGCTTTTTTGTAGATCTGAGAATTGTAGCTGTTAAAATAGAATTTGACAGATGTAAAATTGTAAAGTCAACATTTTTTTTAACAATCTGAGTGTTGTAACTATCAAAAAGTTTCTGACAGCTGTCAAATTGTAAAAAGAATGATTTTTTTTTACTATTTTAACGGATGCTACTGTCAAAATATTCTATATACAATCGCTATATTGTGTGCAACTAAGCACCCACCACACATTAAAAAAAAAAGCAATATTTTTTTCAGACCTGGGAATTGTAGCTGTCAAAATACAATTTGACTGGTGTAAAATTGCAAAATCAGTTTTTTTTTACAAATACGACTGCTATAATGGTCAAAACATTTTTGACAGTTGTCAAATTACAATATTTTTTATTCGTATTTGTGACCAGTAACTATAGCACATTTTTCTGTCAAATTTGTAAAAACAGTTCTTTCTTCACGATTTTAAGGGCTATAACTGTTGTAACTACCAAAAAAATTTTGACAGTTGTCAAATTGCAAAACTTTGTTAATCCTATTTTGAGAGCGGTAACTATAACATATTTTTGACATATGTATGTCAAATTTGTTCAAATAGTTCATTTTTCACGATTTTTACTGTCAAAATACTCTTTCTACAGCTGCTATTTTGTGGAAGCAATATTTTCTTCAATCATACATCATACAAATTACGGCTCTCAAAACTCACTTTATAAACTGTAAAATTGTAAAAATTAGTATTTTTGTTTATCAATCCGAGTGTTGTAACTATCGAAAAATTTCTGACAGCTGTCAAATTATATAAAGGATTAATTTTTTTTACTATTTTAACGGGTGCAACTGTCAAAATATTGTGTGCATAGCTATTATATTAAAAAAGCAATAGCTGTCAAAACACATTGAAAATTGAAATATGCAAATAATGGTTTTTGAGGAACAAAACTCAAACCAATATGTCAAACATGAAACACGCATTTTATAGCTTTTTTGTTAATAGTAAGTATCTCCAATTCTTCGTGGAATCGCTGTTTGACTGTATCTTTTGTGACTGATAAGAATTTTACATAATAAATAATGTTGAAAAATACGATAATTGTAAGAAAATCCAATTTATCAGAATAGAAATAGATAAATTAGAATGTATTTAAAAGATACTGCTTAAATATAAATAAATAAATTGGCATTCCATACGTCAAAATCATCTGGGACACCAATTATCATAGGACCTAATTGACATTTGAGTGACCCTACTATTATTAGAAGCACGCAGTTTCATACGTTTGCATCAAAATCTGTAGGATAAAATTGGAGATTAATTAAATTTGCCAAATCTATAATCATGTTTAATCGTAGCTTAGTATTGTCGATATTTAATATCGGCGCTAGAACTTACTCTTCAAAACTTATTCGATTATATCGTCCTAACCAAATCTTCACGAAACGTATGTCGATTATACGTAAATAATACTGTGTGCCTGCCTTTAGTTGTACGTGTATAGTTTAATTCATTACTATTTAGCACCTAATTTAGCTTGAATACGAACATGCAAATTAATACTAAACGAAATACAGTTGCATTTAATGTGTCAGCTCATTTGGCTTGTCAATATGAAATCTCAATGAGATTATGAAAATTTACATATCTTCCGTGATCTATCTCATACAAATTCTTTACTTTATAGGCCCCATATTCGCAGAGAAATCAGATTTTAATATAAAAGTCGCAAATATGTCAAGCGGAGATACGAAATACGTAACATACAATGAGATACAAAATCTTAAGGACAATAAAAGTGTACTGCTTATTGATGTGAGGGAACCACAGGAATTAAAGGAGACCGGCGTAATTCCCGGATCGATTAATATTCCTTGTAAGTAAAAATTGAATTGATTTCGAATGATATTCAAGGATATTTTGACGTTTTTAGTGAACACTTTAGAGAAGACATTGAAAGGTATTCCTTCTGATGAATTTCACGCACAATTCCATCGTGATAAACCCGATTTGGATACACCTTTAGTGTTCTCGTGTAAAGCTGGAATTAGAAGCACGAAAGCTCAAAATATTGCGGTTAAATTAGGTTATTCAAAGTAAGTTGCATATACAGAATGATTTTTCAAAAGTGACAGGTGTCAATTTAGCAATTTATTCATAATTCAATGTTACCAACTTAATTTTTTTCAATTTTCAGCGTTCGAAATTATAAAGGAGGTTGGCTAGATTGGGAAGAACACATTAAAAAAACTTAAAGATAGATTGTACTATATTTTTATCACATTAATGTACAATATAAAAACAAATTAATAAAACAATTATTAATATAATTAATCTTTTTTTTCTGCCAGTTTTGATTTCACCATATCCTTAAATTGTCCCAAAATAAGATTCTCTCGTTTATGTCGTTCTTCCTTACTGAACATCGCTAAAGCTCTCTTTTCATCAGCCGAATAAATCTGGTTCTCTTTCCTAATACGGACAGCTTCCATTCTTCTATGTCTGCTTCCCGACATGACATACCCAACGCATTCGAAGGATGCGATTTGATCTGAAGTCAAACCGATTTCACCTCTACGTGGGATACGTTTTCCTTCGGCAACATATGCAGCCATAGCTGCACCCTCTCCGGGTAAGAGCGCTTTACCCATTTCTCGATGAGTTAGCGTAGTGTGTGCTTTTTGTTGCGGACCGACTTCCTCGTCTTCATTATCGGAATGATTTCTATTGTGTGATTCAGCTATACGAAAAACATAAAATAATAGTTTATACAACGGTATCATTAAGTAAATACTCACATCCTTTCTCAACCCATTCATCGTCAGTACTTGATTCTTCGCTAGATTCGACTTTTTTTCGTTTCTTCTTTTCTTTCTTCTGCTTTTTACTCTTCGATTTCTTCGATTTTTTCCCTTTTTTCTTCTTCTTCTTCTCGCGTTTCTCCTTCTCTACCTCATCTTTCCTATCATCTTCACTAGTAGTCGATCTAAACCGAGAAATCTACATCAGTAAACGGGAATATTTCCGCATAATAAAATCCTACCGAAAATTAATTATAACTTATACTAACTCGTCAGGCCTCTCAGGTGATTTTCCCCATATATGAGGGCACTCTTGTATACCGATTAATTCGCGTTCCTGTCTTCTAGCTTCCATAAACTCTTCCTCTTGATTCTTATGGGAATAACTACGCCGTCCATGATGGGATTTCCTATCGTGGGAATCCGACGTATCCCTATGTCTCGAAACTGAATCTCTGCTCCTGCTCGGCCTCCTATTCCGCTCCCTATCCCTGCTTGAATCGCTCTTTTCGTATTCGTGGTATTCATTATGATGTCTAGTCCTTGAACGAGATCTTGACCTATTTCGATCGGTGGAATGCGGGGATCGTTTAATACGATCCGGGGTACGCGATCTATGATGTCGGTAGTAACCGATTTTACTCATTTTTATCGTAAATAATAAAAATTATTACATTTTTTTTTAATTCGAAATTTTATAACCTTAAAAACATACGATTTGTTTTGACAGTTCGCAATTTACGATCGGAGTAGGGACGCCAACATCATAGCAAAATATGACATAAATTCAAAGTTGCAACTATTAAAATTAAAAATTCCTAATGGTTATTTATCTGTCTTAAAATTTGAATTATTTTTAGAAAAATCAGGCATATTTAATTATGTGGACAAGTTTGATGATATTCTTATGTTGCTGTTAAATATACAATATACAGAAATGTCATCTCTATATAAATATTTAAATAAAATGTATCCAATAATGAAGGCTTGACCTTCGATTTATTGTTTTTTTTTTTTAAATAAATAATCTATCCACTCTTCACTTAAATGAGATAAAAATGTTTATAAAAATCATCCCAATATATTAGTTTGCATTGTCTCGGTACTAACTCCTTCACGTTATATTCATATTTTGATAACAAATAAGGTAAGTAATTACTGGTAATTTAATGCTCATCTATCATGTAAAACACTTGAAACATCATAAAATACATAATAGATATTTATTTTTTTATTGATTTATTACAAAAAATCTAGTTGTTTATGCGTGTTTACATAAAAAATTAGCAGTAAATAGCTTGATAAAGGTTTATGTGATTAGATAATTATCCTATTTGTTAAAATTGGCAAAAATTTACAATAATGTTAACTTCATTAAAACGGTTGAACAAAAGACTTTTTGCACATTTTAAATGACAAAATCAAATAGAAATTTTAGAAATAATATATATATATATATCTATATCATATAATAAGCGATGCTTTCACTGCAATAGTTTAATAACCGTTTAGGATTTAATATTTTCTAGGACGTACTCTCACATTTACAATTACAAATATGACTTCAGTAGCGAATACAGTTGATTGGACGCAGATTAACAAGTTGAAAGATAACAAAGAGGTTTTGTTAGTGGATGTACGGGACCCTAACGAAATACAGAAAACCGGTATAATTCCGGGTGCAATAAACATACCCTGTAAGTATTGTATCTTATATATGCGTTCAGCCATTAAAATTTATTAATGTATTATTATGGTATAGGCAACTTATTATACGCATCGATTAAATTGGTGGCATAACCTTAAAATGTTGACATTTACAATTATTTGCAGTTGGTACTTTAGAAAATGCTCTGAAAAATATATCTCCTGAAGAATTCCTAACGACCTATAACCGTGAGAAGCCCCAAATTGATACTATGTTGATATTTTCGTGCGGATCTGGCCATAGAAGCACTAGAGCTGAAAATCTTGCTTTAAATTTGGGTTATAAAAAGTAAGATGATGATTGGGAATTTTTTATCTAATTTTTTTAATTTTTTGTTTTTTTTAGTGTTAAAAATTATAAAGGAGGTTGGTTAGATTGGGAGAAACATCTTTAAATTGGAATATTTATTTTAATCAACTACAATTTGTTCAATTTAAATGTATTATTAGATAAGAAAAAGCAATAAAAACCATATAGGTATTACAAATTAATGATGTCAATGTACGATTTGTTTTGACAGTTCGCAATTTACGATCGACCTGGAGCTGCCAACATAAATTCAAACTTACAATTATTAAAATTAAAAAATTCCTAATATGTAGTTGTTTATTTTGATTCTAATTTGAATTATCTAGTTCCCAGATTAAATTTGTTTAAATTATAAATAAATTTGCTAATATTTTTGTGTTGTTATTTAATATAAGTATATAATAATATATATATTAAATAAAATATATTCAATATTGCAGCCTTGACCTTCATGTTAGTTTTTTTTAAATAAATTATGTAAACATTCTTCCTCTAATACAAAAATGATAGAAAAATTACGTCAATATATTAGTTTGCATCGTTTCTCTATTAACTTCTTCACGTTAGATATTTCTATTTTTGCAACAAATAAGGTAATTAATTATTGGTAATTTAATACTCATTTTTCATGTAAAATATCGTAAAATAGATAATAGATACTTATTTTTTATTGATTTATTACGAAAAATCTAGTTGTTTATGCATATATAATCTTAGCAAATAATTGAACAGATTTTCTAATCTTTTGATACAAGTATATTGCGTGTTTACTTACAAAATTAGCAGAATTATATCGAGCGTATAGCGGAAATAGTGTAAATAGCTTGATAAAGGGTTATGTGATTAAATAATTTAACTATTTGTTAAAATTGGCAAAAAATTTACAAGAATGTTAACTTCATTATTAGCAAGTAAGTGTTAACGGTTGAACAAAAGATTTTTGCACATTTTAAATGACAAAATCAAATAGAAATTTTTTTTTAAATAAATATATATCATATAATAAACGATGCATTTACTGCAATAGTTTAGTAGCCGTTAAGGATTTAATATTTTCTAGGACGTGCTCTCACTTTCACAATTGCAAATATGTCTTCAGTAGCGAATGCGGTTGATTGGACGCAGATTAACAAGTTGAAAGATAACAAAGAGGTTTTGTTAGTGGATGTACGAGAACCTAAAGAAATACAGGAAAGTGGCATAATTCCTGGTGCAATAAACATACCTTGTAAGTATTATATCTAATATATGCGTTCAGCCATAAAATTTATATTAATTTATTATTATAGTATAGGCAACTTAATATACGTATCGATTAAATTGGTGACATAACCTTGAAATTTTGACATTTACAATAATTTGCAAATTTGCAGTGGGTACCTTGGAAAATGCTCTTAAAAATGTATCGTCTGAAGAATTTCTAACGACCTACAACAGGCAGAAGCCCCAAATTAATACTCCCTTGATATTTTCGTGCAGATCGGGCAATAGAAGCAGTAAAGCTGAAACTATTGCTTTGAATTTGGGTTATAAAGAGTAAGATCATGATTACGAGTTTTTGATCTTATTTTTAATTATTTTTTTTTCGTTTTTTAGTGTTAAAAATTACCTAGGAGGTTGGTTAGATTGGGAGAAACATCTTTAAACTTGAATATTTATTTTAATGAACTAGAATTTGTTAAATTTAAATGTATTATTAGATAAGAAAAAGCAATAAATGTAATGTATGATGTAATTTTTTTTTTATATCCTTGAGAAAAACTTTGTTCGTGTTATTTTAACCTTTTGTAACCTCTTTATAAAAGAGGATATAAATCGATTTTTTTCGTAATATAGGCCAGAAATTCTTTCCTCAACATTAAAAAAATGAAGAGTTTCATTGTTATAATTTCGATTTTTTATCTAACGGGAACGAGTCGAGGTTACAGTGAACTTAAAGCTGGGTTTGTAACTTACGAAGATGTAAAAGCTCTAACAGATGATACATCAACGTTAATAATCGATGTTAGAAACTCAAGTGAAATACAATCAACGGGGGAAATACCTGGATCCATAAATATCCCAGGTAAGTTCTAGATTTTAATTTAAAAATTATATGTAATAGGTGATTTTAATATTATTATATATAATACAGTAAATGATGTCCAGAATGTATTAAAGAATTCATCACCTGATGAGTTTCGTGAAAAATATGAACGAGAAAAACCAGGATTTGATACTCCTTTAGTGTTCACTTGTACCAAAGGAGTTAGAAGTGCACGAGCCGGAACAATCGCTTTAAATCTGGGATATCTTAAGTAATATATTAAAATTTAAAAAATCACCACCGATTGTTCAAATAGGTTAAGTGCTCATTCTATTTTGCTAATTTTATTATTAAATCCACATCTCTCTTATTATTATTTTTTTTTTCGCACAGGGGTGCCAACAAATTGCTTATAATTAACGACATTTTGACGTTAGAGAAAACGGGAATTTAGTAATGACGTTTTTCATAACGTCATGTTCGTCATAACAGTTATAGAATACAGTTCCAATTTTGACAATCTTGCGCGTAAAAATTGACAGTTGACAATTTCAAATTTTATAAACACTATCATGACCAACTAATCAAAAAAAGAAGATAAAAATACTAACTTGCCAAAATTTCGAAAACTATCCAATTTTATAATAGATATCTTTATAGAAAAAGCGACCCTTATTTTTAATGCCCAATAAGATAAACATATAAAAATTACCACTTTCCATTAGAAAAAAATGACTTTCGACAATTTCTTCCGATTTCGTTTTCAGGCGTATATTTCGTACACCCTGTATTAATAATTGTAATAATTTTATACAAATAGTATTTAATGAGGCCATCTAATTGAGCGAATTTACTTCAGATTAAATAATAAACTCATCCTTATATGGAAAAAGCGCAATTGATTAACTGCCTGCAAACGTCAAATTTAGCATAAGAATGTCAATAAGTCAAAAAGGGTTGGACTTAGGTATATGACATTATATATGAAATATATTTAGAATTACAGGTAGACTCTAAAAACGTAACAATATACAGAACATTCTATTTAAAATTAGGAAGTTGGTGTCTACTTTCGGTATATCCTCGAGTGCCGCCATCTTGAAAATATTTTAGACGAATGTCCCACAGGGACTTTAGTAAAATACCAAAATTTCATATCATTCGTAGTTGTAGTTTTTCGGCAATCGATTGATGCAGAACGATTGAAAAAGAAAAACAGCGTCATCTATAATATTACAATTTAATTACTAGGGTAATTATGATTCAGTCATATTCCGTTAGATGCCACTAGCAGAGAAGAAGTATTTTTTTATGATGTTTTATTAGTTCTTGATATGAATTTTTATGGTTATAAATGTGGTTTAAATGACATATTATGATTTTAACGAATTTGACGTTTGTTAGTACACTGTCATAAATGCTGTCATATGAATATATTCATACAATGTTTCCAATTCCGCATAGGAGCATTTTGACCCCAGTTTTTGTAGGTAAACGGCATGAAACCCCGAAACTATTTTCTTTATCCGATAGCAAATTTTCTCAGCTTTCAGAGTATATATAGGTTGCATTTACAAAAGTGGCTGCTTCACCTCGAAAAATTAGAAAAATTCAAACGCTGCAACCCTCCAAGGTTGCCATCGAATCTTGCATCGGTTTAGTTTTTTCAAATTTTCGGTCAGAAGGAGAAACATTTCTAAATACAACCTATACATATTCTGAAAGCTGAGAAAATTTGCTATCGGATAAAAAAAAATAGTCGCGGGATTTGGCGCTGTTTACCTACAAAAACCACAGACAAAATGCTCCTATGCGGAATTGGAGCGTTTGTCCTAGGTGCTATTTTTATGTTTTTTTGGCAAAACAAAGCCCTTTAGCCCAAATCTAACACTTTTTTCGTATTTAGCATGACCAATTACATATGTATTCAAGATTTCAGGGAATTCGAAGAGGTCGAGATTTTCCTCAAAATCGCAAGGGAAAAAAATGTGAATTTTTGACAATTTTCGAAAGGCGTTCGATTTCGTTCAAATTTTGGATATATATGTAATTGACTATGCTAAACACGAAATAAATGTCAGATTTGGGCTAAAGGGCTTTGTTTCGCTAAAAAATATAAAAATAGCACCTAGAACAAACGCTCCAATTCCGCATAGGAACACTTTGACCCCGGCTTTTGTAGGTAAACGGTGCCAAACCCAGCGACTATTCCTTTATTCGATAGCAAATTTGCTCAGCTTTCAGAATATGTATAGGTTGTATTTACATAAGTGGCTACTTCACCTCTAAAAATGAAGAAAACTCAAACACTGCAACGCTCCAAGGTTGACATCGAATCTTGCATCGTTTTGGTTTTTTCAAATTTTCGGTCAGAAGGAGAATCATTTCTAAATGCAACCTATATATATTCTGAAAGCCGAGAAAATTTTCTATCGGATTAAAAAAATAGTTGCGGATTTTGGTGCCGTTTACCTACAAAAACCGAGGTCAAAGTACTCTTATTCGGAATTGGCGCGCTTATTGCTTGCATGTGTATTAAAAAATGTACTACCACAGCATGTTCTTGTCCGAAATTTTTTTTTAATCTGTAATTCTAAATTCCATTATTGAAGTTCATATTCGAGCAAACAAGTGAAGTGCAATTATGTTACAGTTTTGCAGATTTTTAAAAACAAAGTTTATTTTTTTGTACTGTTTATAATTCGCCAAAATTTTTCCGGTAGAGGCGTTGGTATCGTTATGTCAAATTTGACTGTAACGGGGAAAACAAATAGAAGCCGTTTAATGCTGATATACAGGGTGGGCCACTTAAAATGATGCATTGAAATTATGGCCAAACTAAATAAGAAATTTAAAATCGGACCAGGTAAAGTTATAGAGTTCTAAGGCAAGCACATTTTAATAAAAGTGTAGATTTTATACCATTCATCATAACGTCATACTGAAATCAATTTGCATTTATTTAAATGGGATGTGGTTCTTTTATTGTAAATTTCTTAAACAGCTAATTTTTAAACGTATAACTGTATAAAATATGACCAATTTTAATAAGAAATAAAATCAACAACTTCTTGAAATTGCCGCCAATATTTCAAATTTTGAAGCGCGAAAATATTGTTATTTACCTGATGCGTATTTGCGTAAAACGCAAAATTTGAATTGAGCTCTAGACACACACATATCATTAAATGTCACTTGGTGACTGACAAACGTTCAAAATTAATCATTCGTTTTGCATCTTTTCTGCCTAGTGTCTTATTATTATTATCTTGTTGAATCTTTAATCCAGTATTTTTTAATGCTATTTCTATTTCTTACTGTATTTGTTGATCTTTTACAAACTACTCTGCCACTAATTAATTGGAGGACGTAAATTTAGAAAGGCGAAGACATGATTTTGCAGCAGAATAGTTTAGCTACCTTTCTATCTCGTTACTTCTTGTATTAGCGGATCGTATCGAGTGTTCATAATTCTATCCCTGATTCAAACAACTTCTATATTATAAACAAGTACAAACGAACTAATATGCATGCATCTGAACTAAAAATCGAATTTACAAAAGTAAACTTAACATTGTGTTCGTGAAATGAAACACCTTTTAAGTAAAACTTTAAAAATTAGGACTACTTTACTAAGCTGTGCTTAAAACAAATGAATCCCTTGAAGACGACCCGACGCCGGGCAGGAGCATTGAGGTGACCACGCCAGCACTTATCCAAACAGTTGAAAAAATTGTACTCGAAGATGCTCGATAAAGAAGAAACAACTCGCAGAAATGGTTGGAGTATCCGATACAACAATTTTTAAAATCCTACACGATCATCTCGGCATGTTTAAGAGCGCGCCGACGAGGTAAGATATATATAACTACCACGAGATGGCGCGAGCGGTAACGATTCGAAATAATTTGTATAAATTGGTTTCTAGTGCAAACGAATGGTTTGAATCTGCATTCAAAGGTGGCGCTTAGTTTCATAGAAATTGTTTCCAGAATATGGCGGTAATGTCACTAAAATTTAAATAAAGGTACATATTAACAGCTCAAGCGGCGGGCGATTTTTCAAGCACGACAGCGAAGCCGAAGCGCTTGAAATGTAGCAAGTGTTTTAATGACCAGTTATCCACGAATACTTTATACTATTTTTTTTATTGGTGTATTTTAACATCATGTTTTATTGGTTTCAATACTACAAATAGAAATGCGTCGAAAACCGAGGTATGTCTGTAATTCATAATCAACGAAAGAGCGAATCGACGGAACCGAAGCGTCGAAAACCGAAGTATGCCTGTACTTTTTCTCCTAATTCAAAAATTAATTGAATATCTATTATTATTAACTATTTATCATTACTTCTTTAAATTTATTATACACCGTCGTTTTCTACACAACTACGATTGGTGAATAAAGGCGAGTTCTGACAGGCGCGTCGTCGCTGTGAGCTGTAGCGTGGTGAAAAAAAAAATGTAAATGACATTTTATGATGAGTTACTATAGCAACACCTCGTAACCCTCGTAACATCTATTCAACGGTCTAAATGTCCAAACCGCCTTGCAAACCTGCTTATTTTCAATTGTAAATTTATAGAAAAATCTTGCGTGAATTTGTCAATGTGTGAAGAAAAAATAGCATATTTTATTTGGAGGAAAAGTTACTTCTCATGGCTTGGTCTCTATAACACGAGCACGCCATGAAAAGTATTACTTTCCCTCCGTCTAAAATATGTACATAAGATACTATTCCGGCTGAAGCAAGCACCTTCAGATGAGGCCTTTTCCTTTGCTTTTCAGTGTAGTGCAATTTACACTACAATTTTTACAGTGCTGCCACGAAGCCAAAAATACAAAGGAACGAATTGAGTGTAGATGAATTTATAACATAACCTCAACCATCAACTCATAATCTGACTTGACAAAAACCGAATAGCACTTTCTGAATTCAGGCATTATGTGGTTACTAACTAATCCTTTATAAAAGTGACCTTCACATCTATATAATGTGAACATTGTTGCTAATACAGACCCGCAATATTATTCTCTTTCTACTTACTACGACTTGCAGCTTGCAGTGTTAAACAAATTTAGTTAAGATAAACTCCTTTGGCAGTCTCTTTGCATATATTTATAAAAAGAACTGTCAATTCCCATTATTATAAATTATATCTACGCTGAAAGCATGAAAATGCCTCAATTTGGACTAAACGTCAAAGATATTTTTCACTAATTTATTTACAAATCGTACTTTATTCCTAATAATACTAATAACCTTATTCGATTGCATTTTTTAAAGAAAATTGCATTTGAATTATCAAAAATTGCAATAATAATGGCGTCTGTAATTCAACTCAAAGATATGTAAAAACAATTTTTTACTTTATATTTAATACATACCCTCTTTTTGCCTCTCCTTTGCATGCGTTTCATAAATACTTAACGTTACTTTATCAATTATACTGCATAAATACCAATGTATACATTCGTAGTACGTGTACAGTCTCTTCCAAAATTAATGTCACCCCCGCAATTAAAAAAACCAATAAAAATCTTCTTCCCTATAACTCGACACAATTTTTGATTGATGAATATCAATATTGTAATTGCGCTTTAAAGTAAATGTCGGTCAAACCTAGTGCATTCGGTTTGCAACAGAAGTTATAATGTATCTTCCATCACATCAAGAGACATTAATTTTGGGACAGACTGTACATACTACTAACCTAATAGCTACCAATTACCACGTATGTATTGTGTTATATTGTGTATTGTTCTGGGTTTTGTATTCGTTTCGTATTAATATGTGGACTCATGACAACACGGAAGTTTTAATCCAACTGTACGAACAACACGAGTGTTTGTACTTGGTTAGCCATAATAATTATAAAAATAAGACTAAACGTAGGAGGGCATTATTTATTAAATTCATAATTCCTTTTTTGTTACGTCTTGCTATCCATGGACGAACCCATAACTTTCGGTTACGTCTTTTTTTTTGGATTTCAAAAGGTATGCTGCTATAGCGGTTGTCACATTTATAACTAAACAAATAACAACCAGAAGACTGATGACAATTCGTATAATAACATGGAATTTAGCCAGAATTAGCGAATAATTCCTGTAACATTTGGTTTTTGTAGTTAGTACCTTACATCAATTGCGCAACACATGCAACTACAAAAATACGACGCCCTACAGTAAAAAGATAAAGTTGGGTCAATTTTCAGCGGGTGCCACTCTCTCTGACCGCCAACGCTTAAAATTTTTGAATTGGCCAATGACAGCACACCACAGCCACAGCCTTTTTTTTGCTGCAATTAGTACTGCTCGAAGCGCCATCTTTGAGGCAACACCTGAAACATATTTCGGTCGGAATCCAATAGAAATCTTTACGTGGGTTATAAGAACATTTTATTTAGCATAGTTTTCTCATTTTCTCAATAAATATTGCTCAGATTCTTATGAAATTTTAAAGAATTGCTGTCATTATCCTTCTCATGGCGTTAACAAATTAGAATTTCAATCGGTTGCAATTTTTTTTCGTTTTTCTGTCACATTACATCGTTAATTTATATGATTAAATCAATATATATCGTCTTCATAATTTCTTATTGCCGTCACGGATGATTTTTCTATCCATAATTGATTGTTTCAACGCGAAATATTGAGCTATATTTGATATAATGACATTTGCGCACAGGTCTGCATTTTACCTCATGGCGCCATCTGTTGTCGCTGATACTTGGCGGCGCCCTCTTAAGGTCAGCGCAAGATAGGTGCCGAGAATGCTCACGCCGCCGCAAAAACAACAGCGCGTAGAGTGTTCGCGTGCATTTATGGACCTCTGTAATGAAGACAAGGATTGTGTATTGAGTCGAATTGTTACTGGAGACGAAACTTGGGTTCATCATTATGAACCTGAGTCCAAACAAGACTCCATGCAGTGGCATAAAAAGGGCACAGCACCTCCCAAGAAATTTAAAGTGTCACAATCAGCTGGGAAACTCATGGCAACGGTATTTTGGGACTCGGAAGGAATATTGTTGATTGATTATAAAGATAAAGGTGTTTCTATAACCGGAGAATATTACGCTTCAATATTAGAGCGACTAAAAGAAGCCATTAAAGAGAAAAGACGGCGAAAATTGACGAAAGGTGTGCTGCTTTTGCACGACAACGCGCCCGTCCACAAGAGCCGCGTTGCGTTAGCTGCCCTGCATAAGGTGGGCTTCGAAATTGTGAATCACCCACCCTACAGCCCAGACCTGGCCCCGAGTGATTATTACCTGTTTCCGAAAATGAAAAAAGAGCTGCGGGGTAAAAAATTTACTGCCGATGATGAAATCAAGGAGGCAGTTTCGGCGTAGTTTGCAGATAAAGAGAAATCATTTTTTTATGAGGGTTTAAATAAATTAATTGAAAGATGTGAAAAATGTATCCGTCTTGCAGGTGAATATATTGAAAAAGAAAAATAATTTGGTTTTTTATTTCCACCCCTTATCCCCTGTTCCGCGAATATAAAAACGCTCCCTCGTACGTATTACTTAATATGAAAATTCAGTTTCACCGCCCCTTAAGTTACGTTTAACTCAAGTTGCCATTGCTTAAATTTAAGCCTCTCTCGCCGAGGGCTTAATATTTTAGGTCGCTTTTAAATTTGCGTACAACAGCTTTGTGGCATACTTTTTCATCAGCAGTAAAATTTGCAGATTGCATTCTTTTCTGTACTTAAAACAAATACGGTGAAAACGGGTATTACACTTTAAGCTAAGCAAATGGCAGAATAGTAATCTAAGCATGATTTAAGTCAAATCTGACACATTAACGTTACGTAAAATTTCGGTAAACTAAGCTTGAAACTTAGAAACCGCGAAATTTAAATAATCAAACTTCATTCTTTGTTATTGCAAACACAGTTGGATAAAATATTGAATAAGTGATTGTGATATGTTCGAAATACCATCTTCCTACAATACAGTGACAGAAAACATAAATGTGCTATTTAATAAAATGCAAATTGATTTCGGCGTGACCTCATCATGAATGTTATAAAATTTACATTGTTATTAAAATGTGCTCCTCATCGACTACGGATTTTAATATTTTTATTTAGCTTCGCCGTAATTCTAGTGCATTATTTTAAGTGGCCCAGCCTGTATACAACATGTACAACCGAGCCGAATCAAATACTGTTTTCCTCGTTACAATAGTTCAGATTTTACCAACAGATGTCGACTACTTTGCGCATTTTAGCGAACAAGGTTCGTTTGTTTGCTATGTTTGATTTTTTTTTTAACAAATAAAGTGCTAGTTCTAGTTTAAATGACATAGGTATTTATGATTTGATAGATTTGACAAATTTGACGTTTTCAATGTTAATACACTGTCATATGACCATATTCTTGCGATGTTATGTTATTGATGTTTATAGCATTGAATAAATGTGCGTTCTTATCGTGTTCTATGTAATAAAATATTATTTTCTCAAATAACTATGCGTATACGTCACTTTTAATAATGGGCACTTAATTTTGAACAAACTATTATATCGAAATTAAATTGTATTCATTAATTATGTTGGTTTTGTAGCGTTAAAGACTATTCTGGGAGCTGGTTAGATTGGGAAGCAAAATCTAAGCAAGAAAACGCTTTAAAATAGTTCTTAAATTTGTTTCACTACCGTTTATAAATATAATTAAAGCATTCTAAAGTTAAATATATAGTTTTTTTCCGATAAATTCTTACGTAATACACTCCCATACATTTCCCCCCAAAACTACAATAAAATACAAGCTGTTAAAACCAGTTTCGAACTAAATTTCCCCACTAATTCACATATCACGTGTACGTACAATAATTATGTATGTATGTACATACAATCAATTTACTTATGTATGATTCTTGGTTATAATCTTATCTTAAATTGTTGTAAGCTCCAATCCCTCCAACACCTATATATAAGTGGGATTTTACCCATTCAAAACTAGATACATATTACATACCTAGATTGTTTCTTAAACGATATTCGAAAATGAACAGTCAATTTGTCAAATTGGCGTTTGTGATAGTCGCGAATTTAGTAATAGTAAGTCAGATTCATGGGAAATCCGAAGAGAGTTCTAAAAACGCAGGGGGAAATGTGACGTTTGAAGAATTGAAGGCTGCGACGGGGAACGCTTCAGTTCTGATAATTGATGTTAGACAACCTGTTGAGTTATTAGATACCGGAATTATACCAAATTCGATCAATATCCCACGTAAGTTTTATATTTTTAAAAAAGTTTATTAATTACTAAATTTTTCGATGCGATTACAGTGAATCTTCTCGAAGATACTCTAACGACGCTGTCGGAAGACTTGTTTCTAGAAACACATCTACGTCCAAAGCCAAAATTAGATAGTGTGATCATATTTACTTGTAGATCTGGTAATCGAAGTCTTCAAGCTCAACGTATCGCTTTGAATTTGGGATATGTGAAGTAAGATCTCTTATTTGGAAGGATTTTTGAATTCGATTAATTAAATTTGTTCTTGCAGCGCTAAAAATTATCCGGGCGGATGGTTGGAATGGGAACAACATCTGACGAAAGCTAAAACTTCAAATTAGAGTATCTAAATTTTATTTCAATTTTTATGTATCTATAAATTTAAATGTAATTATGGTTATTGTTGAAATGTTTATCTTAGAAATAAATAAATTAAGAAAAAAATGTATTTAAGTTAATGTTTAATGTAATGTATACAAGTGATATCCACACGATATTTATTAAGGATGTCTCATGGATGTACAGTTACGGATATCCATACGATGTCCGATTCACATCCATGGATATGAGGATTTATTAAGAATCGAATCAATACAGAGTTAATTCATTTATTAAAATTAATATTAGTGATTTAAACAAAACATTAGATTCATTTCCAAATAAGTAGATTATAATAATATAATACAAAATAAATAAATAAATAAACTTTTGTTCTTATTTAACTCGAACAGTATCGTCATAATCCAAAGGTATGGCGCATTCCATAGCACCGCAGCGATTCTTGCAGCACTTCCTTTTCCCACGACAATCACCGTCGACTGAACAACGATTCGAACATACCCAAGGACCGGTAGGATTTGAGGAACAGTGCCCCGGTTTTGCTAAAGACAATTATTACAAAAATTAAATACATACCATGATTGCTCATTGGCTATTAATGTGAAATGTTTCACTTTACAGATGTTGAAACTAGATATTAAGAAGTATATTTGAAAATTATTTTTGACTATACAAGGTGTTCCAAAAATCAAGGGTACAATCACCCGAAATTTTTTTAAATGAAACACCCTGCATTTTTTTTACATTTTTAGCAGTGACTAACTATTACCTAAACATACCTATTTTGTTTTTTTTTTGTTCTTTGATGCGTATATTCAGTGCAATAAATATTTTTGTTAAAGAATTAATATTTACTAGTACCATTATAAATAACAGTACTGAAACAAATATGAAGTTTAAAATGAAATAATTGGGGATTCTTTGATCAACAAATAGAAGATGATTTAGGCAAAATTTGGAACTTTAGTGGTATACAGAGTGTCCAAAATTTACTGTTCAATTTTGGAAACTTTGAGCAACTTTTTAAAAGTTTTTTTAAATAGAACACCTGTATATTTTTACACAAACGGATGAAGAGGTTAATTATGAACAATTTTTGTTAATATAACTCTACGGCTATCTGTAGTCGTTTTTGATAAAAATGCAAAAAATCATTGGTAAGTTTTTATAATATTTATTATTATTTATAGTTTATATAAAAAAAGCAATTAGAAATTACATCGGTATACATTGGGTTTCATGACGAGACATTTGACAACAGCATAATTATTAGAGGAAATTGAGAAATTAGATGAGGATAGTGTTGTACCCTCCTATATATACATTTTACCGCCAGACAATGATTCAAACGGAACTGACGAGAACTCGGCGAAGAAGATTGCAATGATCCTGATCGTCTAAGTTAGAGTCAACTACAGGCCTTAGTCGAAGTAGATATTATTGAAGGTGTAGAAGAAGAGATGGAAATGTAATATGAAATGAAGGAAACAGCAATAGAAGCAGAAGAAGGGAAGCTAAAACAAATTTTCGATTTCGAAGCAAAAGATGAATCAGAAGAATCATCATCGTTAGCTATAACTTATTTACTGCCCATATCCTTATCAGCAGAAAGACTTTTTCGATCTCTTTTTACCTGTACACATAATAGAACAATAATATTGTCAGTATGCTATGGGGTAGTACCGATTCAAAAAGTAAGAACTGCTGTTAAAACAAAAATTAATATTGCTCAACAGAATGTCATCATGCAGTACAATAAATTCATGAGAGGTGTTGACTTACTTGATGGTCATATTGCTGCATATGGTATAGGGCTTAGAGGAAAGAAGTGGTATTTTTGTTCTACATATTCGACGTTTGTATGAGCAATGCGTAGGTCCTTGCTCGACAGTTGGGATACAAACACGACAACTTATATTTTCGACAAATGGTAGTGCTGTTAGTGTTAAAAAAATATGGTCGACCATGCCATTTCCCTGGCCCATCTCGTTCGTCTATAATACCACAAAGTTTAAAATCTAGTAGACAACAAACAATCATATGTGGACAACCTTATATCTTAAAAAAAATCTATCTACTAATAACTATAAAAACTTCTCAACTACTAAATTAATAGATTACTAAGAATCATTCTGAGAATGAAGGAGTCGATAACGACCCATGTAGGTATACATATGTCAAATATTTATGACATATATTTTTTTTATATTTGTTTCTCATAATTTAAGACACTTTATACAACATATACCTACCATATCAACCGTATATTTGTAAGAAAAAATAGTTTGAAGAAAGTAAACATGTAAAATATGTATGTAAAAAAAAGAAAAAAAAAGAAAATAGACATTATGCGAGCTTTCCATTCATTTGCAGATAAAGATGCAAGAGATTGTTGAAGAACTATCTTACTTTCCTTAATATCTCTGGACTAATATTATACAAAAGTTCTTTTATGTGCTTCCACAAATAAAAATTCAGTTTCGTTAGGTGGGGAGATCTACAGGGTTCGGCATAACAATGTTACCATTTTTAATACTAAATATATTTTAATCAAAGAATAATACATTTTTTGTTATGATCATAAATTGATTAACATACCTTTGGATTTGACATGTCAGTTAGTGACATTTGAAAAATGGATCGCTGGCCTTTACAAGCGAAAATTTTTGTTGTTGAAAAATTTGGAAATGTGCGGTCAATCACTGCAGTGCAACGTGCATTTCGGCTGGAATTTGGAGACAGAGGAAGAGGGAATGCACCATCTCGACTGACCATTCGCAAATGGATCAGAAAATGGCAAGAGGAAGGATCCGTTCGCAACAAAAAAGGAACAGGTCGAAGATTAGTCAGATATGCTGAAAATATTGAACGAGTGAGAAATGCGTTTCAACAAAGTTCTAAACGTTCCGCAAAACGACACTCTTTAACTCTTAACATTCCGGAAAGAAGTCTTCGAAGAATTTTACACTTGGACCTAAAATTCCATCCCTACAAGACGCAAGTTGTTCAAGAACTGGATGCGCGCCACAAACTTAATCGAATGGAATGTTGTCAGAATATCCTAAACTCTATTCAAAATAATCCTAATTTTCTAAATCAACTTCTGACGTCTGACGAAGCCAATTTTAATTTATCAGGTTTTGCCAATAAACAGAATAATCGCTATTGGTCTGACACAAATCCAAAAGAAATTCATGGGAAACCTCTGCACAGTCCAATAAAGGTAATTGTTTGGTGTGCTGTTGGATCCATGGGCATTATCGGGCCTTATTTCTTTCTTAGACTAACCGTAAATTATGTAACGTTATGTAGAGATGCTGACAAATTTTTTGCAACCTAAGTTGCATCGCCGAGGAATTGAAAATGTTTACTTCCAGTAAGACGGAGCCACTGCTCATACAGTCCGTCAATCGTTGGAAACTCTACGTAACTTGTTCCCTGGCCGTGTGATTTCGCATTTTGGCGATCGTGTAGTCTAGACTTGACAGCCCCAGATTTTTTTCTATGGGGGTACCTTAAAGGTAGGGTTTTTTCCCGATCTATCAACAACTTAAACGAATTAAAAAATCGCATTACTGAGGAAATTGAAGCCATTCCCGAGGAAATGCTACAACGAGTCATGGTAAACTTCTCTCAGCGTTTGCAAGCATGCATTGCAGAAAACGGTGGTCATTTGAAAAATTTTATCTTTAAATAATAAATCCAAATGTATATACATTAATTTAGGATAAGAATTAAAGTGCATTATATTTTGTTTAAAACTATATTTAGTATTAAAAATGGTAACATTGTTATGCCGAACCCTGTATATAGGTGGCCATTGCCTCGATCCTTCTCTTTCGATCCATTTGTTTGGAAACGTTTGATTTAAATGTTTCCTCACAACCAGCATGAAGTAAATAGGTTGCAACCATGTCCTTTTCCGCTCAAGAGGAATCACTTAAATGGCCGTCTAAAAAGTACGAACCTATATACTACTCGATCACTAATAATACCACCCCATACATTTAAGAACCATCTGTGCTGGCGATCTATTTTCCTTACTATAAATTAATAGACGTGGGTTGTGATCGGCATTATAATGACAATTATGGCGATTAAGGAATCCATTTTTATGGAAAATCACCATAAACAGCACATAGTTGAAGAAGTTGGGATCTTCGCCAACTTTATTTTGCACCCAGTTACAAAATTCCACTCGTTTTTTTATCATCTGTTTCAAGAAGCTCTTGATGCAGCTGAATGTGGTCTCCATAAAAGTGTGAAAATGTTTTAGAATACATTGAACCGATCTCTGATTCCCATTTCCTTTTGACTAAAAGTAGGTTTTTCTGCTGCTACCAATAATACGATTAATTGATTTTTCTCAATTTTGGTTTTTTAGGTTCTTTGTATCTCTGATTCCTAAAACTACTTTCGTCTGGATGCCTTTTGTCCGGATATTTGTGAGCATAAATTCTGCTTGCAAGTAGACAATTCTTTTCGTTTTCATCTAGTATAAAGATCGTCATATGTACAAGTTCTTTTTTGGAATAATTCATACTACCAGAAGCACTTTCTTTTCAAGAAATGTAAAATGTAATTGACAAAATCAACATTATTTGACTTATCACTATGGTTTCTAGAGCGCAGCACCATCGATTTGTCATGTACACTCAGCGCGCCAAAATTTAAATGTGATATAATCTTATAGGAGATAATTCTCACAACCTAAAGAAAACAACCTAGAACAAGACTGTACCCTGCTGTCAAACATTCAAAGTGATGGTTAGCGGGGATGCGAGGTAAAAGGTTGGCAAGTTAGTTCGCATATTTTCCGCGGGCCAGATTAACTTGGTCGCGCCCTAGCATATTCGATAAAGAAAAAAATCCCTGCTTCGATGAAAAATAGTTCAATTTTATTTTTATATGTTGGCCAGGTTTAAGTTAACCGAGTTCTAGTCAACCCCCCTCCCCCTCCCCTCCCTACTACTGTCAGTTTTCACTGTCATTATTGTATTTACGTTTTTGTTAGTGATTCTATCAGCTTTTGCGTTTATTTAGTTAGTGGTTTTTCTGAAGAAAAAGTTATCAATTCAGTGATGGATAATTTTGACATAAGATTTTCATTTTTGACAACTAAATATAATAAGAATGAAGTTACCCAGTCAAGGCAGGCAATATTACCTACACAATACAGTCTCACTAAATTAAATCTGGCGTTGCCAACCTGGCGCATTTGATCTTGAACTCTTTGTATGTATGCATTTCAATAAGGCAATTTTTAAATTTGGCGTTTTAATCAAAAATGACAATAGGATTATATTAAGAAAAATTGTTCGTAATTAAGCTCTTCATCTGTTTGTGTAAAAATAACCAGGATGTTCTACATATTAAAAAAAAAAAACCTGAAAAAGTTGCTCAAAATTTCCAAAATTGGAGTGTAAATTTTGGACACCCTGTATACCACTAAAGTTCCAAATTTTGCCTGAACAATCTTCTATTTGTTGATAAAAGAATCCACAATTATTTCATTTTAAACTTCATATTTGTGGCAGTACTGTTATTTTTAATGGTATTATGTAAATATTAATTTTTTAAATATTAATTTTAGCCAAAAAAAAATATCGGGCGATTTTTGGAACACCCTGTATAGTCAAAAATAATTTTCAAATTTACTTCTCAATGTCTAGTTTCACGATCAGAGACCGGGGTTCAGTTGTAGGACTCTGTATAAAGTTAAAATTAATATGTTTACCTTTATTACTTCCGGGTAGTCTACTTGTTACAGGTTGTAAACAGGTGGTACCACCGCATTGTGTCCTGCAACATTTCAGGTTCCCTTCGCAGTACTTGTCACTGAAACACGTATATTTGCATTCGGAAACTTGCACGTTTGGCGGACAACTACCCGGTTTCTTCTGAGCTAATGCGGTGACGATGAAAATTATTAAAGTTAGATAGATTAGCTTCATATTTCCCGTATTATTTTCTATTTTGCGGTAATGAGTCACTTTTACGTTTTTTCCTTTATATGTGTGCGTATGGGAAGATTCAATTTGTTAATGTTAACTAAAGATTGCGCTAACGCACTATAATGTTAGTTTCAAAGCAAAACCGCAATGTTCTTCAACAAGTTTAATAGGTTGTTTATCGCGTTCTTGACGCGGATGTGGTTTTTTAAATAATCAAATATATTGTTGATATGTAATATCAAGTTCTTGTTATTTCTTAACATAATCTTGTATATGTCGCTTTTTTATAATAATAATAATATTGTAACCTTTTCTGGTGCACAAAAATATCTGCATATCTCTACAATACATATTTCGTAACCCATTTATTACGATACAGACAAAATTATCATCCAAGATCATCATTCGCGTCATAATATAGACACTTTTGGCTGATGCAACATCACCTAATAGTTTCCAATGTTCTAATTGTAAGCCTACAAGGACATCAACGTGAGTTTGCAATTATAATCCCTATACGGTGTCATTTAAAGGTACCAATTATTTTAGGAGTAGATTGGATTAGTCAAACTAACTACCGTGCAATAAATAACCTTATTTGCATGTCTGGGCCAGATAACCTATCGAAAATGTGACCTTATCCACTTCGAAAAATGAGAAAAACTCAAACGCTGCAACTCTCCAAGGTTGGCATCGAATCTTGCAACGTTTTGATTTTTTCGAATTTTCGGTTAGAAGGAGAAATATTTCTAAATACAACCCATAGTGCTAGTTGTCACTCTACGAAAGTTACATCATACATACAATCCTAACAATTTGTAACATCTTCTACAAAATATCACCTACCAAACCATCGACAATCGGATCAGTTCCAATATGAAGGCATTTTTTGGCTTTCTACAGCTATTAATTAATCCAAACGAGATATAAATTAGATTGAGACTGACCTCTTAAGACTCTCATAAACGTCAACCTCTCTAATCGGTTGATAGACCCTCACGAGGGTATGTGGCGTCAGCGGAACTATGCCATTAGAGCACCCACCCGGATAGAATCCGAGTGTCAACACAAAAAGAGAGAATCTGACGAATACAAGAGGTGTAGAGGAACAACTCGCACTAAAGTATACCTCGTTGCATTGAAACAAAATTTGAGTTTGAACTAGCGTTCATATCAGGTAGATCCTATTGTTAAATTGGAAAAAAAAACTAGTAGAATCTATCGATTTGTCTGGAGAATTATGTTATTGAAAATGAAACTTAGCGTTAGCTAACTTCATTTTAATAAAGGTAAAATGGATAAATTCTACTATTACTTCTAAGAAAATAATTTAAAATTAAGATGCATTTGCATAGGGTGCTGACAATTTGTCGCAAGCTCGAATCTTCTGTAGAGATCCATCTACCGAAGCATCAACAGCAAGAACGCAGACGAAAGAAACGTAGCTGTCATCGCGGACAAATCACAGAATGCGACTAAAATATCTGGTCGTTTGCAAGACGGTAGTAGATATATAAAAAACGATTAATATCAAAATAATCCAAACCACCTCTATGCAGATTAGAGCAAACATACCATTCCGACCAGTAGTCAACACGAAACGACTTACCAAACCATCAACAACAAGACAAAGTTCCCCTTAAGTAGCTTAACATCTATCTCAAGACGTGGAGCAACATTCAACGCAATATCCAAACCTTCGATATGAACCTACCTACCAAATCATCAACAATAAGAACCGTTCTAATATGAACGCTTTTTTTTGGCATTCTGGGGCCATTAATTAGCCCAAACGGGATATAAATTAGATTGAGACTGTCCCTTTTGAGACTCTCACGGACGTCAAACCTCTCTAATCGGTTGATAGATCCTCACGAGGGTATGTGGTGTCAGCGGAACTATGCTATTAGAGCACCCACTTGGACAGAATCCGAGTGTCAAAACAAAGAGAGAGAATCTGACGAACGTAAGAGCTGCAGAGGGACAACTCACACTAACGTACACCTCGTTGCATCAAAGCAAAATTTGAGTTCGAACTAGCGTTCATATTAGGTAGTTCCTTCATTTAACGCAATACCCAAACCTTCTATAGGAACCGACCTACCAAAGCATCAACAGTAAGACAAAGATCTTCTTGAGTTACTTAACACTTATTTCAAGACGCGTACCAACATTTAGAGCAATACCCAAACCTTCAATCAAAACGACCTACCAAACCATCAACAATAAGAACAGTTCTAATATGACCGCTTTTTTTGGCATTCTACAGCCATTAATTAATCCAAACGGGATATAAATTAGATTGAGGCTGTCCCTTTTGAGACTCTCACGGACGTCAAACCTCTCTAATCGGTTGATAGACCCTCACGAGGGTATGTGGTGTCAGCGGAACTATGCCATTAGAGCACCCACCCGGACAGGATCCGAATGTCAACACAAAAAGAGAGAATCTGACGAACACAAGAGCTGCAGAGGGGACAACTCGCACTAACGTATACCTCGTTGCATCAAAGCAAAATTTGAGTTCGAACTAGCGTTCGTATTAGGTAGTTTCTACTAAAATTAACCACCTTCTTCCTTATACCTATCTTTCGATAACTTCCAATTCGTAATTTCACGAGAAACGATTCCCAACAAGAATTCAATTCGTCCGATGTAAAATAACACAACCGTCTCTATAGATGTTACCTCTACTGTTGTCGACGGTCAACTGAACTGAGTTTGTTGACCTTAAGGTCGTTAAAATGTTATTGTGACGTCAATGTGACGTCAACCGGAAGTTATAAAAATGTCATTAAGTCTGTATTGTTGTTATTCCCTAATTATATTTTATAATGTATCGGGTAATTAAAAGTAAATAGAAAGAATAAATAATGTTCTATTCTAGAGAAAGGGAGCGATATACAGGGTGTTTCAATAGTACGGTGTCGGTCGGTATCTCGATACGTGTAGAAGATAAAAAAAACTTTTAAAATGAAAGTGCTTTCATTCTTAAATGGGGAAGGGAGGAGATAGCTTAAAATTGCTTTCGTTTATACAGGGTGTTTCGTTTATACAGCCTACAAAAGCCGATACTTGTCATTTAAAAAACGTGGGAGTGAAAAAAGACCATAAAATGTCTAGTCTAGTATAGGTGGATCCGAAGAAGATATAAACTATACATTTATATTCTTTATTCATTTATTTATATTTGTTGTACATAATAATTTTTTGTTGTTATATTTTATATACATATTTCATTAATTATAATATACTAATTCTTTATCTTAGATTCTAAAAATTTTGTCTTGTATTTCTACAACAGTACGGTGTGGAAAGCAACGAAGAAGGAAGGTTTAATTCAATCAAGTCAATCAACTTCATGGTCCGTACGAGGAACAAAGAAGTATATCACAAATAAAGTTAGTCTTATACTTGCTTTAATTCTTCTATTGCTATTAAGTATTTGAAAAATAAATTTAAATAGAATTTTGTTCACTATACATTGATCTCCTTATTTTTTTTTTAATATAAGATTGTATACAGATTTTCTTTAATAACTAAGATTAACCTGAGAATCAGATTTTGTATAATCCTTTTTTTTTGATTTTTGTGTTTTAATAATGATATGAATAAACGGAAAAGTAGTAGAGTATCGATTCTCAGGTTGTTTCTTCAGGTAAGAGGTCGATTTTTAATCATTATATTAGTGATATCTTTTGAATGTACTTTTTATCTCGTAAATTTGCAAATCTTAAATATGTTTATATTTAGCTATATCTAAAGTTAAACCCCTGTCATCGTTTTTGAGCTGTTCACTGAGCGAATTCTGCTTGACCTGTTTCAAATTCTCAGCGAAATTCGGCGAAATCAATTCCCTCATCGTCTTATGCTGTTCGGAAGGTGTAAATTTCAATAATTGCTTCATTAGATTTTCCCTAGAGGAGATCTCCGCTAAAGTATTATCCTGGTTATTTTCACCTGTCAATTCCGGATGCTCGCTTAACGTATCAGTTAAAGCTGCTATTAATACATCTGCAAGGTAAAATTAAAATTTCACCATTTAAAACGTTTTAATCATACCTAAAACCTTCTTCTCTAACGCCCTGGATATTCGACCTTGTTCGGCTTCGTTCTCCAAGAACGTCGTGAATTTTTGCAGGGATTGTTGAGCTTCTAACGATCCGCGTGTTAAAGATTGCGTAAACATGACTTTAGCCAATTGATAAATGACCTCCTCTAAAGAATATTCTGTATAGAGGAAATCAGCTACCCTTAACCTTTCGAGTAATTCATCGTATTGCTCGTTTTGTTTCAAGTTTAGGTTTTGATCGAATTTGGCTTGCTCTAAAATTATATTTTCTTAACGTGTAATGATATATTAAGAGAATTTACCTTTAAGAAAGTCAGCCCACGCTAGTGAATTCTTCTTCTGATTGCTTTTAAATCGATTATCTGATCTCTGCTCTTTATTATTGGAAGGAACATCTTTGAAATTATTATAAAATAAGCCGTTGGGGACATTCTCTTTGCTCTGAAAAAATATATAGATTTACACATGCAATATTAAACTTAAAGAGTGCTGCGTTAAAGCCTACCCTAGCACGTTCTCGCGTGTTTATTCCAACTTCCGTATAATGTTTCTGGAGATAATCTAGATTGTATTTAATCTCTTGCAGGAACGAGATTGCTTCTTCACGCGTCATCTAAGAAAAAAAAAATTAAGGTGGTATTAAAGTTCTTTTCGGTATTCGAAAGTTTTGAATTGCCTCCCTCGGCTTCGCCTCGGCATGCTTTCTCACACCGAAAATTAAATGACTCATAGAGAAAAATATCAAGATAAACAAAGAATACTCTCCAAGAATCGATTACACTAAATAAGACAAGGTCCTTTAAAAGATTTAGTCGTGGCAATTCTGATTATGTCTCAGTTGAAGATAAATTGGAACTTTTTAAAGACAAATGCGATTTTAGGCAATATAAAAAATAATGCAAAAAATGTAAAATTAAGGCAGTTTTGGGGAAGAGGAGGAGTCCGCATATTGTTACCAGCAACGATGCATAACATGTTCCGGATAGACGAGCACATGTTGGAAGAAACCTTCATACTAATTTTATTTGGGAGATGAATTGGAGGGGGTGGTCCCGTTCATAGATAGAGCAAGATCTTAAATCCCTGTCGTCACTTTAAGCCATTATTTTATGTTGAGACGATTAACACCCTTGACCAATTAGAAAATAAAATTTTGAAAAAAACAAAAACGTGTTCTGCGATTTAGAATTTCAATTTCATGTATTTATGAAATTTCATTTTGGCAATCCAGGTAGCCAGCACCAACACCCTATAGAGGAAGGTGGTACTAGCTGAGACACTGGTTTAAGTATCATATTTTTTGCAGTCTAATATGTGAACAAACGTAGGATAGGAAAGACAGAAAACAAAAGTGTCGAGCTAGATGCCTGGAATAATCTAGAACAAATAGAGCAACTTAAAACAACTGTCAAAAACTCGATTTTGAAAAAACAAAGAGGGGGAAGAGAGCCAGCTAAACAACAGAGAACAATATAGGAGAAATCTAGAACGATTTTGAAATTCTAATTTTGAGCGGACGCAAAGAAGGGGGAGGGTGACTTAAAAAATATTCGATTACCTTTAATTTTGTTTTACCAAATCCTCGATCACTATAAAGCAAATTTTGACCGATCAACATGAAATAGCTTAGTTATTACTAGGTTCCCCCCCCCCACCACCACCTTCCGCGTCTCCTCCTCCTCCCTCCTCCCCCAGCTGACCTAAAGCAGTGAGTTTTGCTTCTCTGTTTTCGAATTACTTTTAATCTTTCAAAAAAAAATTGGGGAGATGGGCTATCTAGATTCTATTTTTTTTTTTTTTCAATTATTTAGGGAACTCATTAGGTCCACAGCCTGCTGAGCTAAAGCAATGAGTTTTGCTTCGTTCGTTTTCGAATTACTTTTAATATTATTTTGCAAAACTCTACAAAAATGTAAAACAAATTTTGAACCACTAACATGAAATAACTGTCAAAATTCACCTTTCAAAAAAAATTGGGGAGATGGCCTATCTAGATTCCATTTTTTTTTAATTATTTAGGGAACTCATTAGGTCCACAGCCTCCTGAGCTAAAGCAAGGAGTTTTGCTTCATTTGTGTTCGAATTTCTTTTATTATTATTTTGCAAAACTCTAGAAAAATGTAAAACAAATTTTGAACCACTAACATGAAATAACTGTCAAAATTCACCTTTCAAAAAAAATTGGGGAGATGGCCTATCTAGATTCCATTTTTTTTCAATTATTTAGGGAACTCATTAGGTCCACAGCCTCCTGAGCTAAAGCAAGGAGTTTTGCTTCATTTGTGTTCGAATTACTTTTATTATTATTTTGCAAAACTCTAGAAAAATGTAAAACAAATTTTGAACCACTAACATGAAATAACTGTCAAAATTCAACTTTCAAAAAAAAATTGGGGAGATGGCCTATCTAGATTCCATTTTTTTTTAAATTATTTAGGGAACTCATTAGGTCCACAGCCTCCTGAGCTAAAGCAATGAGTTTTGCTTCATTTGTGTTCGAATTAATTTTATTATTATTTTGCAAAACTCTAGAAAAATGTTAAACAAATTTTGAACCACTATCATGAAATAACTGTCAAAATTCACCTTTAAAAAAAAATTGGGGAGATGGTCTATCTAGATTCCATTTTTTTTTTAATTATTTAGGGAACTCATTAGGTCCATAGCCTCCTGAGCTAAAGCAATGAGTTTTGCTTCATTTGTGTTCGAATTACTTTTATTATTATTTTGCAAAACTCTAAAAAATGTTAAACAAATTTTGAACCACTATCATGAAATAACTGTCAAAATTCACCTTTAAAAAAAAATTGGGGAGATGGTCTATCTAGATTCCATTTTTTTTTTAATTATTTAGGGAACTCATTAGGTCCACAGCCTCCTGAGCTAAAGCAATGAGTTTTGCTTCATTTGTGTTCGAATTACTTTTATTATTATTTTGCAAAACTCTAGAAAAATGTTAAACAAATTTTGAACCACTAACATGAAATAACTGTCAAAATTCACCTTTCAAAAAAAATTGGGGAGATGGCCTATCTAGATTCCATTTTTTTTTAATTATTTAGGGAACTCATTAGGTCCACAGCCTCCTGAGCTAAAGCAATGAGTTTTGCTTCGTTCGTTTTCGAATTACTTTTAATATTATTTTGCAAAACTCTAAAAAATGTAAAACAAATTTTGAACCACTATCATGAAATAACTGTCAAAATTCAACTTTGAAAAAAAAATTGGGGAGATGAGCCGTCTAGATTCTATTTTTTTTTTTCCAATTATTTAGGGAACTCGTTAGGTCCACCCCCTGCTGACTTAAAGCAACGCGTTTTGCTTCGTTTGTTGTCCAATTACTTTTAATAATGTTATTTTGCAAAACTCTAGAAAAATGTAAAACAAATTTTGAACCACTATCATGAAATAACTGTCAAAATTCAACTTTCAAAAAAAAATTGGGGAGATGAGCCGTCTATTTTTTTTCAATTATATAGGGAACTCATTAGGTCCTCCCCCTCCTGAGCTAAAGCAATGAGGTTTGTTTCATTTGAGTTCGAATTACTTTTAATATTATTTTGCAAAACTCTAGAAAAATGTAAAATAAATTTTGAACCACTAATATGAAATAACAGTCAAAATTCAACTGTCAAAAAGAAAATTGGGGAGAGGGGCCTTCTAGATTCTACTTTTTTCAATTATTTAGGGAATGGATTAGCTCGACTCTCCTGCTGACCTAAAGCATTGAGTCTTGCTAGAATCGTTTGCTTTCGAATTACTAATTTTGAAAAACTCTACAACAATGTAAAACAAAATTAGAAGAACCAACTTGGGAAGAATTGTCAAAAAAATGATGGTTACCTAAATCCAGTTTTTTTCAATTATTTTGTGCATTCATGATAGAATGCTAGAATATTGGAACAATTTTTTCAAAAAAGACCACCCCTCTTACTTTTTTGGTTTGTGAAACTTGATATTTAAGATTAAGTCAGCTGACATAGCACAACAGACTTAAAAAACAACTTGAATCAATTTTAAAAGTTTGATATTAAAAAAAGAAGAAGCTCGAGAGACGTGTTGGGCAAATTTCTGGTGAAACTATGTGTGTTGGTATTAAATTAATTCTTGAGGAGAAATTGCTCAATACGAATTAAATTTAAAGCACTTGCAAGATATGTTTAAAAAGCAGAAAAAAAAACGGTGATATTGGAATGTTACCAAACTATGGACATCTGGAGACCTGTATTTTCTAGTTTATAGTTAGCCAAAGGTGAGTAGTATTGAAGTTTCCTAAGAGGAACTCCAATTGGCAGCTTGTGGTTGAGCAATAATAATGATTGGAGCACAACTGAATGTCTTCTAGATGCATTGAAACACATGAAAAAGCATTTTGATCCTTTGAAGACCTGAACGTGGAAAATGGTACATTTGTCTTCATATTCCTCAAAAACAACTCGATAATTAATAATTCTGGCAGAATTATTTCATTAAACGATATTGGAAACAAACCATCAGATGTTTTTCTTGAAACATTCACACCAGCAAATATTTTGGCCATTTTAATCCGAATACGTTTAATGATTTCCAGTTTTTGAGTGAGAAGATTGGTAGAAATGAAAATTTCTGTGTTCAGGACAACAATTCTAATGTTCAGGCTTTAGCTTCTACACCATTGAATGAGTCATGGTGCGGCCAATCCGAACCATCATCAGCAGGGCAAAACCAAAAAGGGAGAGAGAATGGTATGATTGGATTTGGGTGTGCGTTGTACACAAAACTTACCAAGCCTTCTTGGAGAAACTCTTCAATTGCTAACGTCACACCTTTCTCATCACCAGTCCAGAAGACATACTCAGCCATATCTAAAGGTGTATATTGAATTCCAGAATACGATCCATATTTATCAAGCTGTAAATATAAATACCTAGATATTTACCTGTTTCAATTAAATCTAAGGAAAACTAAAAAGAAAAAAAGCAAATTTTATCTCGAAGCAAATTAACTCGTAGTTCTCATTGTTAAAAATATACTGCTTTGTTACTATGTACAATAAAGCCGTTGAATCCTTCTAAAATACCTCGCTTTGTTGAAGTATTATTTTAAAAGCTTCAAACTTTAAAAATAGCCGAACAACACCTACGTTTTTTATTAATTTTATTTATATTAAATATTATATAATATATAAAAATAATAATATATAATAATCACGTTAGTTAAGAACGTCCGCACACATTTCTTTTAGTTTTTATTAATTCAGGCATGTGCATATCGCTTATGATCTTAGGTACAAGATATCCATTTACAGGCAACTAAAAAATTAAACGCAAATAAAATAAAAATTAAACAAAAATAATTTAATTAAATTCTACCCGCCTATAACTTACATTATCAGGATTCGCTGTCAACAATTCCATATTAGGAGCCCTCCTGTTACCATTCTCAGTTGGTTGCATAAACTGTCGTGAATCTAAAGGCTGTTCAATACTTTTATGTATACCTTTCGATGGTATATCAACATTCGTTCGTAGTTTAGCGATTGGAGCTCCGTTTGGGCCCGGCAACGCATCTAATTGTTGTCCTAATTTAGCTATTAATTTCCCATTTTCGTTCACTAGATTTGAAAACACCCTCACTACAATTTATTTTTAATTTCAACCGATAAAGTTACTTACATTGCTCGTTTATATTCGAATGTGCTTCTTTTTGACCGTTGATGTTTGTGAACACCTCAGAATGGCTCTTCACCATTTCTAGTGATTTTCCTGTGAATAAATTTGATTGAAGGAACAACAAAAGAAAGTAGGTATGTGATTTCCCATCGACCGTGTTAAATTCAAATTAAAGTATTTTTTTTTAAGAGGATCTACGAACTTACCTATAGTATTTTTTAATTCTTCTAAATCTCTTACAACGTTGTCTTCCTGTAAAAGGTAAAACATTATTGTATCGTTTTTAAAATGTAGTTATAATTAACGTTATATTTAGTAATTTTAATTTTATCGTAAAATGGGTGTGGTTGGCGCTCTCTCGCAAATATTTAAGCTAAAAATGATGTAAATCAATGGCGTAGCCAGGGGGAGGGCCCCCTCCGAAATTGTATTATACCCATAATTCAATTTTATTGAAAAATATTAAAATATTTTTTTTTTCGATAGAAACGATAAATCTAAATATATCTGAGGAAAATAAGTATCTATTGCAACACTGCACAGTGCACACTCACACAGAGTTGCCAGGTTGGGCGATTTATCGGAATTTGAGCGACTTCCGACACAAAATTGCGACAACTTTATTGAAGAAATCGCAAGTCGCAAATTGAGTCGATTTCAAATTGTTCAGGTTGCGCTTAATTTGATTAATTTAATTATTTACTGTACAAATATACATCTCAAAACATTATATGTTATAGGGAAAGTTTTTAGTTCTTCAACCCTTTTGGGCCCCTCCCAAACCAAAATTCTGGCTACGCCACTGATGTAAATATGTTCATGTATCATGACAAGTCTTGCCTTTTCCAGTATTGTTCATCTGTTCTACTTTCGAGGTCTCTGGGGTTTGTCAACTCTGCACAAAAATGCAGTTTTAATAAGTGTGCAGCTAAGTAGCACTTAAAGCGATCAGTTCTGTAACTGGCGACTCAAAGCTGGTTTGGGATTGCGTAAGACCTCTAAATGAAGTTGACACCCAAAGGAAATTAACTTTGGCCTGGGCCATCAGCCACATGGGCGTGAAGGGAAACGAGGTGGCGGAAGAGCTAGCCAGACGAGATTCGTCAATAGGAGCTTCGGCATCATCACATCGCAAATTAAAAAGTCAATCTACGAATGGACATATAACAGGTCCAAGGAAGGGTGTAAAAGATCACCAGAGCAAAGACAGGCGAAGGAGTTCATAAGGGAACACAGGTCTCAGTTTACTGAAGACGTACTGAGTAAAGATAGGAAGACTGTCAAAGTGATAGTAGGTCTGTTGACCAGTCATTGGAGACTGAATAGGCATATGTTTAACATCGGCCTAGCGCATGATGCTCTCTGCAGATTCTATCAAGAGGAAGAAGAAACCTTGCCAACACAGTTTTAGGAAAATTGTTTCTACTTCTACTGCTTTAAATACTTTTATTAATGGAATCATGACCTCTATTGAAAATGGTACCTATCCTGTGGGAATTTTTTTGGATCTAAGTAAGGCATTTGATTGTGTTTCTCACGATCTTCTTTTAAACAAACTACAAGCGTATGGAATCAGAGGGAATGCTTTAAATTGTATTGAGTCTTTTTTGCGATACCGAACTCAGTACATCAATATTTTGTACAACAAAAGTGCTGCTGTTGGGAGTGTTTCTTCTGAGTCTCTGCCTAATAACATTGGAGTACCACAAGGATCTATTTTAGGTCCCGTCCTTTTTTTATTGTTTATCAATGATTTTCCTTTGACATTTCACAATGCTTCAATCACTTTGTATGCAGATGACGTTGAGTACATATTAATATGTTTATTTAAAAGCAAAACTTAATAAGTCAAAGCAAGTTCGTGCATATTTTTAAAAAAACCTTAATTTTGTAGGACAGATTTGGTTTTTTGTAAAAAAAAAGCATGATTTTATTATGGAGAACACAACAGTTTTGTCAATATTTTGTGTTATGTGATTATTCCATTTATAAGCTGTTATAAAAAATCTTAATACTGAAATTATTTTTAAAAGGACATCAATATTTGTGTGAATGCTCCACAATTAGTAAGATGAAACTAAAGAGCGTTCTCTAAGAAAAAAAGGGGATCACAATAGATCTGCAAAGGTCATGGTGAAACAGGTTCGCTTACCACCCTATTCCTAACCTAACCTAACCTGGGGTTTGTCCATTCTCAGAGCTCCCAGTCTGGTCTAAGAGCTTTAATAAACTGCAATAACTGTGATGATTTCAGAGAAGGCAAAACCTGCAGTCACTGTTCTGTTTCAAACATATCCTTGACAATGCTCTGTAAGAAAACCTGTTAGGATGTGTTGTCCGTTTCTACTTAGTTCTAGCAAGGCCTTTGCTCTATGCTTGTTGTAGTTTCCACGGAATGTCTCAAACCAGGAAGATTCTCCCAGATGGATACTCTGAGCCTCCCCTCTCGATCTTTAAATTCTTTTTTCGTAGATGCTCGTCCTTATATCGTAAAACTAATCCGGTTCACCAGCCTTCCTTGCTAATAGGTTAGCTTCTTTGTTACCGCTGTTTCCAGTGTGCCTTGGTACCCAGCATAATACAACTCGTTTTTTTTTTGTCCAGGTTGTTTAGTCTGCTAAGGCATTCCCAGACCAATTTCGATCTGATGGTGTTAGAACTTAACAGAGCTGCTTGACTATCGGAGAAAATTGCAATGTTTTGCTTTCGATAGGCCCTGTTCAGGTTCAACTAAAGAGGCTACATCATTGTGCTCCTCAAAAAGTCTTATCTTAGACAAGAATCGCAGTATTTGATGGATAATCTCACTACCTCCGCAGACGTCAAATTCTCAACGCCGAGTGTTCACTTCTTAACGTCATTGAATGTCTGATGTCAGATAAAAGATATATTTAACGCATTTTTAGTTAGTCTATCGACTTTTTAGTTTCCTTCTATATTAGCACGTCTACGAACCCAATTTCATTGTGTTTTCCACGGCTACATCTTGGAACAAAGTGATCTTATGGATCCCCAGCGCCGCGAGAGCTGGTTTGCTGCCTGTCAATATGAAGTTGGGATGTCTTAGTTGTAGAGATTTGTTTCGTCTGTACACATTATGAGGCTCTCCATCTTTGGTTTTGCACTCCTTCCTACTTGGGGTAACAATTTGAAAAGAGTTGGTGAAGCAAAAGATCTTGTATAACTTATCCGTCATTATATTTGGCATGGGATGATTGCCTCTTTTGAATAGGTTTTAACTCTTGTTTTACCTCTACTTTGAGTGAGATGTAGAGGGGGCAGCACTTACATTGCAACAATTGTACCCCATGCGAGTTCCCAATTTGAAAATTTGATTTGAAAAATACTTTCCAATTTGCTTACCACTATATGTATGCCAAGTTCACATGGTCTACATTAGCTCTTGTTAACAGGTCTCGGTAGATGTGTTTCGTCCTTAATGTAGCACCTTTCTAGCAGCTTCTCGAGCATATTTTGGAGAACTGTTGTTAAACAAATTGAGTTGAAAGATTCAAATTACTGTCCACGGATTGAGTTTACAATAGCTATGATTGACCAAAAATTTTCGAATTGGAATATCATATTTTGGGATTCCGCTCTGTCTGAATGTTGACTAGAAGCGTGACAGCAGAGTGAAAGCATCACGTTCGATCTGTGCTCGGTGTGAAAATGATGCAAACATCTTAAGCCACATTGTTATTATAGATGAAACTTGGATACATTTCTACGAAGCAGAAACAAAGCAACAATCATTGGAATGGAGACACTCTGGTTCTCCAAAGCTTAAAGGTAAGGATACACGACGACACTGACACTCGACACAAACGTCGACAGTAGTGTCGATTGTGGCCACACGGTACGCAATTTTTTGTGTCGACATTGGTGTATACATTAAGTGTCCCGATTCAAGTGTATTGGTCGTCTACACGAATGTGAATGACTTGCGACACTAACTGCAAAGCTTTTACTTCCTCTGCAGACCACACGCGTGACGTCATAGGTTTAGCTAAAAGTTTCGGGCAGGTTCGAAATTCGTGGCACTTGTGTCAAACACTTCAAATGTCCTGTCTTCACGGCAATGACACGGACACTGAACGATACTACCACTACATTTGCAACTTGGTGTCGCGGCGATGGACACACGTAGACACTCGATGTATACATTGACTGTTTAGTGTCGTCGTGTATCCTGACCATAAGAAGTTTCAAAATTTCAAATGTTCAAAAATTTGTTGGAGAACTTCTTGTTTCAGTTTTCTGGGATTGCCATAGAGGAATCATGATTGATTTTCTGGATAAGGGTGGAACAATAACTGGAAATTACTATCTGACGTTACTGATCACTCTACGAGAAAAATTATGGAGAGAAGGCGAGGAAAATTGTCCAAGGGTGTTATGTTTCAGTGTTTCTGAAACGTTGAAATAACAGATAAGCATTTCCAGCACATTTAGCTCAAGAAGATAGCTTTAAAAGCTACTTTTTTGCATTGCTGAGGGTCGGGGATTAGGCGATTGAAGTGTTACCATGACTTGCGACACTAACTGCAAAGCTTTTACTTCCTCTGCAGACCACACGCGTGACACATGTGTTTTTTTATGAGAAATTACAAAATGCGTGGAAATAATCAAAATTTCAGACTCCATTCACCTTAGCTCGATGTGGCCACCATTTGCCTTGGCTATGGTCTTCAACCGGTTAAAAAATGAGTTGCATACTGCACGCATACGATCTTGCGGTACTTTGGCCCATTCACGTACAATGACTTGCTTCAGCGCATCCATACTGGCATATTTTTTAGTGCTTATCTTGCTCTCCAAAACGGCCCAGATGGAATAGCCGGATTTGCACCTGGCGAATTCGAAAGCCATTGTGTGGACAAAATAAAGTGTGGAACATTGTTTTTTAACCATTATTGATTCACACGAGCTTTATGAGACGGTGCCGAGCCTTGTTGGAACGTCCAAGATCTACGACCGAAATGTTTGCGTCCCCACGGCTCTAAAGCAGCTTCCAAAACATTTTCCCGATAATAAGTCGCATTGACTTTCACACTAGGCTCGATGAAAACGATTGGACAGCGTTCATCGGCGGTCACAGCTGCCCATACCATTACTTGAGATGGAGCCGTTCGCAGGTTCAAATTTTCGTGAGTGCGTTCAATTAAGTGACCACGATCATTTTGAGAGTTTATGAACTGCTCAAGAGGAAATTTTTTTTGATCAGAGAACACGATGTTTGGAAATTCGCTTCTTTGCTCCTTCGAGTCTAACTTTTTTTTTGCTTTGGTGTAAGATCGTGTGCCTTTTGGAACTCGCAAGGCTTTATCTTGAGCTCATTTTGGAATATGCGTCGGATGCTTCGCTGGGATATTTTCACTTCTGTGGCTATTTGATTACCACTACGACGTGGATTTCGTTGAGGTCGAGCCTTCACGTTCCGAACCATTTCATGTGATGTTGTGGTTTTGTTTCGTCCACCACCATATCGTTTGGTAATGTTGCCTGTATCATTATAACATCATTTTGAGATGGCTCAGCTCACGAACAATAGCTGGTTGTGATTTTCCGGCCAAATATAACAGAATCACACTATTACGTTTGAATTAACTTTTGTTCTATAAAACTTAGTTGTAGCTAGATTGGCTTAGTTTGTAAACATTATAAACAGCTAATCGCCTAACCTTGTACTATAAAAATTATTCCATTTTAGCTTCAAGAAATTCAATTTGAAAATACCACCGATAAAACTCGATTAAACACAGAAAATCAATCGCGTGTTTGCGAGCAATTATAATCACACGGTATTAACAAAACGAAAAATTCTATCCAATTACTATGTCAGCCAAGTCAATTTAAAATCACACGTTCCAATTAATTACCCTCGCTGTACTATATAATTTACCTGATATTCTGGCGCGACCTCCGGAGAACCTGCAACAATTAATAATACATCAATGTACACGATATCACATTATCAAACATATATCCAGATTAATAACATAATAATATCTCTCACAGCTAATACCCAGTCATAGAATATAGATCCGGAAATAATGCATATCCGTAAATTTATACAGTAGAAAATCGATACATCATCTCGAGGCCTCCTACACATCTGAGAGAGCCATTTCAAATTTCGTAATTAAGTCACGGTTAATGAAGACTATTAATAATTTATAAAGCTCCTCAGTGTTTGCGTTTGTGTATTCAGAAGGTTATTAATACGATCTTGATAAACGAGGTTATTAAAATCTTGTTATAAGAATCACATTATACGAGGAATCGAATCGATGTTGTGGAGATATTTTTCTTTTCCACCCGGCGATCTCAAGGGTTGAACTTTGAACGCGCTTAACTTTTAACCGCCGTTAACGAGTGGAGTATTAAATAAAACCGAATTAATGACATTATCGTTGAGGAACTCGCGTCAACAGAATTAACGCGTAATTTGTTCAATTTCGGCAGTGTAATTCGTATAGAGCCGAGCAATTTCCTATTATATCTTCGGAGAGGAATACAACTCCTTAGATGCCGGAATAAATTGCTAATATCGGCAGGAATGCCTGCCTATCTTTGTCTGTCTCGGTGCTGTGATAAAGCTTCGAAAGCGAAGTTCGGAAGATTAAAATTTCTTCGCGACGTGAGCACGTAAATGTTTTGAATATCAGAGATTGTAACGATTCAAGCGTAAAGCTTTATATCAGTTATGATGGGTAAATATTAAATGGGAAATATAACTAAAGCGACGCAATTAAAATTCTTGAATATAGGGGAGGGTGGGCCACAATGAGACAAACGGAATATCTTCAAATTTCCCGGGTAAATATCTATGACATTTACGTCAATAATGGATGTAATTGGTATTCATCATCAACCGGAGTATTAAAGGTTTATTACTAATTAGTGAATTTTTTCAAGAAAAACATTGTTACGAGGTTAGTTGTTGGTCACACTGCAATATCACGCTCTATCTTCCTCAAACAACAAGCCTAAGCCTGCGTGTAATGGCCGTCAGTCAATCTTATAATTAGATTAGATTAGATTTACCCAGAATGATATTTGAAAACGGGGTAATTGGACCAACTGGTTGGGGTAACTGGATCTGGGGCGGGCCCGGCTACCCCGATAAGAGCCATTTGCCCCAAGTTATTATATGATTTCCAAATAATAAACTGGCCTCCAAATATTATTGAAGACTTACTCAGAGTTTAACTTTCATACTTGTCTAGTTGAACTTAATCGAATAAAATATCAAACCAGACTTACTCTGAAATCGTTTTTCTTTTCTTCAAAAAATGGTTAGAACCTATATTAGAAAAACGCACTCTGGATGACTTGGAGGAGGTTATTGAAGATGTTAAAAATGGAAATAAACAGCTTTACACTACGACACCCCAAGATCTACACTAAAACATCGTAGTCTTGGTACTCTGGATATAGAGAGAGATAAGACAACCAAAGATGGCAAGGGCGGTGGTGATGTTCAGTCCTTCTTATCTGCTGCCGAAGAAGAGGATATAGCGAATTGCATAAAAGTAATGGATGAATTTGGTTTATGAAGAAACGAGGTACTTGACCTCGTTCAAACGTACATCCGACAAAACAACCTCACATGTCGGTTTAAGGACCAGCGACCAGGTACTGACTGGTTTCTAGCCTTTAATGTCAGGCATCATTTATCCAATGTTATAAAGGATTTGGAGCTGTCTGGCAAACCTAGTCAAATTTATAACTGTGATGACACGTCGTTCTGTCACGACCCATCAAAAACCAAAGTTGCTGTTCTATGTTGCTCGGCTGAAGGACGATTGCTTCTACCTTTCTGCAATTGCATAACACAAACTGCTCTTTCGGTAACCTCAAGAGGGTGGATGGAAACCAAGATATTTTTCAATTGCTTTCGTGCCGCTCCATACAACCGACGTCTTGCAACCATTAGATGTGCTGGTTTTCAAAAGTCTTAAGACCAATTGGGACAAAGAGCTGTGCATGTAGCAGAGAGCGAATCCACGTAAAACAAATACTCAAACTTGAGTTTGTGTCTCTCATAGCAAACTTGACTAAAGTTTTATGATGCTCAGGTGAACGGAGTTAAGAAAGATGTTATTCCAGAAGTCATATTCAAGAAAACTGATTTGGAGAGGTATAAAAGCCGTCTCCCAAACCCCAATGAAGCATCACCGGAAGTACCTACTACAGTTGCAATGCCACCTAATGAAGCTATTACGACCGCAGCGACAATTCTATCAGAAGTACATGCTGCTTTAACACCACCTTCGCCGCAACAAGTCTCTACTACCTCAATAATTGCAGTCCTGCCTGAAATAGTTCAAGTTAGAGCCGCAGAACCACCGGTAGTGGCAACTACATCTATGGATAAAGTTGTATCTCAAAAAAAGCGTAAAAGGATTGTAACTAATTGTGAAATTATCACATCACAAAACTATCTGGCAATGAAAGAAGAGCAAGAGAAAGAAAAATCAGATGAAGCAAATCGGAAAAAAACAAGCAAGCAGCAAAAATTATTAAGAAAGATTTAAAAACTGCAAAAAGTAGTGAGCCTACTTTCAAGAAGAAAAAGAAGAAAGGAAAAACCAATAATGTCGAGGACGAGACAACTGAAGAAAGGTACACCTTCTCTGTACAAGACAGTGATTTTGAGCTTTGATGAAGAAAAAGTCAACTAAGTATACCATCGTTTTCTTCTCTCAAACTGGTACTACTGCTTCTCGGTAAAAATTTTGCTTCTGCTAACGGTCCCTTATTTATAAAGTTATAAAATCATTGAAATTATCAATTAATTTCAGAAAATGTCAAGAGGGCGAAAGAGAAAAACAGATAAAAAAGTTTCACACAAGAGCAGATGAGAAATGCTGTGGATCAGGTTCTTGTTGATAAAATATAATTAAGAGAAAGTGCAAAAATCAATGGTGTCAAATTTCAAACATTAGCAAGATACATTAAAAACAAAAATGTAATCCTGATGCGGGTATTCGTATGACCCCCAAATAAGACTCCAGGAAAATATTTACGGATATGGAACAGGCCAATATAACTGACTACATAATTCAGTACAACAAAATGTGTTACGAGAAGTCTACGAAAGACATCCGTGTAATTGCTTCTGAATTGGCGAGTGCAAATAAAAAAAGTGTCCCAAGAAACTGGATTACAAATAAACGAGCTGGTGTCGACTGGCTCCACGCATTCATGAAACGACATCCAGTACTGGGTATCAGACAGCCTGAGAGTTGCAGTTTGTCAAAAGCCACGTCCTTCAACAAACATAATGCAACATAAGCTTCAAACTAGATTGGAAAGAACAAAGATGTTTGCTGACCCTTCCAGAATTTTTAATATCGACGAAACTGCAACAACAACCGTGCAGAAACCGAAACAACATGCTCCACCTGGTACTCTTGGTTTAGTAAATCCATCTGGGTGGATGACGACTTCAGTCCAAAAGATAAGCCGAGTTTATTGATCATGGATAATCATGAAAGCCACATTTCTGTGGGAACATTGAACCTAGCCAAAGATAATGGGGTAACTATTGTAACATTACCACCATATTGTTCCAACAAACTGCAGCCGCTCGATATGTCAGTTTTTTTACTTCAAGGCATTCTACAATGCTGCAGTTAGTTGTTAGTTGGCTGCTTGCTCACTCAGGAATTTGATGACGCTTTTCAGAAGTCCGTAACACATTCGAACATCACTTCGGGATTCAGAAAAACTGGAATTTATCCATTCGACAAGCACATTTTCACTGAGGTCGATTTCTTATCCAGTAAAGTGACAGACAAACCGAACATCATTGAGTCTGGTAACTCCAAATTTCAATAAATACAAGATCAACAATCTCTAGAAAATGAAAAACAATGTCATTCGCGCGTCAATTGGAGTCGAGACGAAAATGTACCGAAAGGAATAAAAACAAATTCGTTTCCCACAGCGAAAGCACTGAAGAATACTAGAAAAGGTCGGGCTAAGGGAGAGAGTGGAATAATAGCTGACACTCCGGAAAAGAAAGCAATAGAGGAGAGAGCACAGGAAAAATTAAGAAGAGATTCGGCGCAAAAATCTAAGATGCTGTTTAAGAAAAGGAAAATAAAAGAACTGCATTCGTTTGAATCAGAAGAGGAAGAATTCAGTGCCCATGAAACGGACAATGAACTGGATGATGAAATTGAGGTTTATACAAAAGAGTTATGGTTTGATCCAGTCGAAAGGAAGCCGAATAAGGGGGAATATGTTCTGGTAGTTCTGATTGGAACTATACAAAGGTAGCAAGGGCTTATTAAGTTCAGTATTAATTTTGATTCAATAGAAATCAAATAAATAGGAATTCTTATGTTATAATTTATTAATCATTTGTTTTCTTTTATAAACACAAATTCCAAAATCATGAATGACGTTTTTCATATATATTTATTTAATTTTTGAAACAAAGTTTTATATTACCATTTGAAAATAGATTTAATCTGCTGTCTCATTGTACATCACATGTTGGGCCACTATAAGACAAAAACTCTTGAAAAACAAATAATAATTTTTTTAATTTTATTTTTTTGGGATTAATTTTGAAGTACATTATACAAAGAAAGTTCAATCTAGAAGCTGTGAGGGTCTGGTTTGCAGAGCAAGATACATTTTTGATAACATACATTTTTGTCCTTAAACCAATAACAATACACGACAGAAATAGCCAATAATAGACGATAAGGTTTGAATATTTTCTCACACCATCAACGCATTTTTCATTCTACATAATTCCAGAACAGGAACGTTATCGTTCCATATATCAATGCTCGCCCACTCTATCTTGTCACGGACACGAGTCGCGGTTATTCTGGGTGTGGGACTAACAAGTCCGAACTTGTTTTTCAACGTCGCGTCGTATACGATTTCAAGAGGCGAATCAATCAGCTAGATGAGGAGCATCTCCAACGCCTACGCGCGTCGCGCCCCAGCTTTCAGAATCGAAAACAATATACTGTCGAAATTGCGTTTCTATTGTCGCTTTGGACGCTAAAATACATATATGTATGTATGTGTATATATGTACATATGTACCTCTTGTTTGGTTTTGATTTAGTATTCGATTGGTTGGCATTTACGCACAGGTATATTTAATATTTAACGTTTACTCACCTACTACATAGATTTTGATATAAAAAAGGACGTAATCTCATTAATTATTTATATATGGGTATGTGTATACAGTACAAATCGTGCACCTATGGTCAGGGCTCAGCTTAATCACGAACAGAATTAGCTCCGATAACTTAAAAACCATAACAGTTAGAATGATGCTTTCCCAGACTTTTTTGGAGAAGATTTCATGCTCTATAAAAAAAAGTCTTAAAAGTTTTTTGATATCTTCTGTCGTTAAGGCTACGTCTGCGAATCCAGCTTTAACCGTATAAGATATAAAGAAATTTGTATCACCTTTTTTGTAGAGCATGAAATTTTCTACAAAAAAGTCCGGGAGAGCACTATTCTAGTTGTTACGGTTTTCAAGTTCTTGAGCCTATTTTGTTCGTGACTAATCCAAGCACCCACCATAGGTGCATGATTTGTACAGTTTATAAAGTTTTGTCGCGACTGACACGTCCACCGCTAAGGGTTGAAATTTCAAATTTGGAAATTCCACCTCTAAGAGGGTAGAAAACTCTGAATCGAAAATAATATACTAATGTTCTTTAGCGCAGTTCCTGAAACACATATTTTGGCTTTTTTTTAACGGTAACCTCTAAGGAGGGGTGAAAAAAACGTGAAAGGGGGGTGGTAAATTGTGTAGGTATATAAAAAAATTAAAAATATATCTTGTTATGGTTAAATTTATTTGAAACTTGGTACTAATTAATCAACGTTTATTTTTAATTCAACCCCTCAGTGGTTGAAGGGGGGAAAGAAGGAGAGGGGGTGACAAAGTTTGTGCATGCAAAAATTGCAAAAAAAAGTAATTTTTCTGGCCAAATTTACTTTTTGACAAAATTAATGAAACAAGTTCTTTTTTCAAGGCGTTTTTTAAATTCAACCCCTAAAGAGATCTCTCTTTCACCTCCTTTGGGTAGGTGAAGTTTGTTGGAGAAATAATTGTGTACCTCCACTGTTTATACAGTTTCTTGTATAAATTTGATTAAAATAAAAAATCTGTATAAATCTTACAGTCTAAGCTAAAATATTTAAACATGTTTAAACAGCGATCGTACTTCTTTAATATGCGAAAGTTTATTAGTTTGTTTTTCAATAAAAAAATTCAATTCTGTTTACTCAATATTTCGTAATACGTAGGTATATTACTTCGTCAGGAGTTCTACAATAGTTATATCAAAGATAATTAACCGAAAGTTCAGGTAGCAGCTAAAATACTTTTCTTGCGGTAGCTGTTCGTTAAAGATTTCCATGGTTGGAAAAACTTAGAATTCTGAATCTTTGAACTCCCGGGTTAGTCAAGATTCTGTCATTTTTTTAATATTTGCAAAATCGTATCACGACTAGAACGCAACATGATCTGCAAATCAGGAGATCTAGTAGGCCATCTTCAAATCCTATAAGAATTGGGAGAGTTGGCAAATCTAAAAGCTTAATGACACCTATATAGGTTTGACTAGGTTGACAAAACAAAGACAGAAGTGGGAATAGGTACCTATAGGCTGAGATGTCTTGGTGGCCTTGGATACAAGCCCAATAATTTTGCAGGCAGAAATACATACCATTGAATAATGTGCCGATGAAAGTTTGAAAAGACGTTACTAAGGTGCACGAATTTACATTTCCTCAGACACTCAAGCAGCGCTAAAGGCTCTAGGGATATATAGTTTTGAGTCGAGGCTAACCTAGGACTGTCTGCTGAGACACAGTTATACTGATGTGGGTACCAGGACACTGGGGGTGCGAAGGGAACTAGATTGCTAAGGTATTGCTAAGAAAGGAGCGGAATCTCGATTTATTGGACCAGAACCGTTTTGTGGCCTTACTAAAAGCCACATAAGAGCTCATCTTCAACAGTGGGAGACTAATCAAAAAATCTCCCAAAACTAAGACAATTTTTTCAGCCACTAAGGCCAAATTTCTGCTGGATTTCAATGAAAGAGACCTTAGCACCATCACGGCTTTATTCACTGGCCACGGCCCTCTCAGATATCACCTCAAGGTTTAAAATATTAATTAAAAGTCAGCATGCTGGAGGTCTCAATGTTTTCTTCTGACATTCTTGTACGTCGCTTACCACAAGATTATAAGAGCTAAAAAAGCGTTCGACATCAAAGCTGTTGACGGGACTCCAAATGCTTTGCAGAGCAACCTTTGAAAAAGTAGCATGGGAAGTTTTTGTCACCCACAATAATTGGGTCACCTCAATTTTGTCTGCAGTATTGATTGCATTCCTTAGCAATTGATGAAAATGGTAATAGCCATCAAATAGCTCATCGCGAGATATGTCTTTAAAGAAAGGTATCTTCGAAAAACCTTCAAGCACAAAGTTTGCACAGCTCCGGCCACAGTAGGATGAAACAAACTGGCGATGTGTTTGAAAGCCTCAGACTTTTTTCAGTTGAAACTTGAAAGATCGATTTCAAAGGCATGCAAGTTTCGCCATTTTCCATCTTTAAAGCGCTCTCGATTTTTTCGTTGAAATATTCTGCGCTTTATCGAGATAAACATTGCTCAAGCTCCTTTAGTTTGGTCCACAACATATGCCCGTATCGATATTTTGATTCTTATAAGTTATCTATTAAATTCATTAAGGGGAGTCGATGGCCGCAGTGGTTAGGCGGCTGACTATTGTTGTGAGAGGACGATAGGTGCCGGGGTTCAATTCTTTGGAAGGACGGTGACATTTTTTCGGAGAGTTTAATCCCGGATCGACTTGCCATTCGCTGTTGGGAGCAAAGTGATTAACAGCGCGGCATCATAAAAGGCGATATGATGCTGTCACAAAGCCATTTAAACACAACTTACACACACTAAACTACACCGCAAGAGTTGCAGTGATAGCCAGACAAGTAATACAGCTTACGGAGTCACTGCAACTAAGCACCCACCACACATTAAAAAAAAACTTAGGACAGAATTCTGATATAAAAATAAATAATCTTTCTCAAAATAGTCTATCACAAAAGTAGTGCTCGACTTGCTATCCTCATATTATTTGAAAAATGCGAGGAATTCCATCGTGTTATGATTGGATTAGGATATCGTTTCCCACGCAATTGGGGGGCTTTGGAATTGAGTTCTTTGAATTCTTTCATGAAAACATCTCCGACTAGGTTTATTTTATAGACCCAACACTGGTAGTACAGAATATCCTCACCAATAAGTACCTTTAACATCTTAAAACAAGCACCCATGTAATGTGCTGAGTCTGAAACTTAATTGTAATTTATTTCATACTGTTTAAGAGTGTCGATAATTGCCTGTGAACAAGTAGTTGAGTTTGCTAATTCTAAGAAGCTTACGCTTGCAAAGTAGCACGATTGTGTAAGTTCTGAGTCTAGGCTTCTGAAAAAAACTGCAAATACCCATCCCCTAACCTAATCTAATCTAAAGTCAAATTTCATGTCTTCCATCCAGTTTCCCTATACCTATTTTCAATCGTTTCTTAGATATCTTGATTATTTTGAAACATGTAGCCTGGCACGCGATGGCAAGGGTGAATACAGTCATGCCATGTCTTTAATCCAGAAATTACTGTAAACTTATTTAGTGTTTGCATAATTATTGCTTAAAGAAAGGTCAAAACTAAAGAAGGTGAGTGAAGAATGAGAAGAAACAGACTTTGGACTTTAAGAAGTTAAACCGCCATCAAATTTTTAAACAAGAAAAAGTCATCAGTTCATGAACTGAGAACTGCTCAAGAAGTGATATAATATGGTACCTTTAGGTAGGTTATGGTACTTTTAGGTAATCCTCTTCGAATTATTTAAAAGAAAATGGCAACATCATATATCCAAAAAAAATTCGAATTAAATTTAATCCTATTTTTACACCCTTAAAACTTCCTCTTTTGCTACCCCACTTTCAGTTAGAATATACCTTCATCTCCTTTAAACACCAATATTGATTCATTAAAATTTCCAAAGCCCACTTCGCGACAAGCAAAGGTATACCTATAAAGTTTGAACAAAGGATGTCCTGGAGTTTTATAAAGTTTGTCTTAATTACTTTGAACGAATTTTCAACTACAGCATTTCAGTGAAAATAATTAACGACCGGCTGACTGTAGGGGGATGTCCTTTATGTTAGAGATGAATTAATTCAAATCTAATTTAATGCACGATTTCGAAGGATGTAGTTTGATGTGAACGCTAAAAAAACAATTCCATTTACTTATGTGTTATTAACAGTAGTACCAAGTTGGTACCTTGTTAGCCTGTTTAGAAGTATTTCTTGGATGGATTGTCGTCGTCTTATTGTATTATAACTCCGGTGAAACTTAATACAAGTTATATAATACCCTAGAGCGCTTCTTGTGTAGTTCCAGCCCAAAAGGTATTAATAGTATTTTAGGTATTCAGGAAATAGAGATTGGGAAAGTTATTACAGCGCAGCGTATAATTATAGATAAACATGTTGTTCGCTCGTTTGATAGGTAACTAACTCTATTACAATATTTCCACTCCTCTCCTTTTTTTTTTTTCAAGAGGCAACCACTAAAAACCCTAATTTTAATGTTCTTCGACATACGTTTCTTTTTTACGTTTACGCTTTCTCTTCGTAAACTCAGGCAATAATTCTTTTCCGCACGCTTGCATTATTCGCAAGATTACGCCATTATTAATACGTTGTTTCCGCAAACTTGGTGCTTTATTACAACGTTAAAATTTCACGATTTTTAACGAGCTGGAATGAGGTTGAGGCGGGAACGAGATGGATGTATACGCGTTTCCCACGGGAAGGAAGGATATTATAAGGTCGCCAAGTTTAAATGTCATTGGTCTCTTTACCGGTCGTAAAAGGAAGTGATCTCTGTTGAGTTTAGAATACTTTTAAAACTAACTCCCGGAAAAAAAAACGGCAATTAGGATTTGATTTGTTCTCTAGTCACTAAAAGATATATTCAAGATGGCGGCACTTCCGGAAGTGTCGGAAATAGACATCGACCTTTTTCGTCGCTAAAGACGACATTTTCCCAGAAGCTGTTGTCTCGTAAAATGTGTTTGAGTGCAAATCCTACTATACTTTATTTATGCCTAAACGTTAATCGATTTTTTTTTTGCCTGGCTGCTGAAGAGTTTTTTTTTTTAATTGAGTCGCTTTTATACGACGCCGACCTGCACGAACCAAACTACGTTTATTTGACACCACTTGTACTGTCGTAATATAAAAACAGTGCTGCCACTCGAATGTGCAAACATTATTTTTTGACGAAAAAATCCACTTCTTGATCTTGGGGTGTAGGTATCAATTCCCAGGTACAATTTTCATTTAGAGAGTTTAGTTCTTGATTCACAACTTCTTTCCAATCAACATCCTTCAAGGCTTCCTTAAATGATCCTGGTACGTCAGAAATTAGGCATCCAGTTGACAATGCTGCAAACAAAAGTCCGCTTCAAATTCCTCCAAATTTAGTTCATAGTCATTTTTAATCTCTTAGGCAATCCTCTGCTTCTAACACTTGTTCTTATATTTATTATTTCATCTTCTTTTCTAATAGTTTTATTTAAATCTCCTCTGTTTTCAGTACTTTCATCTTTTCATATCTTTTTCTGTCTGGTACTTTACTCTCCACATTACTATCACTTGTTTAATCAAACACAATATTTCTGAAATAAGTCATTTGTTTCATCCCACAGCCTATACCCATTATCGGTGAAACCAACCACCACCAATTTTTGAGAGTGTGAGTCAAGTTTCGTCTTTCTATCTTCTTTTGGAATAAGGTTGTATGCAACTGAACCAAACAGTTTTATTTTGTTCATGTTGGGTTTTTGACGATACCAAATTTGAGCTGGGGTTGTGTTTTTTGGTAAGACACTGGTCAGCAGTTCTCACTGCTTCACTCCAACGTGATTTGTCTAATTTTTCTATTTTAGTATTGAACTTTTGTATTTGAACTTTTTTTCATCTTCAATGCTCCTAAACGGCTGCCTTGCTTGCTTTCCTTGAAGGCAAACCTCACACACACCAGGCGCTGGTTAGTACGATGAGTGCCCCGTTCTACTATGCAGCAACATGTTCTCTGTTGTAGTCACATAGGCAGTATCATCATCGTTGTGTGAAATCCTCAATGACAGGACATAAAGGTTCCTCGTTCCTAATAACCAGAACCTCTTTATTTTGAAATAAGATTTTAAATCCTTTCTCTTCAAGTTTTCTTACGGATAACAAATTATGCATTAGTCCGTCACACATCCACACATTTTTCATACATGCATTCTTGCCATTTACTAATATTACTTCTAAATTAACTACAATGGTTACTTTCTTAGCAACTCTTATAGCACAATTTATATCATTTTTGTTTCTTAAGAAAACTCCTGTATTTCTGTTTACTAAGTGGTTAGTTGCCCCACTATCGATTATGAACTTTAGTTCTGTAAATTCTTCTGTTATACTTACCGAATTCTTCTTCAACATTCTCCGCTACATTTGCTTTAAAATTACTTTTCTGCATCTTTGGACATTCAGATTTCTTGTGTTCCACGACACCACATCCATGACACTTAAAGGGAAATGTTTTCTTTCTTTACGATCACCTTTTCTATTCCATTTTTTCTTGTAACCAGTAAAAACTACATCTTTTGAGTTGGTTTCAGTCTCTAATTTTGCTTGTCTCGACTCTTCCATCAGAAATTTATTCTTTACAAAATCCATGGTTATTTTAGTTTCATCCTGGCAAAACATAATATCGATGGCTGTAGTAACAGCTTGATATGACTCTAGCATAGACAACAAGAGTTGCTATCAAATTTTTTTCCTCCTGCACTTCTAAGTTCAAATATTGTTCGTTCAAATTCTGTTAAGAATATATTCAAGGTTGTACCCTCATTGTATTTTAAGCTTCTTACTTTCTTTTGCAGCTGTACCTGCGTAGAAATACCTTTTTTTTCTTGTACGTATTACTAAGTGCTTTATTTCTTTAGCTGTATCTTTTGTTTTTATCATTTCTAGTATCTAGTATTTCGAGCTTTGACATCAGAACCCTTACATTTTACCGCAATTTTTCTGCATCCGTGGGCGGGTCTGTTTCTAGAACCTCCAGCACTCCAGCTTGCTCCAAGATCAGCCTCACTCAGAACACCCAATTCGATAAAGCCGTTCCATCAAATGGTTTCACGTTTACTACGTGATTACTCGTGATAGCCACAGCCATGTTGATCGAAATCTTCGATACGTGTAATCGCAAACAACACCAACGAATAATCCGCTTTACTGCTTTTCTTACTTTATCTCGTTCTCATTAACACGTTCTACATACAATGCTTCTGGGCCCATAACCTATAGGTTTCTGAAACGTCAAGCAGCAGTTATCTGATGAGCATCTGGCGATTTTTTAACAAAGACAGTCCTTGTTAAATTGCCAGATACCAAACTGCTGTTTGACGTTTCAGAAACCGGGCATTAAACGTACATTTGACACACATGACACCATTTGTACTATCGTAATGTAAAAACAGTGCTGCCACTCAAATGTGCAAACAAATGTTAAGGTATTGCATACCATTAGGCGCTATTTGAGTCTATCAACTTTTCCTGAATCTATTACCCTTGTATTTTAACCTATAACTATTCAGTCAACCCTTGTATATTTATAAATTTTTCTAGAATGTTTCTAGTTATTGTACAAGATAAGCGTTTGAAATTCTTTTATAAATTTACTCTACTTAGCTTTGATAGAAACTCAAGCGTACTTATCTTTATAAGGTTGCATCACAAGCGATAGGATATTCCAGAGAATGTAGGATTACAACAATGATGATATCCAGGGTCTTCAAGTAACGCTTACGCAATTTTCGGTTATAAAAAACTTCTCAGCTCTTCAGAACGCGATTTTTCTTTTCTTCGCGTCATTATCAAGGCGTTAATAAAACTAAATTAAAATAAAATCTACAAAAACAGGTAACCTAAATGTTATGCAAGCTCAATCCGATACGCATCATTAATATCCGATTAACGAAAACAATGACGAATGCGGGATAGGTCCGTTGTCACAGTTCATTACACATGACTTATTTTTATATATTTCTAAACTTTCGAAAACATTTCGAAACTTACAATTGTTTATTTGTCTTTAATTTAACATTCGTTTGATCGATGTTGTGATCTGTTTCAAAAATGTGTTGGGCAACGCTCGATTTCTCAATTCTATTAAATCTAAGATTAGCCATATGCTCTTTGAATCTGGTTGAGACTGCTCTCCTGGTTTGCCCAATATATTTTTGATTACAATCTTTACAATTGATTTCGTAAATACCTGACTTTTCTAGAGGTTGTATTTTATCTTTAGGGTTACCGATGAGACTTCGTAAACTAATCCCAGAACTGTAAACTATTCTGAGATCTAGCTCTTTGCAGATTTTACTCAAACCTTTAGTGATAAAGGGAGCGTAAGGGAGGGTCACAACGGGTGAAGCTTTAACAACACATTCGTCATTGTTTTCGTTAATCGGAAATTAATGATGCGTATCGGATTGAGCGTGCATAACATTTAGGTTACCTGTTTTTGTAGATTTTATTTTAATTTAGTTTTATTATCGCCTTGATAATGACAGCATTGCTGTTGAAACGCGTCGGTGTTTTAGTTAAAACTTGTTTGGTGTTCAGTGGGTTAAAGTGTTTAGTGTTATAAACTGTATTGCATAAAATGCATTTATATTAACTATACCCCCATACCAAATTTCAGAAATCATAATTTTCAAATATCAAAGTTATTCGACCGTTCCGGGACTTTTTACTAACCCTGTATATGGCTATCACATGGAAGATTTTTGCAATGTGTTTATGAGTTAAGAGATGAAATCGCCATCCTTTTAGAAGAAGAAAACCGACAGGAAGCTGGGAAGTTTCGGGATAATTTATTTCTGATGAAATTCAGCTACTTGTTCGACAAATTCGAGAAACTAAATACATTGAATCTTCAACTCCAAGGAGCAAAGACAAACGTATTGGATACGACTGATAAAGTTAATGCATTTTTAAGAAAACTGGAATTGTGGATGAGAAATATAAAGCAAAGAAACCTAGCAATGTTTGCAAATGTGGATGAATGTGTTTTAAACTTACTTAAGACTGAAAAACAGCATGTGGAATTTATTTTTATAACTATTGAAAATCATTTAACTATGCTGGCAAAGAATTTTAAAAAGTATTTTCTTCTTTGAATTAAACCTGATATTAAGTTACGAATGGGTTAGGAATCCATTTCAAAATACTCCCAAAGGTCTCTCAACTGCAAGTGGCGAAATTAAAAAACAATTTAGTAATTTTGTTTATATTTTTTCTCGATATACTTGATCCCCCTCTCTCCTCCCTCCCTCTTCCCTTTAGGTGCATCGTGCCCCCTTCACGTAAACTGCTTTTTTCCTAAAACCAACGTGAAGTTCGTACACATCCTTAAACTACTTTCTGACTGGCTGAATACAGTGTGGAAAAAAGTATGGACTACCCCCCAATAATTTGGTAGCCTTCAGGTTTCATGGAAAACCCTCGAATACGTCAATTTAGTTTTTCAGTTTCCCACATTTTGACAAAATTATTTTGTTTATTGACATCTGTCAAAAATATGACGTCATCGATATTTTTCTTAAATGTAGTATGGTTCCTAGATTTTTATACGATTCTGTCGCTGCGTTTCAAAATGGCGACCGTTCAATTGTGAAAATTATCTTAAATTGTCTCCCACTAAAAGAATAACTCTTTTTGATTTAACAGAGAAAAGCAAACTATTGAAGATGGTTTAATTATCAACGCGTAATATTAAATAAAACAAAACAAATAGCAATAAAATAATCATAAAAATAATAATAAAATTAGAACGATATATTGAGAATGAAACACATGAATAGAAATAACTTATTACAGTAAATGCTGAAAGTGACCACCGTTGACAAATTGGAATTGGCCAAGTCTAGAAACAAATTCTTTTTGAACATTCTGTATCATTTCTGGTGAAATGGTTCGTACTTCAGTTCTAATGCGGTACTTTAGATCATCAATATTTATTGGTTTATTTAAAAAAACTTTGGATTTCAAATAAACCAACAAAAAGAAGTCCAAAGGGGTCATATCAGTTGACCTGGCGTCGCCCAATCCATTTTCCTGAAAACATCAAATCGAGATATTCTTGTTATAGCCAAATATCTGGACTGGGCAAATCAGGATTATTGTGGTCAGGATACAGAGTGACTAAAGCTGGTAGAAGTTCAAACTGACAAAAATTTAGGTAGACTTCCCCAGTAAGATTTTCTTGAAAGAAAAATGGTCATATTACTCTCTATTTCAATATGCCGGCTTCTTGAATCCAATGTGGATTTTCTTGAGACCAAAATCATCCTCATTTAACTCTTGTACTAGGCAGACTATGCCAAATTGTTTGCACTATGGGGATTGTCTTCAACAGCTAATAGGACGTCAAGTTGAAAATTTTCATCTACCTTTGGCCTTTCACTTTTAGATAAATTTTTAACATGACCGTGTTCTTCATATTTCCTTAAAATCTCGCAAACGATGGATTGTGAAATTAGCGTTCGATCTGGATAAATTTGATTGAAAAGTTCACGTACATCGGATCTCCGTAACTAATCATCATAAGAATTTCAATACGATCTTTTCCACTGAACGACATTTTTGGTTTATTAAAAAAGGAATTTTCGAATACAACACAAAAACAGTTCAACAACCAATGATATATCGCATACCATATATGTACTGTCATTTAAGAAAAATGTCGACGACGTCATATTTTTGACAGGTGTCAATAAAAAAAACAAAATGATCTTGTCAAAATGTGGAAAACTGAAAAACTAAATTGACGTATTCGAGTGTGTTCCATAAAACCTGAAGGCTACCAAATTATTAGAGGTAGTCCATACTTTTTATCCACACTGTATATACAGGGTGTCTCAGCGAGACCATTCATTAGAAGTTTATGGCGTTCTAGCCAAGATATAAATTTGAAAATTTAGAATTATATATAGTCGATTATATTCTCTTCAATGAAAATATTATTAGATTCCTAGTGCTTCCGGTTATATCGGAAGTCGCCATCTACTTTATTATCTTTAATGGAACACCCTATATATTTTTACATATTTGGATTCCTCTATTTATAAGCTTTATGAATATCTTTACTTTTTGCAATTTGATTGATAAATTTTGTAGTTATTCGATTTTTTTTGAAAAATTTGCTATTAGCAGACATTTATTCAAAAAATCAGAGAACACTCGATTTTTCGGATATCAATTTCAAATTCATAATATACTTAAACAACATGTTGGAGTATATTTTAGCGGCGAGAACGGCTGTTTACATTGCGTGGTTACTTTACTATGGCACGTTAACTCTTCGAAATTTTGATAAACCATAATTTCATTTTTTCAAATGGCACCCCCCCATATTTTATTACTTCGGCGTCCAATTCTACATCTTTCATACCTAAAATTAATAGTTTAGGAGATAATTAGATTTTTTGAAAAATACACACATAACTCATTGAAGTTATCCAGTGTGTCATGGAAAATAAACGTTCTCAAAGATTTATTGTCAAAGTCTAACGTCAAAATGACACTTCAAGAACTGTCAAATCGCATAAACATTACACAAGTGGATTTATTTCAATAAATACTTTAAATTATTAATTTTTATCATTTGCATGCGTGAGTATTCGAGTTTTGATCAATAACGAACACAGCATGCAATTTTGATAAAATCATCACGCAAAAATGCACGACCTTGAACATAAAATCGAATAGAACGCGACAGTTTAATTCGATTAGGAAATAATTTCCATCTAATTCATCTAAATTAAAACACTTCCATTTTCACCTACCAGGACAGAGGTAGTAATAATTTCCCATCCATTCCATTGACATCGTCCCCCCTGAGAGAAGAGAGAAATATCCTTTGGGTTGGTTAAATAAAACTAAACTATATTTACAGAGTTGCTTCGCGTGTTATGCTTAAAAACAGCGGACTCGTGTAAATTCTAGTGTGGAATTCAATTCCCTCTCCGTCCCTCTCAATATATCGAGTATAAATGAATGTGTACACCGTTGGATCCGAGTATATATTGCAATTGCCTCGCCAGAAAAGCTCTACTAACTTATTCCATTCAATTCCCAACGATAAATGAGAGGATTGTTTAGTTGTTGGTAATTTCATTCGGAATGGACGGAATATAGAATAATATTGCGAACGGTGTAAGCGAAATGTGGGAATGTTGTTTTTAGCTTTCCTATTAAGTACCGACGTGTGTTTGTTTAAATTCGGGCAATGAACGAAGAAATTAACCGATCCTATATTTACTTATCATCATATGTTATTTCTAAAATGCCGTATGTACATTTGTTCACAGCAGCATTAATTAACAATATTAAATTAGCTCTCATTTATAAAGCAATACAAAGACGAGTTTCGTGGTCGGAATTAAAATGTAACCTCAACCCCTATAATTACAGTCATTAGAAGCAACGCGATTATAATATGACAATGCTTGAACATAACTAACTCCTTATAGTTCGCTTAAAACTTACCTGACAGGGCTGTTAATGTCGGTGCCGTATCTACGAAGCTCTTCTGATTGTTGATCATTAAAACGGTTACGATTACAAACAACACCATGATTGAAGCCATTCTGTGCCCTAAAACGAAAGGAATGTTAAATTTAACGAAGAATATATTGTAATGATGCACCTTTTTATATTATAAAAAAATTATATCATCTAGTTCTTCAAAAATATAAACACCTGTCAAAAATTTGACATCTTTGACGTTTATATCGTTACCAGGCTTATATTCATGTTTGTGTTTGTCATATACAGAGCCAACAAAGCCCTTTAGTCCAAATCTGACATTTTTTTCGTATTTATCATAATCAATTACATGTATATCCAAAATTTAAACGAAATCGAACGCCCTTCAAAAACTGTCAAAAATCCACATTTTTCCCATTAATTGCGATTTTAAAAGAAAATCTCGACCCCTTCGATTTTCCTGAAATTTTGAATATATATGTAATTGATTATGCTAAATACGACATAAGTGTTAGATTTGAGCTAAATGGCTTTGTTGGGGAAAAAAATATAAAAATAGCACCTAGAGCAAACGCTCCAATTCCGTATAGGAACCAATTTGACCCCGATTTTTGTAGGTAATCGGTGCCAAACCCCGCGACTATTTCTTTATCCGATAGCAAATTTTCTCAGCTTTCTGAATATATATAGGTTCTATTTACAAAGTGGCTACTTCAGCTCTAAAAATGAGAAAACTCAAACACTGCAACGCTCCAAGATTGACATCGAATCTTGCATCGTTTTGGTTTTTTCAAATTTTCGGCCGCAAGGAGAAACATTTCTAAATACAACCTATATATATTCTGAAAGCTGAGAAAATTTGCTATCGGATAAAAAAAGTCGTGGGGTTTGGCGCTTTACCTACATAAATCGGGGGTCAAAGTGCTTCTATGCGGAATTGGAGCGTTTGTCCTAGATGATATTTTTATGTTTGTTGACCAAACAAAGCCCTTTAGCTCAAATCTAACACTTTTTTCGTATTTAGCATGATCAATTACATATATTCAAGATTTCAGGGAAATCGAAGAGGTCGAAATTTTCCTCAAAATGTGCCTGTTGGAAAAAAAATCGTGAATTTTTGACAATTTTCGAAGGGGCGTTCGATTTCGTTGAAATTTTGGATATATATGTAATTGACCATGCCAAACACGAAATAAGTGTTAGATTTGGGCTAAATGGCTTTGTTTGGCCATTAAAAAATATAAAAATAGCACCTAGGACAAATGCTCCAATTCCGCATAGGAAAATTTGACCTCGGTTTTTGTAGGTAATCGGTGCCAAACCCTCGCGACTATTTCTTTATTCGAAAGCAAATTTTCTTATCTTTCTGAATATATATAGGTTGTATTTATAAAAGTGGCTACTTCAGCTCTAAAAATGAGAAAAACTCAAACACTGCAACGCTCAAGGTTGGCATCGAATCTTGCATCGTTTTGGTTTTTCAAATTTTCGGCCGCAAGGAGAAACATTTCTAAATACAACCTATATATATTCTGAAAGCTGAGAAAATTTGCTATCGGACCAAAAAAATAGTCGCGGGGTTTGGCGCTGTTTAACTACAGAAACCGGGGTCAAATTGCTTCTATGCGGAATTGGAGCGTTTGTCCTAGATGATATTTTGATGTTTGTTGACCAAACAAAGCCCTTTAGCTCAAATCTAACACTTTTTTCGTATTTAGCATGATCAATTACATATATATTCAAGATTTCAGGAATTCGAAGAGGTCGAGATTTTCCTCAAAATCGCAAGAGGAAAAAAATAGTGAATTTTTGACAATTTTCGAAAGGCGTTCGATTTCGTTCAAATTTTGGATATATATGTAATTGACCATGCCAAACACGGAACAAGTGTTAGATTTGGGCTAAAAATGGCTTTGTTTGGCAAAAAAATATAAAAATAGCACCCAGGACAAACGCTCCAATTCCGCATAGGAGCACTTTGAGCCCGGTTTTTGTAGGTAAACGGTGCCAAACCCCAGCGGGACTGTTCATTATTCGAAAGCAAATTTTCTTAGCTTTCAGAATATATGTAGGTTGTATTTATAAAGTGGCTACTTCATTTCTAAAAATGAAGAAAACACAAACACTGCAACGGTTCAAGATTGACATCGAATCTTGCATCGTTTTGGTTTTTTCAAATTTTCGGCCCACAAGGAGAAACATTTCTAAATACAACCTTTATGTATTCTGAAAGCTGAGAAAATTTGCTATCGGATCAAAAAAAAATAGTTGTGGGGTTTGGCGCTGTTTACCTACAAAAACCGGGGTCAAAGTGCTCCTATACGGAATTGGAGCATTTCTTCTAGATGTTATTTTTATGTTTTTTTGCCAAACAAAGCCCTTTAGCTCAAATCTAACACTTTTTTCGTATTTACCATGATCAATTACATATATATTCAAGATTTCAGGGAAATCGAAGAGGTCGAGATTTTCCTCAAAATCGCAAGGTGTGTGTTGGAAAAAATAGTGAATTTTTGACAATTTTCGAAAGGCGTTCGAGTTCGTTCAAATTTTGGATATATATGTAATTGACCATGCCAAACACGGAATAAGTGTTAGATTTGAGCTAAAGGCTTTGTTTGGCAAAAAATATAAAAATAGCACCTAGAACAAACGCTCCAATTCCGCATAGGAAAACTTTGACCTCGGTTTTTGTAGATAAACGATGCCAAACCCAGCGACTATTCCTTTATTTGATAGTAAATTTTCTCAGCTTTCTGAATATAATAGGTAGTATTTAGATAAGTGGCTACTTTACCTCTAAAAATGAAGAAAACTCAAACGCTGCAACGGTTCAAGGTTATCGAATCTTACGACATTTTCAAATTTTCAAATTTTCATTGAGGGAAAACATTTTAATAAACCTTTATATTGAAGGTTGTGAAAAATTTACTATCGATCAAAAAAATAGTCGCGGGGTTTGCTTGTTTACCTAGAAAAACCACAGACAAAGGCATCCTGAGTGGAATTGCATTTCTTCTAGGTGCTATTTTATGTTTTTTTGCCAAACAAATCCCCAAGTCAAATCTAACACTTTTTTCGTATTTATTTATGATCAATTACATATGTATTCAAAATTTCAGGGAAATCGAAGGGGTGAATTTTCCTCAAAATCACCAAAGAGGAAAAAAATGCGAATTTTGACAATTTTTGAAAGGTTCGTTCGTTCAAATTTTGGATATATATGTAATTGACCATGTCAAACACGAAACAAGTGTCAGATTTGGAGCTAAAGGGACTTGTTTGGTCAAAAAATATAAAAATAGCACCTAGGACAAACGCTCCAATTCCGCATAGGACCACTTTGATCCTGATTTTTGTAGGTAAATTTGCCAAACCCATGACTATTCCTTTAGCCGATAGCAAATTTTCTCCAGTTTTCTGAATATATATAGGTTGTAATTACATAAGTGGCTACTTCACCTTTAAAAATGAAGAAAACTTAAACACTGCAACGCTCAAGGTTGACACCGAATCTTGCATCGTTTTGGTTATTTCAAATTTTCGGTCACAAGGAAAAATATTTCTAAATATAACCTATATTCTGAAAGCTGAGAAAATTTGCTATCGGATAAAGAAATAGTCGCGGAGTTTGGTACCGTTTACCTAGTCGGAAAGATTTCAAATGAAAATTTTTTTTGCCTTCATCCATCCATCTCATTTTTTGCATTATAAAATGGTTTCCGATCTGTCATGTGGATTGTCAATCATCGCTGTCACATTGACAGATGATATACATTGGCATTTGGATCACAATAACCTCCAAAAGACTGGTTCACAATGTGTAAATTTAGTCAAAATGATTGGAAGCCTACATTTAAATAAAAATATGAAATTAATAATTAATAATAAGCAATTAATACAAATCTTGCTATTGTTGATGATCAGACAGGCATTACAATAATAAGCAGGTTCTTTTTTTACAAATTTGCCGTCCAAAAGGTCTTTCTTTTATTTTTTGGCATTGTAAAATGATTCTTGAGCTATCATCTGGATTGTCAATCATAGCTGTCACATTGATATTAGATAATATACCTTGACATTTACATCGCAATGACCAGGCAATGACCTCCAAAACTTAAAGACTGGTTCACGATGTACATATATAAAGAGAGTTTCAAAATGATTGTCGGAAGAAAAAAACTGTTTGATCTATATATTTATTATTACTATTTTAATGAGTGAAGTTATCTGCATATAAATTTCAACCATTTAATCAATTTTCTTGACATTTGTTGATATTGGCGATCCGTACAAAGTTTCTACAGTGCTGGAATGATTACCATAACATGCTGAATCAATCATTTTTATTAGATGAAGGTTATCAGCAGATGTGCAGCTTGAAGCAGGTTAGCAGTATTTTTTTTTAGAATTTTTATGGTGTAAGTTAGTATTTTGACATTTAAACGTCAAATTGTTTTAAATGTCAAAACGTCAATTAAAACATTTTTACGAACGCACGAAAGCTGACAGTACCTGATAAAGTCATATAAAATTAATTCATTTACAAGCTCGTCTTACAATAATGAAATTTCAAATTTCTGATATAGTAAAAGTATACAGGGTGTCCCAGCTAACGCGCTTTCTTTGATAATTTGTTTATTTTACAGTATAAGAAAAAGTTTCAAATAAAAGTTGTCCCTATTTATACGATGCATAGCTAGAAAATATTTTCAAATATACAGGGTGTCGCAATTATAGAAAAAGCCTATATAACTTTATTATTTTAAATGGATCACCCTATATATTATATATTTTTTAGATTCTACATGATATTATTTTAAGTAGCTTTTATTAAGACCTTCCAGACCTATGTGCTTTTGTTTTTGAGAAAATAAATATTTTTATCAAAAATTTTGCTATTGCAGCGCTCGATAATAAGCCGTAGGATCAAAACTAAAAAAGAGGTAGACAATTTTGGTTTGCGCAAATTGATACGTCTTGAATTGCTTTACTATTTCGTATATTAACATTTACGGATTCTTTTGTTGACGTACAGTGACTGGCGTCAACATTTGGAAATATTTAAATGCTAATAAATCTATTTTTTTAAATGGGACATCTGTATATCTGTTTACAGGGTTGGATGTAAAATTAAATTCTCTTTCTTTTGATATCAGAATGTACCCATTTATCTTCAACCGTTTTAGAGAAAAATGTATATTGCTTTTGCTACTGTCAAAACAGATCACTTCAATTCGCACAAAGTAGGCTAGGTAACAATAATATTAGGACAGATATATTTAATAACCATTTGTACCATTTATAATTATACACAACACAATCTGAATGATTAATTTGAAAGCGGCGGTGTTGCAAAATGTTTTACGAAAACACAAAAAACTGCCCCACCAATTTAATCAAAGTTTAATTCTATCCTGGATGTCCCCTCGTGTAATTGTGCATCATTTGTTTTCCCACAAATTTTTTTCGTTGTTCTCCTTTCAGTCGTTTATTCCTCTTCCTAAAATCTAAAGACAGAGACGTATACATCATTACTCCATCATATTCAGCTTGGTAATTTCATCCCATCCCTTTATCTAACGTTCGGTTTTCGGTGCGTTCGCGGTTAGTTGCTGTTATATCTCTGGTGTTGTCGAGAGCTTCTATCTATCGCCTCGTCGGCACATCCCCAATAGCTAGAGCTACCGCTCTGTCGTACAGAATTTTAAATAAAATTAACTTCAAAGCTAAGCACGCAGCACGACTTTGCGTCAAGACCGTCGTGACAGATATTTTAAATGGAAATTACATTCGCGGAGTTTCCCAATTGAAGTTTCCAGAACGGCAGAGAAAAATGAAGAGATGGAAATTGGTCTATACGAGAAGAGGAAATTTGCATGCGTCGCTATAAAATTTCCAGATAAATATTATAACCTATAAAAAAGATTGGTGTTCGTGAATATGTCAAAACTATGCAAACTAACATGAACTCCTTTTATATTAATTTATAAAAGAGGTCCATTCATATAATTAATACAGAATCCGCAGTAGTAAATGCGGCGGCGTTGCCATATTGCCGTTCTACTTGTTAACAGTTTCAAAAACAGTACCAACTTCAACTCGGCAAAACGAGAACGCGTTTGGCATAACTTAAAAATTTATCACCTAACGAAAAGGGCTTTGAAAATTACATTTCTCGCTCGATTAGAAAGAAGTAGATGGAATGGGGGGAACCGAAAACAAAGGCGTGAACTTTGCAATCTGCGGTCGAATTCGGTATGTGGGTGGTACCCCAAGATGTAAAAGAAAGAATAAAAAGAAAGACAGAGAGAAAAGCCAGGTGAAATTTTCCATTTTGCACGTTTTTATGGAAAATAATTACTGGAATGGTTTTATCTGTGGATTACGGTGAAATATCCGTAGGAAGTGTTTATGAAATTATTCTGAAATAATATAATGAGCACATGTTGTTATAACAGAATAAAATTGGCAACAACGGCTCACGTACAATACGTGGATATTGTCGTGTTATTCCAGCTTTGTTATTTAGATCTTACCGTCAGATAAATCTATAAAAGTCCAGGAAGTGGAAGTAGCTTTCGCGTATAACGCGAAAGATATTTTTCCTACCTTTTTCATTCATGTATATCTCTTGTAGAGATCTAAATGTCTTATAGATAAAAAAACGAAATATTACGATTCGGAAATATTTCTTTCTTTCTTCTTTTATTCAATTATTCGTTATTTTCTTAACGTTGCCAAAATAAAATGTTCCAAATTAAAAAAAACTATTTTAAAGCTAAAATATTTTATTCACTGACATTCAGAATCGTCAAATGTCATTTGAAATGACAGTTGTTTCTAGAGAAAGAAAGAGGGATATCAATGGAATGTTGAGCAATGTGAAGCAATCACAAAACTCGCTAACAGAGCTTGGTTTGCTGGGTATTACTGATGCCGCAGAAACCACACAACAATCGCTATTGCAACCATCCACATCCACCATCCATATAGACTGAAGTCTGGTGGAAACTCGAGAAACCAGAATCTTCTGGGCATGCCAGAATAAAGACCGAAATCCATAAACCCTAACTTGGTACGATGACAAACATTTCATTCATTATTCTCACAACTCTCTTCTGAAACTTAAAAACTCTGTCATGTCACTAAGATATAATAGAGTGGAAATTAGAAAAGTAATGAAGCTTAACTATCGAAGGGCTTAATTCTTCCCTTCAGTCTACTGAAAAAAAAAAAATCCACCACTACACCTAAAACCTGTGGCGTCGACTTGAAGAATACTTTTATTATTGACATTTATATAATGGGACGAATCCCTATCGACACTAGTTGCATCAAGGACACTTCCTTGTGGTAGTCATGTCTTACTTTCAATTTCAGTATAATGCATTTTGTTTACTAAATAGCTTTTAAACCAATCCAATGACAATCC
>CM043020.1:110975561-111023531 GCA_023690525.1 Holotrichia oblita
GGGAACTGTCTATACAGTCCAAGATGTGTATATATGATGTATAATTATTCTTAAAATACATTCGTTCGACGTGGACGTTTTTAGATACACACATTTTAATTTACACTTCCTTAATTCTATAACTACACTTAAGTAATTTGATCTTCTAGTGTTGGTTGGTAGTATTGTTACAACGCACAGAATAAAAATTGTTCTTAATATTTTAATAGGTATGAATGTCAAAACATTTCTAACAGCTACCCGTTTTCCAAAACAATATTTTTGCTTATATATGACAATTGTAGTTGTCAGCATTATAATTGTCAAAATTTTACATAGACATTTTTTTCAAATCTGACAATTGTAAAGGTCAAATTACGCACAATTGTCATATGATTAAAACGGTTGTGATTTTACAATTCCAATTATAATGTTGTCAAATTGCAAATACAATAGAATAGTATTTGCAATTTTCTACTAACCCAACAATCATAGCTGCAGCAGCAGAATTCGAAAAACTGTCAAAGCAATAAATATATGTGACAGATGTCAAATGATAAAGAACAGCTTTAAAACACGACAATTTTAGCTCAAGATACATCTAAAAACAGCATATTTAGAAAATACCATATTACATTTAGTTGTCAAAATACATTTACCAGCTGTCAAAAATTGATAAATTTTAATTGTTAAATTGTAGAAAAAGGCCGTCGGTTATTTTGATGATTAGCAGTCAACCGTTATAAAATTCGAAAAACCTGTTAATTTTTGACAGTATTGATCGAGATATTTCTGACAGGTTGTCAAATTACGTAACCGATTATATATTTTTATTATGACTTCTGTCAAATTAAAAAAAATGTTTTCCAATATTTTCATATTGGTAACTATCAAAATAATTCTGACAGCTACCGAATTCGAAAAACTGTCAAAGTAATAAATATATGTGACAGATGTCAAATGATAAAGAACAGCGTTTAAAACCCGACAATTTTAGCTTCAAAAATACATCTAAAAACAGCAATTTAGAAAAATACCATATTACATTTAGTTGTCAAAATACATCTGCCAGCTGTCAAAAATTGATAAATTTTAATTGTTAAATTGTAGAAAAAGGCCGTCGGTTATTTTGACAGTTAACAGTCAACTGTTATAAAATTCGAAAAACCTGTTAATTTTTGACAGTATTGATCGAGATATTTCTGACAGGTTGTCAAATTGTGAAATCAATTATATATTTTTATTATGACTTCTGCCAAAAAAAAAAACATTTTTTTTTTCCAATATTTTGATATTGGTAACTATCAAAATATTTCTAACAGCAGAATTCGAAAAACTGTCACAGTAATAAATATATATGACAGCTGTCAAATTATAAACAACAGCTTTTAAAACCCGACAAATGTAGCTCTCAAGATACATCTAATAACAGCATATTTAGAAAATACCATATTCCATTTAGTTGTCAAAATACATCTGACAGCTGTCAAAAATTGATAAATTTTAATTGTTAAATTGTAGAAAATGGCCATCGGTTATTTTGATGATTAGAGTCAACTATTATAAAATTCGAAAAACCTGTTAATTTTTGACAGTATTGATCGAGATATTTCTGACAGGTTGTCAAATTGCGTAACCGATTATATATTTTTATTATGACTTCTGTCAAATTAAAAAACATGTTTTTTGTAGCCAATATTTTCATATTGGTAACTATCAAAATATTTCTGACAGCTACCGAATTCGAAAAACTGTCAAAGTAATAAATATATATGACAGCTGTCAAATTATAAAGAACAGCTTTTAAAACCCGACAATTGTAGCTCTCAAGATACATCTAATAACAGCATATTTAGAAAATACCATATTCCATTTAGTTGTCAAAATATATCTGACAGCCGTCAAAAATTGATAAATTTTAATTGTTAAATTATAGAAAATGGTCGTTGATTATTTTTACGATTAGCAGTGAATTGTTATAAAATTCGAAAAACCTGTTAATTTTTGACAGTATTGATCGAGATATTTCTGACAGGTTGTCAAATTGTGTAACCAATTATATATTTTTATTATGACTTCTGTCAAATTAAAAAAAATTTTTCCAATATTTTTATATTGGCAGCTATGAAAATATTTCTGACAGCTACCGAATTAGAAAAACTGTCAAAGTAATATACCTATAGTCAAGTGTTATATTAAAATTTAAAAAACTCGTTAATTTTTGACAGTATTGATCGTGATATTTCTGACACGTTGTCAAATTGTGTAACCAATTACTTTTTTTATTACTTCTGTCAAATTAAAAAAAAAATTTCTCTATTTTGATATTGGTAAATATACCATATATAAATACCATATTCCATTTAGTTGTCAAAATACATCTGACAGCCGTCAAAAATTGATAAATTTTAATTGTTAAATTGTAGGAAATGACTGTTGGTTATTTTGATGATTAGCAGTCGAAATATTTCAGTCGGCAAATCAAATTGAAAAAACAGCATTTGTCTCTGATTTAGCGATTGTAGCTGTCAAAATACATGACTGACAGCTATTATTATTTTCTTTAAAACTGTTGAAGCTGATATCTCTTTCTTGGTTTGGCAAGTCTAACCATTAAAATATTTTCGCCGGTTGTCAAATTATGAAAGTATTATTGTTTTCATATTTGACTATTGTAGCTGTCAAAATACCTGTAAATGTTGTAAAATTAGAAAATTATTGTTTTTGACAACGTTGAGCGTGTTGGTGTTTAAATTTTTTTGACAGCTGTCAATTGGTAAACAACACTAGTAGACAAGCGACAGGTAAAAGTGCGCTAGAGGCTTAAACGGTTAAAATAGTTCTGATAAGTACTGATCAAGCTGTAAAAGTCAACATTTGTTACAATTTCAATAGCTGCAACTGTCAAAATATTTCCGCCAGCTGTCAAATTGTAAAACACTATTTTTCAGATTTGATAATGGGAGCTGCCAAAAGCTGGTTTTGACAACTCCAACAATTAAAATATGTCTAGCAGCTGTCAAATGTAGAAAATAACTTTAATAAGTGCAACTGTCAAATTATTTTATTAAATTACGGTTTTAACAGGAGTAGGTACTTTTACTGTTTTTTGAGTGTCGTTAGTATTAAATCGTTTCCGACAGCTAACAGTATTGTTTCGGATTTGAAAATTGTAGATGTCAAAATACAAAATTCTACAGCTGTCAAATATAAACAACGATAATTTTTTTCGATTATAAAAATTGTGAAAATATTTTCGAATTTTGCAACTAACGGAAACACAGTGATAGGCAGGACAACTAATTATCTCTTGCAAGTTCGAGCGTCATAACCGTTAAATAATTTGCGACATCTGTCAAATTGCAAGAACGTCAAAATATATCTGTTATAAAATAGGTTTTTAAAGTATAAAAATTGTTATTTTCTGCTTGTTCGGGGTGGTGCCACTGTTAAAATATTTCTGACAGCTGTCAAAAATTTAGGATTAATACGTCAATCTTTAAAATACATGAATTCTTGTCAGATTTGACCACTGTAACTGTCAAAGTACACCTGACAGGTAAAGCAGATCGTAGAAATCAGTTTTATTTTTGTGCAATTTTGACTATTCAGAAAGTTTCATGAAATCATTTTTATTGGTTCCTGTCTTATTGACCTCCATTACTATAAATCCTAGAATTAACGATTTTCATTTTATATAACCCTCCTCCCCTCAGTACCTCATCCCACTTACCCAATCTCTATTACGTTCCATTATTACAGTTCGGCCATATAATTCCACTTTACGTGCGACCAAAATGAAAGTGCTGGTTTTATTAACTCTGTTGTTCAAAGTGGTATATCAGTTACGCTCGTAATGGTATTAAAAATTGCGTCACACACCCATTAAATTTGCGAACATTTTACGCGATTGCGTTATATTACGTTACAGTTTTTTTCCCCCCGTCTTTGTTTTCGTCCGCTTCTCTTGTTGTTTTTTTTTTCTGGGAGCCGAAAGAGTCGCCGTTATTAAGCGGTTTAACGAGAAAACAATGGCACACTTGAAAAACAAAAAAATAGTACCTACGCGTGTGGACGGTCATAATTGGTTTAAAAAATGATTTTTACGCAATTACCATTTTTATTTTATTCGGTCGAGGTAACTCGTTTATGTTAACGAAAACTCGTCAAAAGCCGTGAAAATGATACAACATCGTAACCCTGTCAAGATATGATATATGGAACACGATTCTTTCGATTTTCACCCACCTAACACGACATCTACGACACAGCTACACACACACACACCAATACTCCCCATACTAACGCCAATAACACTTTACTCAAACCCTACGGATCCCTTATTCCCTAGCTAACCTGTCTAGGTCGATGGTATGTGTTAGGGGAGTGTTTTGCGGGGAAGGGCGGCTGCAGCATCGCCTTACCACCTTCAACAATAACAAGAACGGCTCCTAACACTTACGTGTGCTACCCTCAAGTGATTGATGTCTGCAAGAAACGTAGACGGTGGGGAATGGAGGTGACTCTCCTTCCTGTGGAAATGTAAAGGTGACCTAATAACGTTACTTCCTCGACTTTGGGGTGAGACAATTTATGCGTTACATACAGAGGAAGGATTATTAAAAGCAAGCAGTCGGACTCAAAATTAGAAAAATTATTGATCTGCGATGCACTGCTGAAACGCAATGAAATCGAGCAATTTCTGAAACATGTCATAATTAGTGATGACAAATAGATCACGTACGAGGATCGGAAGGGCAAAAGATCGAGGATAAGGGATGATGAGCTGTCACACACGTGACCTACTTCCAGTTGGTCAGATGATTGATTCTCAACTCTATTCTGGACAACTAGAGAGATTACGCCAGGCAATTGAAAGGAAACGGTTGGATTTGAATAATAGGAAAGGTGTTGTCTTCCATCATGACAACTCCTGATCACACACTTCTCTGATGACCCGTCAAAAATTTCGAGAACTTGGTTGGGAAGTTTCGATGCATCCAGTGAAGTCTTTTTTCATTTGGGCGGATCGCAAGAGCTTTATAGTGCCTCACACCTAGTATCAAGTTCAGATCTGACAAAAGCTTTGATGCTGCCGCACACCGGTTTTGGACCTATGAATGGTCGTTTGTTGGCATCTCTTGCTAATTTGTCAGTTATTTCGTTGCCTCTGATTCCAGAGTGGCTTGGCATTCATCTCAGCATAATGCTGTGTTTCGAGGTTCCTGTGATAGTCAAGTACCACTATGGAATCAAATCTGACAGCCTGTAGGAAGTTTAAAATGCCCTATGTGCAGGTCCAGACATAGCAACTTCTCTAACTATTAGTTGTTCCAATCTCTGCAGAACACCCTCAACAGGATTAAGCTGGTTTCGAAAGAAGTCTGTGAGACCCAGCTGCGAGTTTTTCATCCAGAAATCATGGAAGGTCTTTATCGATGGCATCATGGCTCTACTCGAAAAATTGCTCCGATAATCTTGGAGCATACTTGGTTCAAATAAATTTATTTTGTCACCACCAGGGGAAATCAGTTCGAACTAACTAATTTCCTTTTATCACTTCTTTTGTAAGCTTTAAAAATCTGACATCAAAATTTATTTTTGACCATTTTTCACTGGCCACGCAGCCTTAAACAAGTTGCAACATCCTTAGTGCTCATTATTACTGAAACAACAAAAATTATGAATATGATTGAAATAGAAAAAAATCTATTGCACTGTTGAAAAGCAAAGATAAGATTCGAACTAGGTTTTCTACCCAAAACACCCCAAATTACGTCAAATTATAGCCACAATATGTAATAAAGTGTTCATCAAGGTAGGTAATGTCTTAAATTGCTGGGGTGGAAGACATGTCAAGAAAAAACTATTCCCATCGATGGCAAAATGTTACAACAACCCAAGATAAAACTTAAGAGGACTGGAACTCATTTATAACAATTATCAAATCGGATATTGCTCTTCTATTTACGGAGTGGTTCCATCGATCGGTAGTCAAAAAAATTTTTGGAAAACGAAAGGGTTACCATTTAAAGTGCTACTGATACTGGGAAATGCTCCTGGGCATCCTGCCATAGCAAATGAAAATGTTCAAGTAGCTTCCTTATCACCTAACACGATGTGATTGCTTCAGCTACTTGATCAAGGTATCATTAGATGTTTTAAAGCGATATCCTTCTGGGACTCCCTTTTAGTTTCAAAAATACATGATGTCCAATTAAATGAATGATTTAAAATTTTTTTAAATCTGCAGCAATTTCTGGAAAGTGTTGGTTTCTCCTTTTTTGAGTACTTGATGGTGATTCAAGAAAGATTTTACCTTCAGGATTTGTTCTGGTACCTACACCTTGAATAGTTTCATCGGGAATGTTGCAATGTCTTGCATGTCTCTCTTGAGGTAAACGTTTTTGATCTCTACGTTATAGAACACATGAATTTGCCATTGTAAGGTCAAAGAAATGAAATATTACTCTAAAAATCCATTTTTTTTGACCTGGCCTGAAATTCTATCGAATCAATTTCCCCCATAGTGTCATTGTATTTTGTAACAAGATGTAGTCTTAGAACCTAAATGTATTCTGAATCTTTCTTAGACCACCTTTGACACTCATTAGCAGGTTGAGTTCCTAGAGTCGTTTATGCCAAAAGAACAGATTTTAAATCGTACCATTGTTCAACCACTATTTCGCCATCCAGTCTTATAAATTTTTTTGAGGCTTAAGTGTACTGCTGCTGGTACTCGAGATTTCATAATCCTGCCCGTACAATACATTTCACGTTCATGAAGATATTCCAACAGTGGGATTATAGTGAAATATCGATCATTGGCTGTGAGATGTCATCATCAACAATAAGTTTTAAATTACTTACTACTCTTCTTGTTCTCTCCCAATACATACTCAATACTAATCCTTGGATATTTTAGCCAAAAAATTGTTTGATCTTGCATTTGTGCAATCACACACTGTTTGGAAAAAGTCATCAGCAAAGTACATGAATAAACGCGTTTTTGCTGTTCAACCACAACGGAGTTCATTGTTTTCGATACATGGACGTTCAAAATTTGGAGGTGTGTCTCTTTCCCAGAACAAACGATGTTTTCTCTTAAAACACTAATGAGATTCGTATCCTCAACATACTCGTCACTGGTCACCAATTCTCTACAATATCAATTTCTGTCTCATCAACAGACATCTGAACATCAGAGTTATTATCTGAAATTGGATTTAGTATTTGCTCCAATTGTTCATCATCTTCATCTGAGTAATATTATTTACATAAATTATTATAAATTGCAACAAAAATACAATACATACCATCAATACCAACCATCGATGAGGATGTCATCATTACAATCAACAAATAACTGATACAAAATTCGTATAGATGGCAGCACGTGGGAGTCCACTATCATGGATACCAAATATGGAAAAACTGTCCAATGTAAGTCGAAGATTACAAAACTGGACAAAGTCTTTAGAACACAAAGGAGGCAACTGTTCCAAAAGATAGATTTTTTAGATTGCCACAAAAGACTTTGCCGTTCCTTAAAGAGAGAAGATGTTGTTGTAGACTTCAAGAAGGTGACAATAGTTCTAAAGAGCTACTTTAGGGTCTTCTTGTCAAGATTAGTTCGAGATTTGTGTTGGAGGAGGGGGTGGGAGCTGAAAATGTAGATCTTAAAATTTCAGATATCAACCAACCTCTTGTATCAAGGAAACTACTTCAAAGATTACAACACTAGAAGACGTCTTCTGAAAGGAAGGAAGCAATTGTTCCAAAAGTGACATTTCCCAGCCTGCCGAAAAATATAATGGAGTTCTTTAAAGAGAAAGGATGCTGTTGCAGAGTTTAAGAAGTGCTGGTTACCTACCATTCACAACAGTTTCAATGAGCTTGATCAGAATCCGAGACAAGATCAAATTCTCAAGAGGACAAGAAAAAAGACTAAAGTTGAAGAGTTGAGGACTTGGGGGGTGGAGGGTGGGCAGAAAATGTGGATCCTAAAATGTCAAATATCGATGACCGAACTTCTCGTTGCTCCAAACAAACTAAGTCGAAGATTACAAGACTGGACGAAGTCTTTGGGAATAAAGGAGCTGAAAATGTAGATCTCAAAAACACTAAATGAAGTCTTTTGGAAGGAAGGAAGCAATTGTTCCAGAAGTGACATTTCCCAGCTTGCCGAAAAATATAATGGTGCTCTTTAAAGAGAAACGATCCTGTTTCAAAGTTTAAGAAGTGCTGGTTATCTACCATTCACAACAGTTTCAATGAGCTTCATCAGAATCCGAGACAAGATCAAATTCTCAAGAGGACATTTAAAATGGACGTTGGATTACATTGGACAAGCCGTCTACAGTGAATAACCATATTCAACATAGCAAATAGATAAAGAAAGATTTCACGATATGATGAAAGAGAAACTCAGTGATGACATAGACGAAGATGATCAGGTGCTCACTAATGAGGAATTGGAAGATGTTAGCGTAAGGATGAAGATGAAAGTCAACAAGATTAAGTTTATATGATTAAGAAATTAAGTTTTCTATCTTACAGAAATCCTTTTTATGCATCTAGACTAACACTTTAGGGCTGCCCTCTTGATGTAATAAGGAAAACCACATTTCCTCAAAGCACAACAAAGACAAAAAAGAAAGAAGTGCATAATAACGTAACAACATCAGGGGCTGCATCGTCTACTACCTCAAAAAAAGAGATCTCAACCACGAAGGGGCCATATATCTTCCTCCAGTAGCATCATGTGGACGTCCAGGAGATGCACAACTAACCAAAGCTCTCCAGAGGTAATTTCCCAACCGTGCTTTTTTTTTATTTGCCCGCACTTATATGCGCACACACACACACACACACACTTACACGAACTACGCTTCTACATGAGCGTCATCCAGCTTTTCGCTTCGAGCTTTCCACAGTAGCGGTGAATAGAAGGACGTGCACACAAACTTGGATGAGGAAAGAAGGGAGTAGAGGGATTGATAGACGCCCACTCAGACATGATAAATGATAGAATTATGTAAAGTGCGCGTCTCGAGCTGTTGAGTAGACGCGCGAAAAAGGAGAAAAAGTACACGGCGGATAAGGAATAACACAATAGGTACATTAAAACATGACGTAATTATGTCGGAAGAGGTGGGATAACCGCCGCAGGGAACGCAACAGTACGGGATAAAGCTGGAGCATCCCGAAAAGGAAGCTTTTATTGAAAGATGATTCATTAATTTTTTTTTTAATTGTTGTCTTTGTCTTGCGTAAAAGCTCACACATCCTTATTTATAAAGGTGATTCCGTGACGGTTACCTGTTTTTCCACGAACGCCGACTTGACGTCTTCGAATAATTTATTCTGGACGACTTCTTCAATTTATTTTCTGCAGTTTTATCGCCGCCGTTGAGGTATCGAGGTAATTAAACAGTCAACCAGGCGGATGACTTAATTTGCTCGCAACACGTCTTCGGTACGACGCTGAAACGACGCGGGATATATCTCTTTTCCGCTCGCATAAGCGTCCCCCCATACAGAAAAGGTAAGATAGTAAAATTTTAAACAGCCTTTAACACGAAGATAAACGTTCGACGAACATGACCTCGTGAATAGCGAAGTTTCATTTAACTGCGAGGGTTGGGGGAGTCGGAGAAGAATTAATAGGATTTATGTTTTAAGAATTCTAGAAACATTAATTAGAGTTTTATTAAAAAAAAAGTGTATCATCGATGGGATCGAGATAAATACGAGAGATGGAGCTAATCAAAGCAGGAAACAGTGACAAATTCCATCCGATTTTAATTAAAGGACGGTGAGAGAGAGACAAAGAATTGGATCCCTTTTTGTCATCGTTTCCACTAGACGTCGAGTGAGGTCGATCACCGATGGAAGAAACGCTTTTAATCAAAGCCGATCAATTCATTCGGTTTGTTTTTTGTTCCAGATTAAAAAAACTTGATTAAAAGGAGGTAGCGCAAAAATATTTGTATTAAATTGAAGTATAATTTAAATTCCTCTTAACTAAATCCCGATTCTAAATCGTACAGGAATCGAGGTTTAAAAGGGCATTAGTAGTGGATGCAAGTCGTTTCAAAACCGCATCAGAGTTAGCGGTTACATGAATCTCTAACCAAGCTAAGGGAAGGAAAATAAAAGAGGGAGGATTTCACGTTACCAACGAGATAAACAGAAAAGAACTACCGACAGCGCCCACGAGATAATATGTATTCGATAATTAACAAGAAGTACACTGAAAAACCATATACAGGGTTTCCACGGCCGAGTGGGACATAGGGAAAATACATGTAAAATCGGTTTTCGGTGAATATTATCTCCCTAATACTACTTCATCCAAATTCAAGTGCCGAATGAACATTTCCATAATCATAGTACAAAGAAAGTCATTTTAATAAAGCCAAAAAAATTATTATTTTTAAACCTATTGTACGTGAATTCCTAATAAGGCTTTTAACACGTGAGTTAGTCCAAGTGGCCGTGGCGCAGACGTTCACGCGACGCCTTAATAACGTAAGACACAGATTGTTTGGGGTTCGAATCCGAGAAATGAATTTTATTTTTTATTTTTTTTTAATCTTGATTAAGTTTTGTTGTTTATTTTGACAAATGATTCTTCGTTAGTAACTAATCTGCCGGGATTCGAACCCTAAACAACCCGTGCATTTGCGTTATTTAGCCGTCGCGCGAACCATTGCGCCATGGACGCTTGCACTAACTCACGTATTAAAATCCTTATTAGGAATTCACGAACAATAGATTTAAAAATAATAATTTTTTGGCTTTATTAAAATGACTTTCTTTGTAGTATGATTGTGGAGATGTTCATTGTTAACCCAGTTATAATATGCGGCCCTTAATTTTGAATGAAGTAGTATTAGGGAGATAATATTCACCGAAAACCGATTTTACATGTATTCTCCCTATGTCCTACTTGGCCGTGGAAACCCTGTATAATCAAAAGGAAATTTACCTAAAGTAAATGTTAATTAAAGAGTTAAACGGAAGAACAGAAAACTTTACAGAAAAAGAACTGGGAGTTGCAATAAAAGTAGAAATGGTTAGGAAATTGGGAGAAAAAATTTATTTGGTCGAATTAAATGGTAGAGGAGATAAAATGGTAATTCTGAACAACAAGAGCAAATTGAAAGCGTTTGGGGTAGAAATTTACATAAACGACATGACAAAAGAAGAGAGAGAGGTGCAAAAAATAATATGGAAAATGGAGACAAAAAACTAAAAACAAAAGGAAGTGAACCCTGTTTCACTTCCTCCACTTCCACAAAGGAAGGAAGTAAAAATAGAGACCTTGAATGTGCGTGGTACATATGAAGCAGGATCATTGAAAAACTTAACGGGAATAAAGGAGAAATATGGATTAGATGTCTTTGTAATACAAGAAACAAAACAACTGGGTAATGAGATAAGAGTTTTGGCAAAACACAACGAGGAAGTTGCCAATACAAAGGAAAATCAAGAAGGATAGGCGAAGATATGATATAGTAAAGCTACTAGAAGAGGAAAGAGTAAAAAAGGTAAAACTGGAAGAAGCCTCGCAAACTAGACAGAAGAATGGGAGAGAATTCAAACGGCTATAACAAAAGTAGAGAAAAAGAAGAGTGGTTTGACACAGACTGCAAGCAAGCTTTAATAGAAAAAAACAAAGCAAAAATGGAATTAGATGGAAATAGGACACAAGAAAACATACAAAGGATTTGCAGAAATAAAAAGAAACGACAATTAAAAAGTCAATTAGAGCTAACAGGCGAAACCTACATAAGGAAAGAAATTCAAAAATTTCACCAAGAGTCCAAGGAAGTAAGACAGATTAATAAACAAAGAACAAGGTTTTGCAGAGATAAAGATGGACTTGTTTTGGGAGAGACGAAGAGGGAGAAATGTTAACGCAGGAATTAGCAGACGAACCCAGAATATGTGATCAGGAAGAAGTTGCAGAACCCACAAAGGAAATATAATAAAAGCGCCGATCAAAATGGTATCCTAGCAGAACTTACAAAGCAGGGAGGAGCCGAACTGGACGAAAAAGTCCATAATTTGATAAGGAGAGTATGGAAGGAAGAGGTAATGCCAAAAACAATGGAGCAATTCAATAATATGTCCCGTTCCTAGAAAAGGAGATATAACTCTATGTGAAAACCATAGAGGGATAGTCTTGTTAGATGTGGTATACAAGGGAGATCGACAGTTGACCAAATATTTAGATTGAAGACAATACAGCAAAGCAGTTATGAGCAAAACCTAAGGCAGTCATATGACTCAATCTCCAGATAGTGTTTCATCGAGGCTCTCGGAATTCTGGGAATACCAAATAAGTTGGTAAAATTAGTAGAAATGACTCTGAATCAAACAAATAGCAAAGTCTTAATAGAAGGAAGTTTCTCAAGGAAATTTGCAGTGAGTAGGGGGCCCGCTTTCGATAAATTTATTTAACCTGGTTCTTGAGCTAATCATGAGAAAAACGAAGATACAGAGAGCGGGTTTGATTTACCACCATAAAGAACAATCCATTGCATACGCCGACGACGAGATCCAAGAATGAACTACAAAAGGTTTTCCAAATATTGATGGAAAAAGCAGATTTATACGGACTGCGAATAAATGAGACAAAAACCAAGCATATGGAAATGAGAACGGAGGTTACAGAAGGTCATAAATAGGTAATCTTTAAGGCACGTGGAAAAGAATATACGATCGAGAGGGTAAAGCAGTTTGAATACTTGGGGACCACCATTACCAGCCAGGAAGACGAGGAGATTCATCAACGAATATTATCAAGTCATTATCAAGAATGTTAAAGGCAAGAAATATATCCAGGGCAATCAAGATACGCATTTGTGAAACAATTATACGACCTGCGGTTTTGTACGCATGTGAAACGTGGACAACTACTAGAGCTAGCGAAAATAAATTGAAAATTTGGGAACGAAAAGTCCTTAGAAAGATATTTGGTGGTGTAAGAGATTGGAGAAGGCGAACAAATACGGAAGTAAAGACCTTGTAGGGAAAACCGATAATAACAAACAAGGTTAAGGCGCAGAGAAGTAGGTGGCTAGGACACATCATTAGAATGCCGGACGATAGGATGGTAAAGAGGCTCCTATATGAAGGAGTAGGGGGTAAGAAGAGAAGAGGACGCCAAAAAGAGAGATGGTACCAACAAGTGAAAGAAGATATAGAGAAAATTGGAATCAGTGATTGGAGGGATAGAGCAAAGGACCGGAGGAAGAAAAGATGAATTGCTTAAAAAATGTTTTGTTTCTAAAACTAAAGAAAGAGAACTAATTAATTTTAGCCCAAAATCAGGCACACTTTCATAATCCTCAGTTTTAGATTCTTTAATGATATTAATATTATTGTTTTCATTGCCCGAAATAGGCAAACTGTTCGTAATATTTTTTAAAACATGCTTTGTACCTAAAATGACATCTACAAAAGTGCTGTTTCATGTTATTGACGCTGGTAAAAATTGTTTGTGATCTGCAGGTATTAAAGAATGGAAACCTTAAAGAAGACCGCTGCTAATGCTGTTTTGTCAGCAGTTATCAATTCACAATCTACTATGGTACATTGAGTGCTCTCTCTAATACTGGTCTTCTTAGTTCTTAGCAGTCTCCGCCTACCACAATGTGGTGAGCTGTCTCCACCTCCTCTTCATTGCATAGCCTACAAATAGGCTCACTCTTAAAAATGCCAATTCTGTGCCTGCCATGTCCTATTAACAAACTCATCACTGTAATCAAGCAGCTGCTTTCTGGATTAAAAATTTAATCAGATTTTCCATCCTACCGAACTTATTCGACCTCGCGCATATTTATTCAGCGAACACCCTCCGAAAGGAAAAAAACCAGACGAAGAACAAATTCAAAACTTCATATTTCCAGCGATCATCTCGCATGATGAAAGGCATCCATCTGACTGGCGGTATCGCATCTAGCACCGTTGCGTAACGTGGAAGGGGGCGACGATGCGTGCCGAAACGTCGTCGACGGTCGAGAAGAGGAGAGGAAAAAAAAATCATCCCTCCCCCTCCCACCCTCTCCCATTAAAATGACGCAATTTCGTCCGGGGTGTCGACAACGCGTGCGAGCTCACGCTATCTCCGAACAACAACCCCTAGGCTAACTTACCATCGGCACGCACCCAGTAAAGCACGCGTTTTCTCATCTCTCTACACGAGTTGGCCCCATCTACCCCCGCATTTCACCATCAAAACCGTTCCACTCGAAAATGTGCCCACCACCACCTACGCGCGCTGTTTGACGGGAAAAAATCCCGTTAACATAAACTCTCTCCCTTGATGGCATGGAATCGCGTCTTGTCGTCCTGATAATATAAATTCACCTTTCACGCTTGCTTCTTCTCTCTGCTACAGGACAAGGATAAATAATGCCCGTGAATTATTCGTGAGATGTTGAGCTGTGTTTTTTCTTTCTTCGCTTCGAGTTCTTAGCGTCAAGCGCTATGATGAAATCGTGCGTTTGATTCTCTTTGCGTGCCTATTTTTATAGTGCTGAGTTGTTGAGGAATTATTGTTGGAGGAGGATGCTTTTTTTAATACATCCAACCAGAAACACTAACCAGCGATAATTCCCTAATTAATAAATGCTTTCTCAAGAGCTACTACGAAACAGTTTAAATTTTAAATGATACTTTAGCTGCGTAACCCATAATTGCATAATAAATGGGTGCAGACTAACTCTACCACCAATCCCCTTCCACCACCACCACCAGCCCAGCTCAGACCTAAAACCCTATTTGTCCCCGTTCATTTCCGACTTATTTCGTTAATTATATAGTGACAAAGTTTCACTCACAGACCCACATCGTCGACTGCTTGTATAAAGTAAGTTAGGGAGAGAGTATGGTTGGGAGGTTAAGAGTTCCCTGCTGAACTTTTCGGCATACTTAATGACAGGACCGGGTTTCGCCACTAGTCAGATGTCGTGGCCGTGCTGTACTAGCAAGATGAACTTTATATTTACTGCAACAGTAAAAGGTCTAATAATGATCCGCATGCGATCGGGAAGCTTGGAATATCAGAAGGACAGGCTCGAAGGACGATTGGGGTGAAAGGAAGCGATAGATGGATTTTGGATGGACTTAAAGGGTTGCGTTTTAGTGACATTTCGCCCTTTTATGATTAGAGTTTTTTTTAAATATACGATGTTTAAAAAATGCTAAATCGTGGGCTAAAATAAGTGAACACACATTTGACAAAAAATATAACTTTTCAGAACAAATCCAGTGTTTAAAAAAGATAGAAAAAACCTCGTCTATTTTTTACATTTCAATTTAGATTCAGGGAAGGAATGTCCACAGAATTCCAATTTAATCGTTTCCCTGAGGAAAAAGAAACGCCCCATAGATTCCCAAGTCTACCGGTACAGAGTGGGGCAAAAAACTCCAAAAAGCTGGCGCAAACTCCGGTGCTTAAAATTTTCAATTTATATTCAGGGAAGGAATGTCCACAGGATTCCAATTTAATCGTTTCCCTGAGGAAAAAGAAACGCCCCATAGATTCCCAAGTCTACCGGTACAGAGTGGGGCAAAAACCCCAAAAAGCTGGCGCAAACTCCGGTGCTTAAAATTTTCAATTTAGATTCAGGGAAGGAATGTCCACAGAATTCCAATTTAATCGTTTCCCTGAGGAAAAAGAAACGCCCCATAGATTCCCAAGTCTACCGGTACAGAGTGGGGCAAAAATAAAAAGCTGGCGCAAACTCCGGTGCTTAAAATTTAATAAAAATGTTATCAATGATCTAGAAATAGCAAAATGTTGTTGAGCACAAATTACATGAAATCTTTTAATTAAATTTATATCGATGCCAGTAATTGTAGAGGACTCTGCAGCATTCGCAAAAAATTTATTTCATTAAAATTTTTGGAAGTGGCCACACAAATGTAACATTTCTGCGTTGATGTTGTCGAGGTTGCTGCATTGCATACTTTTCCATCAACCGTGGTAAACATCAAAATATGCTTGATAAAAATTCGTCTCCTTTCTACCTCGATGCAAGAGGGAGTCAAATTATCTACTTGCTTTTATATATAATCTCTATCTTGTTGTATTATGGTAGCAGTCTCACGAATTACCTGTAGTCTAATTGATCGGCAGAAATATGGAGAAGAGGGCCATGGATTTTGCCACACAATAATTTTATCTGGCGATTCTTTATAAGCAAATTGTAATGGTACGAATGATATAGCAAACATAAATAAATCTGAAGTATCTTCATTCCAATTCATTCTACCATCACACCCTCACTTTGACAATAGCACTACATCATTTAAGTTTTCCGGTTTAATCACTTCCAAAAGCTCCTTTTGCAGTTGCATAATACGTCCAACCGTGTGAACCAATGCAGATTGTAATGTAACCTCCGCGTTAGTTTCTCTGATTGGGATAACAATTTAGTTTCGCTTCCTGAACCATGTATTGATGGCGTGTGGGTTTAGCCTCAACTAATACAGACAGGGTTGAAAAACTTATTTCTTTCACTAAGCTTGCACTATCAACACATCCTTCTGCTCGAAGACTCATTTGAGCTGCATACGCTAATTCAGCAGTACTGCCTTCTGACCTTAGTTTCTTCGATTTTCGGCGCTTGAAGAGTTTACTGCTTTTTAAAAATTTGACATTCGGACACCCTCCTGAACTCCATGATTTAACTCGAAAGTATGGAAACACCATGCTTGAATCTAGCCACGATTCATTCTGAGCTAAAACCCTATCTGTTTTGCATTGTACAGCATTGAGGTTAGCTTTAAAATAAGATGTAAAATGCGACAGTTTGCGCTTAATCACACTTATAGATTTTTCCGGGGACTTAGTTTCATTACATCACAAGCGCATTTGATTCCATCTGGCATAAGATGGTCAGCTTTGGATTTAATCTCTTTGTTGTTATCCAATCCTATATTTCAAATATGACGTTTCCAATCAAGATGACCAATCATATTTCTTCTTCTCATCTTATTGACTCCGGAGTTCTATATGGATCCAGTCTCGTCGCGTATCTAGTCTTGATTTCTGTTTTTGACACAATCGCAATTGGCTATGACACTGCAGTCTACATAACGAGTCATTCCGACTAGATTATGTGTACTCGCCTGCAGAGAGTCATTGCCGTGCCCTTATGGATTGGTTCTCGAGATGGGACAAGACTCGCCTCACGCAAAGCCGAATAACCCACGCAATAACTCCAGATCCCTCCCAGATTAACCTTTTGCCAACATATCTCTGATACAGTTTCAAGATTTTTAGCAGGGAGGTCCGTTGTTCGTCAATTTTTTCAGTCAGAAGAGCTGTCCTACAGAATAAGTCACTCAGTCTCGGTACTGGTTTGGAATTGCGTAAGAGCTCTAAATGAGGTGGGCGCTCAAAGGAAACTAACTTTGGCTTGGGCCCCCAGTCACAGAGGCGTGAAAAGAAACGAAGCGGCGGATGAGCTGGCCAGACGAGATTCGTCAAGGCCTTTCATAGGAGCTGGCCCTTCCTTCGACATCACCAAATCGCAAATTAAAAAGTCTACTATATCTACGAATGGACATATAACAGATCCAAGGATTGGTGGAAAATATCACCAGGACAAAGACAGGCAAAGGAACTCCTAAGGGAACAGAGGAGGACCTACTGAGTAAAGAGCGGAAGATTGTTAAAGTGATAGTAGGTCTGTTAACCGGTCATTGCAAACTGAATAGGCATATGTTAAAGATCGGCCTGGCAGATGATGCTCTCTGCAGATTCTATCAAGAGGAAGACGAAATCCCAGTTCATGTTTTGTGCTTAGAGAACCCCATGTTGACGGCTACATAAAAGAGCCGCTCTCAAAAATAATAGGCTTAATTAAGGAGCCAAAATTAGAGGATAAAATGGGATCACAATAGACCTGCAAAGGTCGAGGTGAAACAGGTTTAACTCCAGCAGGATCTAAAAATTCCGACGCTCATCCAAACACGTAGCAGAGCTACCCAAAAGGTACCCTTAAGAGGATGTCTAACTATGAGAAGCCTCTAGTTAAGCCGCTCATGGATTCGGACCTTTACCGTTAACCACACAATACCGTCAGGGAGTCGAGAGGGTGACCCGGTTGATCCTTACCGAGTCACACCCTCGACTCCCTGACGCTTCACGTCACATCACGATGAACACTTCCAAAGGATGTGACAACGCAATGCCACACCCTTCAATCTTCTTCTTTCCTGATAAGCTCAGCACTGTCCAATCTCCACTACATCGACGATCGATGAATGAATCTGCCGGAGGAAGCTCGTCGGAAAAATAGAAGAGAATGGAGTTTATGGACCACAATCCAACTCTAGCGAAAGACAAAAGAACTATAGTAGTGAGCAAATTGAAATCTATTCCAAGGATAGATATCGCTGTGCGAAAATTGGCATTGGTTTGGAAGACATAATTTTAGAATCCTGAATAATGATGATGGAGCTCATTTATGAAATATGGATCAAGTGGATCGATTCAGTTCCCATGACGTTTCAGTTGAGATCAACCAGCACTCACCACTAGGCACGGTGACCCATCGAGGTTCTGAGGATCGGGTTTGGAGGTGGTCCTAATTTCTCCTATATCAATATTCGATTTTACTCCACTAAAACTGATGTCAAGTCACTTAATTGAAAAAAAAAGTTGAATCTTAATTCTGATAGTTTAAGATCGATTTAGAACAATTTCAAATATGTTTGTTTTGTAAGAAGTTAGAATTACACATTACGACTAACATAACCGTTCCCATTTCAGTAAAATCCGGCAGCCGCTCCAATTCCTTCTCGGTTAGCATCAAGACATTAACGCTTTATCTCGAACGACAATCTGATACATAATTCCGTATCTTACGTATAGTTTCCGCTCCCGAAGACGTCGCGTTGGTTTCCCCGGCATAAAGATGTAGGAACTCTACATAAGACGGGGGGAATACCAGTTGTTGCTCACGACAAGACATGGCATTATTGCGTTCGCTGCAATGTGCCATTGTCTATTCGCCCCCGTTACGAAACTTTACTTCGGATATCATATATCATCTGTTATTCGTTTCAGGATGGTGTAATTGGACTTTGCACCAACGTTGTATTCGTATTAGACGGAATCGTTATCTATATACGTTTATATTGTTTCTAAATCCTTTCTTTATTATAATTTTTTTTTCTTTCCAATTAAAGTCTGTGTTGATAAAGACGTAACAGCAACCCGTATCAACTAAGATTTTCATCCTTGTTTATTTCACATCATCTTATCTCCTTCTAGCGCCCACATAATCGCACGTACATATCTCCTAATCATTCCGCTCCAGTCGCCAAAGGAGGATTTTATTAAAGTCGCGCCCAATTCGCGTAATTAAATAAGCCGGGATCCCGATAGAACCTCAGGGCTTATATACAGGCTATATAACCAGCACATCCACCTTGTAAGATGGTTTGGTACTGCTGGTTGTGTTGCTTCCTCGCTTTGAAATTTGATTACAGCGCCACCTGGCGAGATTACGTCGGACGAGACGTCGCGATGTTACTATCTATCTCTATTCACCCACCGACGAAGACGACGACGGCGACGACGAGGACGACGCGTACAAAGTAATACTAATATCCAAAGCTTGCTTAATACTACTGGAAATGTAAACCATCTAGCGAGGGGCGTCTCATCACCATAACATCCTCATTATTCTTCCGTTGACTTGAAGAAGTGTACTGTTATCTCTCGGAGACGTCTCTTAGCGTGATGTATCATAGATATATATACACACGCAAACTGTTTTAGCGTTTATTGCGTCAAGAATTATCTTGGAGAAGCACCGGATTCCCTACAGTTGTTTACTTTATTTACTCGCTCTGTGGAAGTAGATATTATAACGTTTCTCCTATTCTGTGTTTTGTTGCATTGATTATCTTGAGGATTTTGTTTCTTCTATCGATCGCGCAACTATTATGTTAGCACTATGTACATTCTGCTGGTGTAATTCTTCGATTTTGGCAAAAAATTGAGACAGCACATTTTTTTTTCACAAACCTCTCTTGAAGCGAATTTTTCACTAGTAAAATTGTTCATCATGGACAAGAACAGATGGTAATCATTTGGTGCCAAGTCTGGACTATAAGGTGGATAACCAGAACCTCCCAACCAAGCTCCCGGAGCTTCTGGCGAGTCACGATCGATCTGCGTGGCATGGCATTGTCCTGATAGAACACAATTCCTCTTCTCTTGGCCAAAGCTGGCTGCTTCTGTGCGATTACTTCCTTCAGACGGTCCAATTGTTGACAGTAAAATTTCGGGTTCAAAATTTTGCTGTTGGGGAGCAGCTCATAGTAGATAATTGCCTGCCAATCCCATCAAACACACAGCAAAATCTTCCTGGTTTTCGCTTGACATTGTCTTAAGTGATCTACTTTTCATCACCAGTCACCCACCGCTTCAGAAATGAGTCGATTTTATTGCGCTTCAGCACCAATTCGCAGATGCAAATTCTGTCCATGAGATTCTTTTGCGTTAACTCGTGTGCCACCCATACATCGAGCTTCTTTTTCTATCCAGCCTGAGTCAAATGGTTCCAAACGGTTTTTAGTGCAATCGTCAGCTCTTGGGCAATCGAAACAGTACTTACATGATGGTCGGACTCGACAATGTCCATTATTTTGTTGGTTAATTGCTGAATGGCTCAACGTTATAGACACACTGTCAAAAATTACTAGACTGCTAAGATATTTATTACCGGCAGCACACAAAACCAACGAGGGTTGTTGTTGACATGATGTTCGTTGTTGCCTAGTCTGTGATTGACTCAAATACAGACAGAGTCACCTGTTAAGATTAATAGATAATTATTATAAAGCGATAGTAACAGATTTCAAAACGTCAACAGTAGTTTTCTTTTACTACAATGGTAATGACATCGATATTTGAATACAATGCTAAAATATGAAATTTTGGATTATTTATTGCATTGCAAGGTCAGTTGGAGGCTGGGAGATGATCTTTAAAAAATCTGGAAAAAAATGTAATTCATCACTACCTACCCACAAAGAAAAGTTTTGAGATGTAATGCTGTTTGCATTTTCGAAAAAAATCGATAGTTTAACAGCATGCTTAAACACGTAATATTGAAACGTAAGGTATAATTCAAGGTCACGTTGGAGGCAGATTATATTAAAAACATCTGAAAAAAATTGTAGGTCACCACCACCCCCAAAGACAAGTTTTGGAAAATAATGTCATTTGAATTTTTGAATTTAATTTTTTTGCTCCACTCTGTGTACATGGTTGGTAAATAAGCGAGAGAATTACGGTAAAACATTTTATAGGTAAAGTGGGCAAGGGAAAATGCTGGAAATTATTAGATGGTTGTCCGGCACATTATTCAATTAATCTCCGAAACCATATTAACAGGACCTTTCGAGAACGCTGCATAGAAAGGGGAAGCTTATTTCCTTGGCCGGCAAGATCTCCCGACTTGACATGTCTTGATTTTTACTTGTGGGGACGCTTAAAAGACATTGTTTTTCAAACTGGATATGGACAACAGAATTCGAAACTAAATTCGTCAACTATCAGCAGCAGAAATCGAGGCAGCGGTTCTGTCGACTTAAGAAAGACTGGAAAAATGTGTGGAATATAACGGAAGGCAATTTGTGAATATTTTAGAGAGGAGTCTGTCTTTTATTTCCACGGCCTACTACTTGCCTTCTTATCGAAAGCAAGCGATGCATTTTTAAATGGTGATATATGAATTTTCCTGGTTTAGTATCTTTTTTAATAATTTGAATTAGGAAAAAGATATTAAGATGCGGCTTGCGCAGGCTTATTGGTTGATCATTTGTCTATTTTCTAGTCTAAAAAAAATCATATCATCGGATTTAAATTTTTTGAGAAAATCCAATATTTTGGTTATAATATCGAATAACGCCCTCTATCGGCGGCCGTGTAGGTCACAACTGTCATGATTACGAGAAACAAAAGAGCCCAAGAAATGCTCTTTTCAATGATACCAAATTTATCCAAATCCATTAAGCAGTTTCCAAGTTACAGGCATTTATTTAAAACAACATTCAAATACCCCCCACCACTTTATTTCGAAAGATAGAGACAAATTGTTTTTACAAAAAATGTTTGACTTTAAGTTAACATTAAAACGCAAATACTTTCTTGTTATATTGATTGGAGAAAATCGCGAGAAACGTAACTTTATGTAATTCAAGATGGTGGAAACGCCCACTGGCGGCCATCTTGGAAACTTGAAAATACAAAATTTTTGAAAATATAAAATTTTTTACCGTAACTCTCTACGATCATTAATTTCTGAGATACAGCCGCTTACCTCGCTTATTTGCCCACCCTGTACATGCCTGCATGGGGCTAAATCTGAACTGTAGGGTGTATTTTCCAGCACAAGAGTCCTTGTGGATGCTAAAAATTCGCGAGTAAAGTTGGCTGAATGCGCTGGCGTTTTGTAGTGATGCAACAACCGATTCTTGTTGGCCCACAAATCAGGTTTTTTTTCGTACAATCTGGCGGGAACTCTCAACATAGTCGGCAGCAGTTACAGTTTGCCCCTTGGGCACTCAATGCTTCGAAATGATGCCTTTGGAGTCGAAAAATGTTATAATTATGGCCTTCACCTGCGATTTTAACATGGGCGCTTTGTTGGTTCTTAGCTCCTCAGGTTTCTTCCATTCACAACTCTGACGTTTGGTTTTTGGATCGTATTGGAATATCCAAGTCTCATCATCATACGATCCAACATTGGAAGGCAAACTGTCTCAGGATTGATACCAAAAACTTCTCTTATCTGTCTAATCGAGGATCGACGATCATCCTTCAACACTTGCTTGATTTTTTTTGGAGAGAAGTGGTGGTGCGAACTTCAGCTTATTCCACTCCTCTAACCCCTCTTCAAATTTCTTGTACCTTTCATAGAATGAGGATTTTGGCACTAAATTGGCACTTCTTTCAATTCTGCGAACGTTTCGATTCTCGCGAAAAAAACTTTTAGATATTTCATGGATTTTTTATTTATTTATTGAAGATGGTGATCACTGAAAATGTTGGTTAAGCCATCATCTACATTTTTGACAAAAAAATTCGTTTGTTTATTTCTTGTCTCCCACTGCTTTTTAGCACAAAAGGCAAGCTACACTTATTAATTTTCACATTCTTTATAACCGTTTATGTTTCGTTCCTTTACGCAATAAATTCATTCGTTTTATGCAAAGTCGTACAATATCTAATTTTAAAAAACTTATCCAACCAGAATTTAGCAAGATTATGGTAGCAGCACACACACATTTAATAAAATGGACGCGACGTTTTATTAAGAAGTTTCTTACATTTCATTCTTCGTGTACACGTCCCTACGCGCCTGTATCTATGAAGGCAGAATACAGCTCACCAGGAATTCTCATTTCATAAAGCAATTCCAATGTTTTCTCGTTTCACAGTTGGGTCATAACAGTTGCTGCTGTTTGTGCGATGCGGTCTACGAACGAAAATGTATACGTTGAAGACGAACAGATCTAAATAGGATTACATTCTCTCAGTGTTATGTAATATATTTAAAATATATTTAATAAATTAGTTAGCGTACCATTAATTTTACAACGACTTGTATCTAAATGTAAAAGGCTACGAGAATCCCCCTTTCCCTCCCCTCTGGTAATAAGAAGATGAGAAAGGGAGGGGTACCGAAAAAAAAAGGAAACGAAGTCAGACGAAGGGAGAAAATTTTGCGGAACTTTTACGATTACAATTTGGATTTCTAACTTTCTGGGGTTTTAACGAACGAAGGAATTGCAATTGTATTATTATGGCTTTTAATAAAAATGCCTCGAGAGCAAGGAAGTGAAGGAAAAGAGGCGGTAGCAGAAATAGGAAGGAAAGGGGCACCGAAGCGAATACCGAAAAAGGATGGAAGCTACGTTAAAGTTATCCTGAGGAATCGTGTTGGAAGGAGACAGAGAAGGAATTGGTATTTAGATGAAATGCTCGAAGAACAGGCTATACGAAACAGAAGTTCTCGCGTGGACAAAATATCTCGATATTTTCGTTTTGTAATAATGAATTGTTAGAAAACTCTACCCCCATCTCCCTCACCACCGGCTCACCCACGTTAGGCGCCAAATTTTTACTTATTCTTCGATTTTAATCCCGCTATTCCTCATTCAACTTTCTTGCTTGTTACGTTACGCGTACCAAAACGTCGATTTTCGGATGTTAAAACATTTATCGATGCTTCTGAGAAACGGTAATGCCCACGGGCATCCCTTGTAGTGAATAATTTAGCGGGAAGAGACGCATTGGGGTTTCCGAAAGTATTTTTTTTTATTCGGGTCAGTCAGTAGTGGGGTAAAGGTCAGTTGAAAGCCGAATTTAAGATTGATAGATTAAAGTAGATGTATTTAATAAGAATATGACGTAAAAATGACGTCTTAATATCGATTATCACGTTTTATAAGTTTGTTTAGGGATAAGATATTTTTTCGCCCACCTCCCCATCTCCCCAACTCCCCCAGATCCGTGTATCGCATCTGAGTCACGAGGATAACGCTGGAATGTTATTAAGGCGGATAACTTGGTGTCCTGTTTAGGTTGAAGTCTGATCTCGGGGAATTTTTGTATTCAGACCGCGATTCTCGTCGTTGGAGAATCAGCAGACACCACAGCGACGTGCGGGCGTCACAGGCGCGCTTTTACGAAGGATAGAAGGGGGTGGGTGAGGACGAACTGGAAAATAGAACGGAAGAAATGTAATTATTTGAAGACCAGGTTATACGTGGGATGGTAGTTGAGAATTTCTCCAACGTAATAGTGGAGCAGTGAGACTTAGGTTTAGGGCATGATATATAACGCTTTAAATGCGTAAAAGGAACTCAACCAAGTGAGACCCCAACTATATCAGAAATATACCCAGATACTCCAGCCCCAGTCTTGGTGGGTCCATTTGCCCCAAAATCGGGGGCAACTGACATGACCATGCATATGTACTGTTTTAGGTATAGATTCGTTTTTATCATAAAATATTAAATGTTAAATAATAGCGAAGACGATACTATAATCGGTTATTTCATAAATATTTCAATTTACACCAATGCACTAAAATATTTTCTCTTTTGTTTACAGGTAAGTCCAGTTTCTCTAGCATCGTTTAGTCTCAATCATCAAGTTCAAACTGGTAAGATCCGAATTGAGATTTAAAAATATTATAAATTAAAAATAGGTCAGAATCGAATCGTCCCCTCACGTTGGGCGCCATCTATTACACGTACGAAATTAAAACCGACCGAACGGTCTATAGAGTGTTGAAAAATAACGACCCATTACGGAGTATATCCAATAGCGTGCCAAACAATCTATACAACCATATCTTGTTTCGCTACACGATGTATAGCTGTTATACATAATATTTTTATACGGTTTGCCCTCTCATAAATCGTAATTCCACCGATAAATTACTCTCGAAAAAACCTCGAACGCGCTGGAAAACTTTAAAAGCTCTCTCGTCCCTCCCTTCATATATATACCTTGTCTCCACACCTCCGTACACTGTACTACTACATCCTCTAGCATCCATCCAACATACGTTGAGCGCCGAAAAATCATAAATAATGGAAAATATGTTATACGCCATATATTATGTACTCTATATCTGCGGGCTCCAGAGCACTAGATGACGAGGATCGTCGTCGGGGACGGATCGAAAAAGGTGGCGGGTTGGAAAGTAGAAGGGGGTAGTAAAAATAAATTACCGGTTCGTTGCAAAACATGCACGGAAATTTCGAAGCCTCGAATATATGGTCGCTCTTAATCGGCCCGATGGATCATTTAAATCGACTGCTAGTAGCTCTATATGGTCGCGTAACGTAACGTACGGCGATGGCGCCCCCCCTTTCGGGAGGTTCTTTTTTTTTGCCCCAACCCCGCCGACTTTGTGCCCGTCGAATATCGACTTCGGAACGTGTATAATATAAGCGATGTCATCGGAATGAAATTTGTGGCGGTATTATGCTGCAGATTGTTCCCGTGCGCTCTTTAAAGTTGACTGTAAATGGTAATTTTTAGGTTAGAATCGGTTAAACGGATTTTAAAAAGTGATATATTGCTTGAAGCGGTAAGAAGAAGAACCAAGTCATATATGTACTTGGAGAGGATATTGCATGCAATGCCACAAGAAAACAACATCAACGATTAGGAGGGGTTGTTGAGGATTGAATCCATGAAAGGTCTGGTAACCCTTATTGACGAAGATATTATGTCGTTTAGCTCTGTTCTTAAAAGCCTTGCTAGAACTTAGCAGGAATAGACTACGCATCCTCACAGGATTTCTTACAGAGCATTGTCACCTTGGTGAACACATGATAAGGATAGGTCTAAAGCAGAATAGCGAGTGCAGGTTCTGCGGGGTTGAGGATGAAAATCCGGAACACTTGACATCTTGCTGCAGCGCCATCATGGAAACCCGAGTTAACTATCTCGGCAAAGACGTCATAGATGCAACCATCACAGCTAATGCGGTTTATTAAAGCTCTTAGACTAGATCTAACCTAGCTCTGTTCTTCGCATGGAAGGAGCGGTAAGGTGAACTTTCTGGGGCTTTAAATAATGAGTTTTGAAAAATTGAAATCCATGATTTATGATCCGTTTTAACCGTTTAAAATTTGGATCACCAATAAGAAATTTATCAAATGTTGTACATCCAAAAACGATTGACAGTGACTCCTTCTCAATCATTGCATAATTTTGTTCTGATTTTGTTAAAACTCTAGAAGCCATTGCAACTATCTTATCTCATCATTCGACCGAGATCTCAATTGATCGAATTCCAGCAGAGAGACAAGGTGCTCGTGAGGAGGCTCGCTGGCAAGGAGCAGGAAACTCAGGTGAAGGAATTGAAAACTGCCTCGATACTGACGACTTCCTCACTATACGCTCTACCTTGGTAGATCCAGCAGGTAACAGCCTACTGCAGATATTACAGGCGACGAAAGCTCGTCTAAAAGACACACAGAACGAATTATCCGCGTGGAAATTCATACCAGACTCGAATACGGGCAAGAGACTCATGGCGAAGTGTCTGATGTTGTATCACAAGAATGGTGATCTGAACAAAATCACCAGTTCTGGTAGGGTGGTCAAATTGAAGGGCCATCTCGTATTAGAGACCAGCTTCTCGGATGAGATTCCCCAGAGCTAGTTAGAACTGGATTCGTTCTCTGCCGATTCAGATGAGGACGTTGAAGGTATGCAGAGTATCAGTTCTGGTAGGGTGGCCAAATTGGAGGGCGATCTCGTATTGTAGACTAGCTTCTCAGAGGAGGTTCACCGGAGCCAGTTAGAACTGGATTCGTTCTTGGCTGATCTAGACGAGTACGTCGAGAGTATGCATAGTACGATACTGTATTCTACTAAGGTGTTGCATGTAAAATCATTGTTCTAACTCAGATCAAATACATTTAGATTTATTAAGAGTCAGGTTCTCTTAATCTTTTTGATTTTAGATTTGGAGTTTGGACGGAAATATGTTTCTTACAATTTTTTCTTTCCTACATTCTCGTTAGAAATATTTCCGGACTAGAGGCTAGCCCAAAAAATAATCGTGTCCTTCTGCATCTATCAAACTGTGTCCAAAAACATGTAAATTTGCTACTAGACTCGATTAATTTTAATTACCAGAATCCTGTTGGCTTAGCACGATGGTCCTTTACCCCTTTTGTCTCTTGTGAAGCTCCTTCAAGCCTTACGAGTTTGTGTGTGAGGTAGTGCTGGTTTAGTCCATCTCACTGCATCTTGAGCGTTTGTGGAATTTTATCTTCACCTTGTGCAGTGATCTGTCGGGGTCGAGTCCTACCAGACAGGATACCGGGGGGTTCACTGAAGCTGCTGTCCTCTCTAGGGTTTTTGGTGGCGAGTTTGAAGGTGTGGTCCCGGAGTCATGGGAAGCCCAGGTCCGCTCGGAGTTGGATATTCCTAACAAACCAGGGCACCACCACGATCATTCGCAGCATCTTGTTCTGGAGGACCTCCAGTCTTCTCCAGTGGGTTTTTGGCCAGACTTCGATCAGGAGAGCGAGCTGTACGTTATCTGTAGTATTCTTCTAGGTGTTTGGATTGAAAGTTTTACGTCTTCTAGTTCAACTTCACCTGCCAATTTTCCATACCCTTCAAAGACATCTGGATATTCTTTTATTATCTTGCTAGCTTCATCGTCACATGATTGGCTTGAATTTCTTGACACTTAAATCTAGTTTTGAGTAACCCCTAGTACATGATCCATCATCAAACATGGTGAGAATGAAGCTTAAAGGACCACCTATAGATGTTCCATTCAACAGGAAATTTGATAATATTGATCAGATCATCTCTTAGAATGTCAACCAAAAATGTTAGGAGGAGTGACGTTGTAATGTTGTTATCCAGCTGCTATCCCCGGTATTACCACTCTCGCCACACCCTCCCCCTCCCAATTTCATAGTCTACTACAGCGGTAGTGAATGCGAAGGATGTGCTTGTTTATTAGCACACAGTTTCTCAAATCTAGGTGTCATTGAGGAAAGTGCTACTCGAAGCTAGCAGCGAAGATATTTCGATTTCATTGTAGCTAATGCAGAAAATTTTGATTCGCGTAGATGTGAGGTTATGAATAGCAGCAGTACTTGCATCGCTCTGTTTTACAAAGTATTATATTTCTCACTTCTATTCAACTAAAACTGAACTAAGGTTTCATTTCTGATAATTATATCAGTTTTTCTTTTTCAGTGATTGGCAATCCAAATTCATCAACCTTGTTTATTGACAAATGGATTCTGTATCCAGACGAACTTTGTAAAATCAAGATCTTTGAAATAATGTGAATTGTGTTAATTTGATCTCTATAGTTCTAGTTTTTTAATGAATGTTTTCACTTTGTCCTTTTGAATCGGTGGGTGCATTTGTGGTCCTCGCATTGATTTGTTCAAACCACTCAATTATCCAAAAATTTCAACCAAATAGGTAAGTTGTCATTCCTAAACAAATTTGCGTCTTCATTATGATTTTCATCAAGAAAAATTGCAATCTCTTCTTTGAGTTAAAACACTCTCTGAATTACTTTTGCCCGAGATAGTCAGCGTACTTAACAATAGTACAGAACAAAGCTTTGTAAACAATCTATATTTTAAAGGACTGGCTGCTCTTCGGTTCTCGTGTTCTCTGCCGTGTAGAAAGGTTGTGGTACTTGACGTTTCGATCATCTTGTCGTGATCTTCTTCAGAAGTGAAGTGAAGAACCGAAGAGCAGCCATCAACAGCGGCCGTGAAAGCCTGAAGACTACATTTTAAAGGACCTCGTTCATACTTTTTGACACAAGAGTTGCTCTGTGAAGCATGCAGTGCATCCAGATAATTTCAGGTGCTTTCTCTTTCACTGGTGCTTGAAGACCTGCCTTGTGTCCTGCGATTGACTGTGCTCCATCAGTACAAAGTCCAATGCAGTTTGCAGTTTGGAAACCGCTGGTCTACTAAGTTGAAACCTATTTAACATCCATACCAAAGAAAAATATCAAATAAAAAGAAAGGACAAACAATTAAAATCTTGAAGGAAACCGACAGATATTGATCCCGAAAATCTTGCCAAAATAGTTTTCTCCTCGGCGCACAATAATAACCGGGACTAGAGCTCACCGTACAATTCATAATAATTATCAGTATCAACGTCAACGATATAAGCTAGCGGATATAAGTAAGGAGATTAAGCGGGGCGAACGAAATGACAAGCGAGAGAAGAACAGGACCGACTTCTCGAATATAATATCAGTTCAAGGGTAGGTAATTAATTTCTGGAGGTCCGCTTCCCCCTCTTTCCACAGAAAATAATACCTCTCTCCGGTTGTTTTTACTTACTCGCACCGTTTATATCTTTGATCAATTGTTTGCTGATCTTTCAAAATTTACTACACAAATTTAATTTAATACCAATCATAGAAAAGGTGCAAACTGGATAATTTCGACCGTATTATGTCCTTTCAAACTTAAATAACTTTAAATTTGAAAACCTCCTTGTTCTTTTCTTTTTACGAGATTTCTTCCCTATTCGATTCGCACATTCATTTTTAAAGGAACACATCGAGAAACCACACCACACAAACCGAATATCTCTATTCCAACACGAACCCTAGTCAGGTTTCCATCGAAACTTCGTCCCCGCTTCCTTTCTACAACGTTTCCAAAAGGGAAAAAGTTTTTAACAGAAACCGAATTACGAACTTTCGTACATCTTTCGGCGCGCCATCCTGGAGTTTTCCAGGACGCGGTAAAGACATGCCTGGAAAGGTGAAAGTTATAAGGGATGATGAGGATAGCATGCGTGAATCAAGTCAGTCAGTTAAAGGTCCAAGATGAGCACCTCACGCTCCTCACGAACACGCCGTCCTGAATACGAAAATAGGATGTCTTCTTCTCGCTTTATATGTGTGTGTGTCTGTGTGGGTAAGGATGCTAGGATGTTAGTGGAAATAAAATAATACACGTCGAAGATTATATTTTAGAGATGGGAGAAGTTCTTTCGTTCGGGTGAGAAGGGTAAGACTAGTGGATGACAATTTAAGCCTGACATTTTTTCGCCCTTCAATTCAATTGAAATTCCTCGTTTATGATTATGGATCTTTACCTATCCCTTTACCTCCCTTTATCACCGATACAAATCCTCCTTATCGGTTCTACGAGAAACAACAACAAAAAAACAAAACCGAAAAAATAACTCTCGTCTAGATGGCACCACATGCGCCTCGGAAAACGTGACTGTTACGGCAAAGTTCCTTAATGGTCCCGTCGGAGTCCACACCTGCTCCGCTATTAAAGACGATTTGCCAACATCTGCGTCACTCCGTCATCCAACCGCCCTCCACCCACCCCCCCAAATCATATTTTCACGTCGCTACTTCTGGTGCAGTTTGCATCGATGTATAAATCGCAGGCGGTAGCGCCCGAAGCGCATATTTGCGAACTATACATACATAGATACTGCTACCGTTGTGTGGCAGGCAGCACGGCTACCGTTACTGCAACGTTCAATTTAATTTTTTTTTCAGGTTTTATTTTAGTTCGCGAGATCGGATGCTCGGATTTTTTTGTTTTTGACGACCATTCCTCGAGCTGTCTGTCGTTGATGCTGATAAATTGTCGTTGTCGAATTTTGTTATTGATGGGTGTTTGGGAGTTTCTGGCGGTGGGCGGAGAATGATGCGCTTTAAAGGGAAAGGGTGATATGTATATGAAGAACCATAATGTGTTTGTCTTTAGACTTGTAGTAATGAAATTTAGCTGAAGATGTTAGCAGTGATGAAGAGACGCTCATCGGCAATCGAATACCGAATGTATTCGGTTTTCGGTTCATGAGGAGAGCCCATGAGCCTTCAAAACACGTGTCCCAAATAATTAATTAAATGTTGTTGTTACCGATGCTTTAATCCGTATCTATAAAGATTCCATATTTCCTTAACCTATCTCTATTTTTGATTTGTTAGCTTCGCCTTTTGTGAACGAACGAGAAGCATACGAGATGGATAAATCTTGACCGTCGAAATTTTGACTGAGGAATTTTATCTTCACCTTGTGCAGTGATCTGTCGGGGTCGAGTCCTACCAGGCAGGATACCGGGGGGTTCACTGAAGCTGCTGTCTTCTCTAGGATTTTAGGTGGCGAGTTTGAGGATGTGGTCCCGGAGTCATGGGAAGCCCAGGTCCGCTCGGAGTTGGATATTCCTAACAAACCAGGGCACCACCACGATCATTCGCAGCATCTTGTTCTGGAGTACCTCCAGTCTTCTCCAGTGGATTTTTGGCCAGACTTCGATCAGGAGAGCGAGCTGTACGTTATCTGGTATTCTTCTAGGTGTTTGGATTGAAAGTTTTACGTCTTCTAGTTCAACTTTACCTGCCAATTTTCCATATCCTTCAAAGACATCTGGATATTCTTTTATTATCTTGCTAGCTTCATCGTCACATGATTGGCTTGAATTTCTTGACACTTAAACCTAGTTTTGAGTAACCCCTAGTACATGATCCATCATCAAACATGGTGAGAATGAAGCTTAAAGCACCACCTATAGATGTTCCATTCAACAGGAAATTTGATAATATTGATCAGATCATCTCTTAGAATGTCAACCAAAAATGTTAGGAGGAGTGACGTTGTAATGTTGTTATCCAGCTGCTATCCCCGGTATTACCACTCTCGCCACACCCTCCCCCTCCCAATTTCATAGTCTACTACAGCGGTAGTGAATGCGAAGGATGTGCTTGTTTATTAGCACACAGTTTCTCAAATCTAGGTGTCATTGAGGAAAGTGCTACTGAAAGCTAGCAGTTTTTGACGACCATTCCTCGAGCTGTCTGTCGTTGATGCTGATAAATTGTCGTTGTCGAATTTTGTTATTGATTTTCAATGGGTGTTTGGGAGTTTCTGGCGGTGGGCGGAGAATGATGCGCTTTAAAGGGAAAGGGTGATATGTATATGAAGAACCATAATGTGTTTGTCTTTAGACTTGTAGTAATGAAATTTAGCTGAAGATGTTAGAAGTGATGAAGAGACCCCCATCGTCAATCGAATACCGAATGTATTCGGTTTTCGGTTCATGAGGAGAGCCCATGAGCCTTCAAAACACGTGTCCCAAATAATTAATTAAATGTTGTTGTTACCGATGTTTTAATACGTATCTATAAAGATTCCATATTTCCTTAACCTATCTCTATTGCTGATTTGTTAGCTTCGCCTTTTTGTGAACGAACGAGAAGCATACGAGATGGATAAATCTTGACCGTCGAAATTTTGACTGAGGAATTTTATCTTCACCTTGTGCAGTGATCTGTCGGGGTCGAGTCCTACCAGACAGGATACCGGGGGGTTCACTAAAGCTCCTGTCCACTCTAGGGTTTTTGGTGGCGAGTTTGAGGATGTGGTCCCGGAGTCATGGGAAGCCCAGGTCCGCTCGGAGTTGGATATTCCTAACAAACCAGGGCACCACCACGATCATTCGCAGCATCTTGTTCTGGAGGACCTCCAGTTTTCTCCAGTGGATTTTTGGCCAGACTTCGATCAGGAGAGCGAGCTGTACGTTATCTGTAGTATTCTTCTAGGTGTTTGGATTGAAAGTTTTACGTCTTCTAGTTCAACTTCACCTGCCAATTTTCCATATCCTTCAAAGACATCTGGATATTCTTTTATTATCTTGCTAGCTTCATCGTCACATGATTGGCTTGAATTTCTTGACACTTAAATCTAGTTTTGAGTAACCCCTAGTACATGATCCATCATCAAACATGGTCAGAATGAAGCTTAAAGGACCACCTATAGATGTTCCATTCAACAGGAAATTTGATAATATTGATCAGATCATCTCTTAGAATGTCAACCAAAAATGTTAGGAGGAGTGACGTTGTAATGTTGTTATCCAGCTGCTATCCCCGGTATTACCACTCTCGCCACACCCCCCTCCCAATTTCATAGTCTACTACAGCGGTAGTGAATGCGAAGGATGTGCTTGTTCATTAGCACACAGTTTCTCAAATCTAGGTGTCATTGAGGAAAGTGCTACTCGAAGCTAGCAGTTTTGACGACCATTCCTCGAGCTGTCTGTCGTTGATGCTGATAAATTGTCGTTGTCGAATTTTGTTATTGATTTTCAATGGGTGTTTGGGAGTTTGTAGCGGTGGGCGGAGAATGATGCGCTTTAAAGGGAAATGGTGATATGTATATGAAGAACCATAATGTGTTTGTCTTTAGACTTGTAGTAATGAAATTTAGCTGAAGAAGTTAGAGGTGATGAAGAGACCATCATCGTCAATCGAATACCGAATCTATTCGGTGTTCGGTTCATGATGAGAGCCCATGAGCCTTCAAAACACGTGTCCCAAATAATTAATTAAATGTTGTTGTTACCGATGTTTTAATCCGTATCTATAAAGATTCCATATTTCCTTAACCTATCTCTATTGCTGATTTGTTAGCTTCGCCTTTTGTGAACGAACGAGAAGCATACGAGATGGATAAATCTTGACCGTCGAAATTTTGACTGAGGATTGCACCACACGCAATATTCGAAGCGTCAGTTGTGACAATAAATGTTTCTGTGGAATCTGGAATTGAAGAAGAGTTCGTCTAAAGAAAAATCGCCTTTTTTCGAGTTAGTTTATTTAGTGGATAAGATAAATCCGCGAAATTGGGAATAAATCTGAACTAATTTTCTGGAACTGGATATTTATTGACAATATCATATTTCGACTCATCTGGTAAGATGCCGTTATTAGTAATTTTGTGCCCCAAATATGTAACTTCTTTTCTAAAGAATTCACATTTTTTTGGGTTAAATTTGAGATTGATGATGATGATTTACTGAACAACCTATTACAACTAGGTCATCCATACAGAGCACTGATTCCCAAAGGGGTTCAGGTGGACCCTCTAGGGTCCAGGAAAGACTCGACGGGGGTCTACGTTGGCGTGACAAAAAAATGGGGGTTCACGAAAACGGGGGTCCACGAAAATTTATCTGGTTTCGATAGTGAACTAAAATGTTGACTTGACTTCACCAATCAACGTAGGCAGATCATTTTCACAGAAACTTTGGAGACGGACACTAAAAGTGAATCAATATTTAATGTCCTGAGTGATTTTTTTAAGGAAGAATCGATTCCATTCACGAACGTTATTTTGGTGGCAACAGATGGCGCACCTGCCATGGTCGGACGATACTGTGGGTTTATAAGTCATCTTAAAAGAATTATACCAGAGGTGGTAACTGCAGTTCACTGTGTCATCCACCGACAAAATTTGAGTGATAGATTACACTAATCGCTTCAATTTGCGATTAATGCATACGCGTTTATTTGCATAATTGTGTGTGAAATACGCTGGTTGTCGAAAGGTGCATGTTTGACAAGATTTTACTCACTTTTTGAATCAGTTTTAGAGTTTCCGGAAAGTAAAGATGCAGATTTAAAAGAAAATCTGATCAACTTGAAAGCAGACATTGCGTATTTGACAAATTTGTTCGAAAAATTTAATGACATTACAAGGTGACAGCCTCAATTTAATAAAAACAAAGGGTGTAATTTCAGCTTTTCTTGGAAAATTGAACTTTATAAAGGAGAATATTGGTCGACGCGAATTTTCCCAGTTTTCAAGCTTGTCATAGGTAGAATACCTTGATGAGGATATAATTTTTTACCACGCAGCTCTTTTTTCATTTTCGGAAACAGGTAATAATCACTCTGGGCCAGGTCTGGGCTGTAGGGTGGGTGATTCACAATTTCGAAGCCCACCTTATGGAGGAGAGCTAACGCAACGCGGCTCTTGTGGACGGGCGCGTTGTCGTGCAAAAGCAGCACACCTTTCGTCAATTTTTCCCGTCTTTTCTCTTTAACGGCTTCTTTTAGTCGCTCTAATATTGAAGCGTAATATTCTCCGGTTATAGAAACACCTTTATCTTTATAATCAATCAACAATATTCCTTCCGAGTCCCAAAATACCGTTGCCATGAGTTTCCCAGCTGATTGTGACACTTTAAATTTCTTGGGAGGTGCTGTGCCCTTTTTTATGCCACTGCATGGAGTCTTGTTTGGACTCAGGTTCATAATGATGAACCTGATGAACAATTCGACTCAATACACCATCCTTGTCTTCATTACAGAGGTCCAAAAATGCACGCGAACACTCTACGCGCTGTTGTTTTTGCGGCGGCGTGAGCATTCTCGGCACCCATCTTGCGCTGACCTTAGACATGCCGAGATGATCGTGTAGGATTTTAAAAATTGTTGTATCGGATACTCCAACCATTTCTGCGTGTTGTTTCTTCTTTAGTCGAGCATCTTCGAGTACAATTTTTTCAACTTTTTGGATAAGTGCTGGCGTGGTCACCTCAATGCTCCTGCTCGGCCTCGGGTCGTCTTCAAGGGATGCCCTTCCTTGTTTAAATAAACTATGCTGCTTGTACACCATGGTTTTTCCTGGACAAGAGTCGCCGTGAACCAATGACATCTCACTCATTATGGTCGCGACTGATTTTCCTTGCCTGGTAAGGACGATATTCGATTTTTTCCATATTGTACTTTTCACTCCTGATTATGTTACTTGGTTGACGATAGCTCAAAGACTAACTGTCTAATAACAATGAAACTTCGTATTTGTACTAATTATGAGTCGCTGCACAGGCCACGCCCCCAATGCGCCTAATCACCCCCCTACAACCCGCTCATTCCGCGAATATAAAAACGCTCCCTCGTACGTTCAACATTTAATTGCCCTGCATGATGACTTCAAAATCAGATTTGAAGATAATTCTGACAATGGAAATACCATCATGGATCATAAACCCATTTGATGAAACGAAAGTGCAGAATGTGATATTACAAGAGGAGCACCCTGAGCTTAGCACTAATGAGGAGCTGAAGGTGAAATTTATCAAACATTTTGGCTGCAAGCAGAAATACCCCAAAAATATCCTGGATTGTGGGGAATTGCGAGAAAGCTTTTGATAGCGTTTTCCTCGTCATATCTAGTCGAAAAATGTTTTAATGTCATTACAAACCTTTTAACAAAAAAAGGAGCAGATTGAGTATCACAGATTTGCGGTTATTCCTAACAAAATTGAAGCCAAATATTGATAATTTGTTGTCAATCCATCAAGTACATCCCTCCCATTAAAATTATGACTATTTTATGATTGTCATACTAACAATGATAACAATAATAATTAGTCCAATTACATATTTGAATAAATATAACACAAGATAATATACTATTTTTCTTTTTATTTTTACCACGCCGAATGGGGAGTTTTCTAAATAAAATAAGTGAGAATTCATTGGTTTCTTATGCATCAGTATAAACATTACAGATAAAAATCACAAACATAAAACTCTTTTTCTTTTCCTGAGCATTCTTCGTACGCCCACAAACAACACATCTAGCATTTTACCCACAGTTCTCCCCTGTTATTTTCAGAAAAAAACGGACATCACAAAAGATGCAAGCAGCATCTTTATCATCAGAAATATTTTGGCCAACATCATCAATGTCAATATCATCGTCAGGTGCAATAAAGTCTTCGACTTCCTCTTCAGATTCTAGTTCGCTGTCAGATTTAACGTTTTCCTTTATTGTTAGATTTCAGCTCAGATTTTTGAACTACCCTTAACTTTAGGCTTGGTCGTTTAGGAGTTTTATTCAGTGATTCTTCTAAATCACTTTCGTAGGGATTAGCTGGAGAAGCTTGCGCAAGGAAGCCTGTGGATGTTGTAATGGTGTGAGGTCACAGTTTTTTTGGGCTTCTATTTCCTCCACTATAAAGTCTGCATCGCAAAAAATGTTACTATTAAAACAGAAAATCTCATTAGCTCTAAAACGATTGGTAGCAATTTTAGCAGTCTGAGATTTTAAAAAAGCTTCCACTAGCAGCTTGGCCAAATCAAGTTGACCAAGAGCTCGTTGATTAGTTCGAAGCCAATTTCGGATGTCGTCGCTGTAATAGGTCTTGAAACAGCCCATGAGTGTCTTATAAAGCGGTTGGAGCTTGTGTGTCGTACGTGATGGCAGCGAAATTATTGAAATATACTTCTCCCGAGCCACAAATAATACACATCCGTTGACTAGTAGGACAAGTCTTTATTACGCTACTTGCTACATCAAGATTGCTACTGTTTCTTCTTCTTCTTCTCTAATCCTTTTGCCCGATGTAGGCGTTGGATATATTTCTTTTTTAATTGTTGAGCCATTCCCTCCCTCTTCCGGTCGCTGGCCATCTCTTTCATTTCTAGTATCGTCTTTCCCCTTCTTCGTCCTATTTCTTCTATTATTTCGCTCCATCCCTTTCTCGCTCTTCCCTTCCTTCTTCGATCCATATTTCCAGCCTCAACTACCTTTTTTAAGCAGTCCCTTTTCTTCCATTCTTACCATGTGTCCATACCATTGTAACTGTTTTTTCTCTATCTTGGCAGTTATTACTTCTTGGTTTACTTTATGCCTTATTTGTTCATTCCTTATTTTGTCCCACTTTGTTTTTCCACTAATTTTCCTTAAAAATTTCATTTCTGTAGCTATTATCTTTTGCATTACTTGCTCTACAATATCTTGCAGATTAAATTAAATCATGCTTCACTTCCTTTTCCAATAGGAGCAAAACAAATCTATAAAAATCATATTTCAGCGAAGAGAGGGATAAAAAAAGTACAATCGTCAATCAATTCAGACGTTACTAGCGTCTATAATACGACCTCCGTAATGCATTTAGTTGTCAAATAAACTCTTCCGGTTAGATGGAATGTCATTCTTGACCGATCCTAATAAAGATTAACGATCGTTTTCGTTTTCGGCCATGATAATTTATAGGTTTTTTTTTCCCCGGCATTGTTATTCCCTCCTGATTTTTTTTTCCAGACGCATATCCCCAACTCGATATCTCTGGAAGTCCCTGCATTTGTAGAACTCTGGCGTCTATTCCGCTCACACATGTATTAGGTGAGCTTTTCAGTTGATGAAAGCTTCCCCGAGGTCGACCACTATCCCCCCGCTCCCCCTCACCTCATCCTCTTAAGCCGCCCTAAAATGTAATAAAGAATGGCTGTCATGAATAAAATTCCCATCGTTGCGATTCAAACTGGATAATGCATTGCCTTACTATATAGGTTTGTGTGCGAGCTCGACGGTGAGTATGTCGACCAGAATGTATTAAGAGGAGAAGAAAAGTGCGTGAGAGTGTATGGGTGAGGAACTTTCGAAATGTTCGGGGGATGGAGGGAGAGAAAATGGGTGGACGTTGCTGTATAGTAGTGGGGAGAGGGGGGCGGGATGGAAACTTTTCCGCTTTTCCGACCGGAAAAACAAGTCGTTCCTCATGCCGGTGTCGAGTCCGGCGGGCCAGATTTCGTTTAGTGATTCCACTGGCAATCCTTTCTATCGAAAGAGTGAAGTGAATAGGGGAGTTTTAACGGTAAGTGGAGAAGGTGTTATTTTTGAAAAGGATGGATTTTCCCTCTTCAAGCGCGAGCTTGTGCTGCCGTATAGGGAAACGATGGAACGGTTTGAATGAGGCGAATCGTGTTTTCTTTTTTTTTTTTTTTGGAAAACTTTCTAGTGAATATTACTTTCAGGTTCGATAGCTGGCCATTCTTGTAATTTGTTTTCTCTCCAAAACCAAAATAAAAACAACATTTATTTAAATTATGGTTGGAGAGCATTCTACTGTTCTATATATTTATAAATAGAACTAAACATGTTTATATTATACCTGAGGATGAGGTAAGCATGACTTATATAAAGGTGTAATATAGCGTTCGTTATAATAACACTTGGTTCCTGGAAAGGAGCAATTAACGAAGTGATTAATAATGATCACAGTGTTTACTTTGCGTCACACATTTCACTTTGTTCTACCCGTTTAATTTCTGTATATTTACTTTATGCGAAGAAGCGCTATTTTGTGAACGATGCTTTAGGATGTTTTAGTTTATCAAACAAAAAAAACAGAGAAGAGAAAAATAGCAACTAAACTAGGTCAATGTGTGATGTCATAATAAGATTGGTATTATTTTAAATGTATACGAGGTTTGCTCTAAAAGCAAAGCCAAGTTTTTTTGTGGATAAGAATGCGAGCCTTTTTTCCTCTAGAGCAGGTTGTCTTTCCATAGACCTCTCAATTTATATTATATAAGACTCCTTCAACATCTCAGAAAACAGTTGTCATCAGTTTATTTTCCAGAAAATTGTGGCTTGGTCTTGTTTGGTAGTGGAGAGCTCTTCTGAACCCACTGCATAGATTCTTGTTTAGTAGAAGGGTCCCAATGATGTACCCAAGTCTCATCCCCGGTGATAATTCGAAATAAAAATGTTTTGTCCCTCTCCAACTCGGCCAAATTTTCTTGACAAACTTTTTTTCTGTACTTACAGTTTTTGTTCAGGTGTAAGCAATCTGGGTATCCACCGTGCAGACACCCTCTTCATACCCAAATCGTCATGCAAAATTTTGAGGACACTTGTTTTGGATATACAGGCTTCATTGGCAACGACAGAGATCTTTAGACCACCAAATTTTCCACTTTTCGCACAATGTCTTCAGTTTGAGCTTCAACAGGTCCCCGGACTTTGGATCATCATTGATTGATTCTCGGCCCCATCGAAAGATCATCAATATTTTACTTGAAAATAAGATGGTGCCTCTTCCCCAGTACACAGCAACCATTCCTTCATGAATTCCCTTCTTTTATTTAACTTTATTACAACCTTAGTTTCACTCATTTTATCGAGAAGTAGAAGGTCTCAAATCTCTGCAGTTTGGCCCGGGCTGATTGCTTTCCTCAGCACCACCACCTTCATCTAAAGCAGTGATTCTCAACCTGTGGTCCGCAATTTTCATGTGGTCCGCGAAGCAAAACATCTAATTAATTTTAATCTTGAATCTGGACAAAAATTAATGCATCTACCGAAATTGGTTTACTCAACATGCAACTGCAATTTTTTTAGGGGTGAGTTTCACTCGTCCTGAAGTGTGTGTTTGCAGTATCGTGTTGACGGCAGTAGCGCTGGTATCAAGTTATCTGAGGAGTTCCTGACTTCAACTGCGTTGCAAAGTCACACAATAGGCAAAGACATTTTTAAAGCCATTGACGAATATTTCAAACTCAGAAACCTTTTCTGGAAAGACTGTGTTGGACTTTGCACCGATGGTGCCGCGGCAATGCCGACACAAAACAGGTTTGCCAAGTTTGGTCAGGAAAGAAGCAAACAGTATTGTTTTGACACACTGCATTATTCGTAGAGAGATGCTTGCTGCCAAAGGTTTGAGTCCTGCACTAAATGAGGTTTTGACTACTGTGGTAAAGGCAGTGAACGTTATAAAAAGTAGCGCTCTCAACTTGAGACTGTTTGCTATGTTATGCGAGGACATGGGATCTATTCATTCGAATCTCCTTCTGCATACTGAAGTTCGGTGGCTGTCCAGAGGCCGGGTCCTAGCCAGATTTTATAAACTTAGAGAAGAAGTATGTAGGTATGTTCTTTGATGAAAAAAAAACCTGATTTAGCCAAAACACTACGTGACGGTGAATTCATCGCTAGGTTAGCTTTTTTGGCCGATATTTTCGAACAACTCAATGTTATGAATCTTGGCCTCCAGGGACCATCAAAACTGCATTTGACCTATGGAACAAAACTGAATCATTCAAGAAAAAATTATTGTTATGCATGTCTGAAACTGGAAAAGGATCGTTTGAAATGTTCAACTTGTTTTCAGATTTTATTTCCGAAAATTAAGGCTTAAATAAAGAAAATTTACATACAGTGCTTAAGCCCTACATTGAATCACTTGAAAGTTATTTCGAGAAGCACTTCCCGGTTGAAACGCATGTAAGGAAGAACAATCTGTGGGTACTTGATCCCTTTTAAGCTTGCAGTAATAATAATCTATCTATTCGTGAACAGAAGCAACTTATTGAAATATCGTCTGACGCCCATTTCAAAGTGATGATATCTCACTCTGAAAACGTTGCAGACTTTTGGGTTGGATTGATTGATGAAAATCCACTACTCAGTGAAAAGGCAACTTCTTTTTCCTTTTCATTCCACTTACCTCTGTGAAACAGCATTTTCAACTTTAAATGATATCAAGAATAAACATAGAAATCGTTTATTAAATTTGAATCCTCCAATGAGACTGGCATTGACCCCTTTCCAGCCGAATATTGAGAAACTTTCAGGTGAAATGCAAAATCAAGGAAGTCATTAGAATGCAAATTTGGCAAATTTCTAATTAATAAAATACATCGATAAAACTTTCGGATTCATTTCATTTTACCTAGTGACATGTATGAAAGTAGCGCTTATTTATTACATTTTATGGGCATGACATTCGAGCATAAAGACTTTAATTTAACATCATATTACAATATGAGCAAATAGTAATAAATTCAAACAAATGTACAAAGTAAGTTTGCACATTTTATTGATAAATATAGAACTTACTCACTACTTCCACATTACTAACAAGTTAAAACTGCTTTGATGTAAGAAGCGGTTTGCTTCGGAGCTTGCTATTTTTAGCCCCAAAAGAGATATCAATTAGATTAGATTAGATTAGATTAGATTACTGATGCGTGGTTGAGGCCTTTGTGCCTCTCTTCACTGCGACTAATGAGATCTATTGTAAATACTTTTGATTTTTTAGTCCCAATTGATCTCCAATCTTCTAAAGAAATTCAGGATCTTCTTGGTGGCTATGACTCTGATGTCAGCCCGTTCTAAGTGTACCTGTTCGAGGTGAGGAGGCTTTGTCGGGCTATCGTCAGCAAGTCACACATAATGTGTTTCGCCATTTCACTTTAAGGTGATACCTGAGAGGGCCGTGACCAGTGAATAAAGCCATGATGGTTCTAAAGTCTCTTTTATTGAGCTCAGCAGAGATTTAGCCTTAGTGGCTGAAAAAGTGATTGTCTTAGTTTGGGAATGTTGGTCTAGTGCGAGATTTTTTGCTTCGTCTCCCACTGTTGGAGATGAGCTTTTATGTGGCTTTGGATAAGGCTCTGGTCCAATAAATCGAAATTCCGCTTCTGTCTTTGCATGACCTTTGGTAGTTTCGTTCCCTTGGCACCCCCAGTGTCTTGGTACCCACAGGTATTGACAGTCCCACGTTAACCTCGACTAAAAGGTACATGCCCTCGAGCCTTTAGCGCTGTCTTTTCCATCGTCTTTTCAAAACATTCCTGGGCACATTGTTCAATGGCATGTATTTCTGTCTGAAAAATGGTTGGGCTTGTACTCAACGCCACCGTCCGTATACCAGCGCATGGACGTGTCCTGTAGTTTAGGTCCGTCAAACTTCCACGTTTGGTGGTCTTGTATAACCACTTTAAACTGTTTGTCGAAGTCAAACCTAGCTGTCATATAGCCTTTTAGTTTCGCCAGCTTTCCCAGTTCTTGTAGAATTTGAAGATGGCCTACTAGATGTCCTGCTTTGAAGATCGTTTTCCGTTCCAGCTTGATGTCGCCCATCATCACTTCCCCTTTCACCTGTAGGTGCAAGGGAATCAGATCGATTAGGGCCTCCATCCCTACGATTGGACAGGATCGCATAGCTCCTGTGATGCCTACACAGGCAAGACGCTGTATTTTTTGCAGCAAGTTTTGTCCTTGCTTTTCTTTTGTTTTCGGCCACCATACTAATGATGCGTATGTGACCTTGTTGCCCTTCCCGACGTCCTTAGGAGATGAGTGTTCGAGGTAAGGTTTTGGGCTAAGAAAATATTTTAGTTCAAGCTGAAGTGAAACAGATATTAATTAGGTCAGTTAGATACCAGTACAAAATACTGTACGTATGTGGAATCACAAGGGATTCTACTAGAAGGGCGATTTGGTCTTGGTTAGATAAGGAAAGAGTAAGGAAATGGAGGTCGACTGGGGCTCAACTCCATACTAAAGCGCTAATAAGGGACGCGGACGTTAAGTTCTCTGAAAGCCTAATTAGACGCAGTAAAAAACAAGTTAAGACCATTATTGGGTTGATAACTGGACACTGTCCCTTAAGGAAGCATCGATGCAACACGGGTCAGGTGAGCGAACCTTGGTGCAGGAGATGCGAGTTACAGGAGGAAACAAGTTTACATGTAATCTGTACATGTGAGGAATTGAAGGTACTGAAGGCAGAAACATTTCGGAAAGGATCTACTTACTGGACTTTGTAGAGGACAGTAAACTTCTCAACTGGAAATGAGGGCTCTAATAGGGATGGTACAAAGAGCACCCAGCTCAACTGCCTGGATTATAGGTGTCCAACCCTAACTGAATGAATGAATGAATGAATGAATGAATGAATGAATACTGTAGAAGCTCAGATCTTCTTCTAATACTCTCAACCATCTTGATCCTTTGATTCCTGGTCCTCTTCTCCCCACTGGTTTCCATCATAGTATCGGATATTGATGATTCATCCTTATTCTGTATTCGTCATCATGTATTTTAATCGGTTCAAGAACTGTTGCCATTATTTTCATTTTTGCCGGTGATCCGGCAAAACCACCACTATCTCGAACAGGCTATCATCAGAACCACAACCATAACTGATATGAAGCGAGTTAATTATTCCTCCATTGCCAAAATCTATTACAACCTTTAATCTTAAAGGTTGGATGAAGAAGACAAAAATGAATCTAAATTATTGTGACGTGGTATTAAGAATGTTATTATCGTGGAACACAAATTATAGGATCCGATTTCGTAATAACGAATTTCACCTTCCAGTCCCCCATAAAACCGATAATCCCCAATCACCTTATCTACAACAATATCAACAACATCAATAATACTATTTCCTGAAACGTGCTCGGAAACGATCTCGCTCGTAAACGCCAGCTGGATGTAGCATAGGTGGTAGCGTAGGTAGGAAGGAAAGTCACGCAACCTTTCCCCCCATTTCCCCGCCATTCACTTGCCCCACCTTCCCTTTAGCAATTAAACGACCGCGATAAATTATTTTACTAACGGTTTCAACACTTTCACAACGCGAACATTCTCATTCTCATTAAAACATGTAATATTTCGGGCGGTACGGCCTCTCTCGGACATAACGTATTATCCACGGAGAAGGCTTGGCGGGCACCCGAAATTCTTCCCCGTCCCCTTATCGTCCCGGCGAACGTTGAAATTATTATAACGCGCGTGCAAATCGACACAAAAGGGTCTCTCTCACTGGCGAGAACGGCTCCAACGCCAGCGCCCTCTCCCCGTCAGATATGTAGGTACTATATTTAATCGTAGTCGTACAAAAGGACTTAATTAATTCTCTTCATCTGAGGGATATATGCGGATATGTACGCATTGGTGTTATAATAAAACGTATGGACCTCGAAATTCGTTTAATATGAGGCGGAATTCGACTTTTATAAGCAATAGAATGCGGAAATTTTTATTTTTCGAAAATAAAATTCCTCAATTTTCGTCAATTCCCAACGATATAGAAAAAAAATCGGCAATCCGTTAAAAATAATCACCGGCGTATTGGCATGACGTTAAACCGTACAAATCATAGCGATTTATCGTGAAGTGGGGGCGCCCTCATACGGTCGAAACGTCGTACCCCATGTTCGCTCCGTTCAGGAGCCCGAAACTAAATTGGAACGACCACGCACCAGTCACAAACAGTTGAACGTTTGCGGCGGACAGTTCGGATTTATCACGCACTTAACTCCGCCGAAAAGCCGGCAAACCGCAATATTAACAACAAGAATCCCTGCGAAACGTCCGCCGCGCAAGGGCGAAGATAGGAGTATTAGTGGGACCCTGCGGAATCCGCTGTATAGTACGGGAGGAAGCCGCAGTTTGAAGGGACGATAAGGGGATGAACAGACGAATTTAATTTAAAGAGATAGAGAGTGGGAGAGAATTTAGAGAAGAGATAACTTAAAAATAGAGTAGGATAAATGATCTGCTGTTCCATGGAGTAATCATAAATTCATTTGTTTCTCAAACATGGTAAACATGTACAGAAACAATTCGAACAAAAACAGAAAAGAATACATAATAATAAAGAACTAAAGACTAAAAATAAATTATATTGCATTTGAATAATCATTGAAACAGTAGCAATTTGGATAGGCAGACAATTGAAAAGCTTACATCTTCAGAGCTACTCTCGAAAGCTCAGTGCATAAAGAATACACATGACTATTCCACTGTAGGTCCTCTATGTATCGAATTATTTTTAAAAAGAATGAATTGAGTTTTGGTAGTTAGAATTTATTATACATCTTTCTGCACACTCTCCGAATGCACCTACGTTCTTTTGCCCAGGCGTCAGGCCGGACATCCTCGATATAGTTTTGTCAAAAAACATCCCAAACATCATGGATGTGCAGGTACTCGCGGAGCTGTCGTCCGATCATGATCCCATCGTGCTCTCGTTTGACTGGAGGTCCTTCGAAACAAAAATTAAATCTTTATCATTCGGGAATAATCCTGAATTAAATACCAAGATCTGGAAACTGCCGCCTCTGGGCTGACCAGCAACATCTCGAACAGTATAGCGACTGCCACCTAATATGCCAGGCCTGAACCAAATAAATGGCTACTACACTCCATCCGAGAGCTGTTGCAGAATCGCAGAAGAGCGAAGAAAAATGCCCAAAGAACTAGCCATCCTGTCGATATAGCACATGCAAACACGCTCTCTAGGGAACTAAGAACCTCTCTAAGAGAATTCCGAGAGGATAATTGGTGTCTTCTCTCGCGACTGACGGCGGTTCCTTGTGGAAAATGGCAAAAGTTCTAAAGCTGAACAAAAACAAGTCTGAGGGCATTCGACCCATGCAGGGCCCTGATGGCATTACCTACTCGCCTTCTGGAAAGGCAGAAATTCTCGCGGACCATCTGCAATCTGTTCGGGTGATATCGTGGAGGACTGTCTTCGCGGCCTCCCTGATTTAGAGGGAGAAGATCTTGGCCTCACTCCCCAAGATGAGGTAAAGTCCGCCTCAAATCCGGCAAAGCTCCTGGTAGCGACCAGATTTCCAACACAGCCCTCAAAAAGCTGCCCCCTGACGCCATCTTCCAGTTGGTCCGTGTCGTAAACTCATCTCTTCGCCTCTGTCACTTCCCATCTGTGTGGAAACACACAATAGTAGTCTCCATTTTGAAACCCGGGAAAGAGCAACTATTCCCGGAGAGGTATAGGCCTATCTCTTTGATCGCCTGTTTGGGGCAGATTGTCGAATCCGTAATTCTCGCGAGACTCAGGGAAGAGCTCTTCATCACGGAAATCATACAGGACTAACAGTTCAGATTTAGAGAAAGTCATTCGACGGAATTTGGATTGCTCCACCTGACAGAGGCGATTCGAAACGCTCTTGAACGCCGCGAGACCCTGGGCGCTGTTTTCCTAGATTTAGCCAGGGCCTTCAGCACGGTCTGGCATGATGGTCTGCTGTACAAAATGGTACGTGGAGGAATTAACCCCAATCTGGTCCGCTTAGCCAAATCATACTTACAAGGTTGAACATTTACCGCTAGACAGAAAGTCGCTCTTGCTGCTGGTGTCCCGCAGGGATCCATTCTCGCCCCGAGCCTGTTTCTAATCTTCATGTCCAATCTCCCGAGATTTGAAGAAGTGGAAAATGCCATCTATGCCGATGACACCGCCATATACACGGCATCTACGAGCGAAGAACTGCTCCGTAACAGGCTCCAGCTCTCACTTGATGAGATCCTCCGCCGGGCCTCCAGGTGGCGTCTACAAATCAATAAATTCAAATGCGTCGCTATTCGTTTCACGAAGAGGCTTAGACCACCGCCAGATAATATTTTCGTGGATGTATTAGGAATTACTTAAGGAATTTGAAGGAAACATTCCGAAATTTTTTGACATGATCAGGAAACGTTAAACATAAAAATGTGAGCAAGAAAATAAATAATGCACGTCTATATCGAGTGGAATGACGTGCATAGACACCGTAAGTTTCGGCTTTTCCAATCGTTAAACTACCGAATAGTATTCCGACAGTACTTGAACTTCTGCCAAAGTAATTTAGATGCTTTTAATTTAGTTCAACATGATGTTACGGTCGGTGTATTGAATTCAGATCGAAAATTAGCGATATACATGCATGTAAAACATATGCTCGTACTATAGACATCGGTAATACAGATGTTTATGATTTGAATTTCGAGCAGTGGCGTAACTTCAGGGCATCTTAAAAATATTCAAAGCGCTTCGATATAGATTTAATTAAATAACACCCTCACCAAATCCATAGAAGGAGGTGGTATCCGGTCGTAAAGAAAGTCAACCCTCCTCCCACTCCCGGAGGGCGTTAGTCTAAGATGTGTCTGCGGCACTAACGTCGTAAGAAGATTGAGGGTATGCATGTCTAAAATGGTGTCAACGGGGGACCGCAACACCAGAAAAAAGCCGATTTTTTATTGGAAATGTGTCGTCTTGTGTTT
>CM043020.1:111024031-111031531 GCA_023690525.1 Holotrichia oblita
TTACAGACACCGAAAGATACACCGCATCGACATCGGCTTTCGCCTATGGCTTAGGATCGACTGACTCGTGTGCAACGGCTGTTCACACGAAACCCTTCTCCACGTCAGTCCTCCAGGGCCTCGCTGGAGTATTTGCTACTACCACCAAGATCTGCACCGACGGCGGCTCCAGACTGGCTCGCGCCTGGTCCTTCTGCGCTCACCGCCGCGACCCTCCTACTCGTCAGGGCTTCATGACGACCGCATAAGGGCCGTCTCACATGCCGCTGACGGCAGGTTACCAACGCCTTTCATGGTATCCCATAAGCGTCGATTTAGGCGCTTTAACTCGGCGTTTGGTTCATCCCACAGCGCCAGTTCTGAGCAGATCAGGCGTACGACGAGCATTTGATCCGATATCTCGCGGCTTCACAGTTCAAGCAAGCCGAGATCTCACCCATTTAAAGTTTGAGAACAGGCCGAGGAAGCCGTTTCGACCAATGCCTCTAATCATTCGCTTTACCAAATGAGACTCGCGAGAAGCGAGCGCCAGCTATCCTGAGGGAAACTTTCGGAGGAACCAGCCGCTTACTAGATGGTTCGATTAGTCTTTCGCCCCCTATACCCAGTTCCGACGATCGATTTGCACGTCAGAATCGCTACGGACCTCCATCAGGGTTTCCCCGACTTCGTCCTGACCAGGCATAGTTCACCATCTTTCGGGTCCCAGCGTGTACGCTCTTGGTGCGCCTCTTCTCGCGATGAGAACGAGACGCCCAGGGAGTGCGGGACGGCCACGTTCGACCGTCCATCCTCCTCGGTTCGCGCTAGGCGAACCTTCACTTTCATTACGCCTTTAGGTTTCGTTAGAGTCCCAACGACTCGCGCACATGCTAGACTCCTTGGTCCGTGTTTCAAGACGGGTCCTGAAAGTACCCAAATCTATAGCGCCGCCGACCGGCGTGTAATAGGGTCTGTCCGAGAACTCGAGCCGCCAGCAGTCGGACGGATCCGGATGCGGCGCCAGGTCCGCATTTCGGATTTTCCGTCCGCACTTGCGATCGGCCGGACGCGAACGAATCGCGGCCCCTCGCCTCTATTATACCGTCGGTATGTCTCCGGCCGGGCATTCGCGGCCCCGTTAGAGCAAAACTCCAACGGACTGAACCGCAAGCCTTAGACCGGCGCCCAACGGGTCGCGACGTCCTACAGGGGGAGAAGTGCACGCGTTCGGCCGCGGGCGGAACGGACACGGAGCCGTCAGCGCGAACGCCGACGGTCACTCGTCACCGACTCGCCGCGGTTATCCGGGACGCGCTGAATCTCCCTTTCGACCTTTCGGGTTTCTCAGGTTTACCCTGAACGGTTTCACGTACTCTTTGAACTCTCTCTTCAAAGTTCTTTTCAACTTTCCCTCACGGTACTTGTTCGCTATCGGTCTCGTGGTCATATTTAGCCTTAGATGGAGTTTACCACCCGCTTAGGCTGCACTCTCAAGCAACCCGACTCTGAGGAGTGATCCTCCCGCGATCGACGGCGGCCAACTACGGGCCTGGCACCCTATGGGTAAGTGGCCCCGTTCAAGAAGGACTTGGGCGCACCGAACGATCTCGAGATGGCGGATCCTCCCTAACACCACATTTCCCGGCGTCCGTCAACCGGCCGCGGGATTCGGTGCTGGGCTCTTCCCTGTTCGCTCGCCGCTACTAGGGGAATCCTAGTTAGTTTCTTTTCCTCCGCTTAGTAATATGCTTAAATTCAGCGGGTAATCTCACCTGCTCTGAGGTCGCGTTAACGATATGAACGCTCACCGGCCAACGGCTGGGACGCGTATAGCGAAGGTCTGACGTCTGTATATATATATCAATCTACGATACGACGACCGTTTCGCACGCGACATCCTTTAATGCTATATGCATTCTCGCTTCGCCGTATACATCATACGTATACGTATATACACGTATATATCGACGGGATTCAAGCGAGGAGCATCAGCCGTCGGAACGCGGCAATTTTTCGTGGTGTCTAGGACATACGACGACACCCGCTGTACACACACGACGCACGATGTCCGTCCGCTTGTTAATTACAATACAATAATTAGCACGGGATTCATAACATCGTGTCGGCGGGCGGGGTTCTCATATATCCTCGCACACACACGTCTATCGTCCGTTAGGTATGGATATTTTAGAGAAACGAACTATCGTCGCCGCCTACTACTACTATTAGTACTACTACTACTATTATTATTATTAACAGCAGCAGCAGCAGGAGCAGCAGCGCAACGTACAATTCGAGTTCCTCATCGGGCCGGGCGGCCAAGCGAACGCTCTGCGCTATCTCATCGCAAGCGAAGAACAGCGCGAGCGCGCTAGAAGGCCGGCCGATATTGCGACGACGGTAACCGTCCGGTCGTCCGACGTGTCGAACACGTCGGAGGCAACGGTAATACGGTCCGCCGCGCAGTCGTGGATTTTGAAACGACCCTCAGCCAGGAGTGGTCCGGGAACAGTATCCGAGGACCGCAATGTGCGTTCGAAATGTCGATGTTCAAGTGTCCTGCAGTTCACAATTTGACGCGCAATTAGCTGCGTTCTTCATCGACCCACGAGCCAAGTGATCCACCGTTCAGGGTAATCTTTTTCAAAATATTTAATAATTCGTAGACGTTTCGTCGCCGATTGGCGCCGCGCGAGGTACGTATAACAGGAAGCGCGCGCACCGCCGGGTACAGTACACACATCGTCGTCGACGCGCACGGTAGTCGAGACGACGGCGAGACCCGAACGCGCAGCCACATTCTCTTACGTTCTTCGCCGCGCGTATCCGCTCATATCGACGCAGCGCATCTCTTACGAAATTATTATCGTATATACGATGGCAAGCGTACTCTGTGTGTATGTGTTGTAAACTAAACAGTGCAGAAATGCACGTTTAGTTTACGGCTAATCGTGTGGTAAACACGGCGTGTGATAGACGTACGAACGATTAACACCGTTTCGTAGCGTTGCGCTCCCGTGGCGAAATTCATTTAAACACCATCGGACCCGCGGCGACTTTTCTTCGCCGTCGTACCACTGCGGCTTCGAACACTGCACGCGAGCTACATACTGTCTGTAGCGCGCGGCGCGCGAAGTTCCGGGGAACGGCTACTGCCGCGAACGGTCCTGACCGGGTGCGGTACGATCATATCTCCTCTCTCGCTGCGCCCGCTTAGCGCGCCAAACATCACTTCATCTCTGCACACAATGTGGGGAGACGCGGAAGGCGAGGCACGCGTGCGGTACAGATTCCAGACCAAGAGAGACGGAGGGTGATACAAATACACACACACACCCTAGGTACCTGGGAGATACGGCTGCTAACGAATGCGGCGGGACCTTCGATCGCACGGCATCGGGCGTGCCGGCGGGAGAGATCCGCGTAACATCGTCACACAACACTTTATCCGCGCACACTTTTATAAAAATCAGTTCGAAGAAAATCAGTTCAAACGATCAGTTCAAAAAGAAGCAGTTCGACAATCAGTTCAAACAATCAGTTCGATCTAGTGTGTAGTACGTGCAGTATTATTATGCAGTAGTACATTTCATACATCTCAAACGTAATGTTTGCGTTTCTTCGCACTAGTTGGCTTAGAAAACGGTAATGATCCTTCCGCAGGTTCACCTACGGAAACCTTGTTACGACTTTTACTTCCTCTAAATGATCAAGTTTGGTCATCTTCCCAGCAACATCGGCGACGTGGTAACGCAACCGCGCACCGGTCCGAAGACCTCACTAAATCATTCAATCGGTAGTAGCGACGGGCGGTGTGTACAAAGGGCAGGGACGTAATCAACGCGAGCTTATGACTCGCGCTTACTGGGAATTCCTCGTTCATGGGGAACAATTGCAAGCCCCAATCCCTAGCACGAAGGAGGTTCAGCGGGTTACCCGGACCGCTCGGCCAGGGAAGACACGCTGATTCCTTCAGTGTAGCGCGCGTGCGGCCCAGAACATCTAAGGGCATCACAGACCTGTTATTGCTCAATCTCGTGCGGCTAGACGCCGCCTGTCCCTCTAAGAAGAATTATTTGTACGCCGACAGTAAAAACCGCGCGCGGCCGCGACGCGAACGCCGGACCGGCGGGCCTTTGAGATGTCGAGAATACGCCTAGTTAGCAGGCTAGAGTCTCGTTCGTTATCGGAATTAACCAGACAAATCGCTCCACCAACTAAGAACGGCCATGCACCACCACCCACCGAATCAAGAAAGAGCTGTCAATCTGTCAATCCTTCCGGTGTCCGGGCCTGGTGAGGTTTCCCGTGTTGAGTCAAATTAAGCCGCAGGCTCCACTCCTGGTGGTGCCCTTCCGTCAATTCCTTTAAGTTTCAGCTTTGCAACCATACTTCCCCGGAACCCAAAAGCTTTGGTTTCCCGGAAGCTGCCCGCCGAGTCATCGGAGGAACGTCGGCGGATCGCTAGCTGGCATCGTTTATGGTTAGAACTAGGGCGGTATCTGATCGCCTTCGAACCTCTAACTTTCGTTCTTGATCAATGAAAGCGTTTTTGGCAAATGCTTTCGCTTCTGTCCGTCTTGCGACGATCCAAGAATTTCACCTCTAACGTCGCAATACGAATGCCCCCATCCGTTCCTATTAATCATTACCTCGGAGTTCCGAAAACCAACAAAATAGAACCGAGGTCCTATTCCATTATTCCATGCACACAGTATTCAGGCAAAGTTTTAGCCTGCTTTAAGCACTCTAATTTGTTCAAAGTAAACGTGCCGGCCCACCTCGACACTCGGCAAAGAGCACCGCGGTGGGATTTCAAGTTGGACCGCCCCCGGAGGGACTAAGTCCACCGGCAGGACGTCCCGCGGACACGCCAGTTAAACACCGCGAGCGATGAACCGGCGGCGCGGGACACAAATTCGACTACGAGCTTTTTAACCGCAACAACTTTAATATACGCTATTGGAGCTGGAATTACCGCGGCTGCTGGCACCAGACTTGCCCTCCAATTGATCCTCGTTAAAGGGTTTAGAGTGTACTCATTCCGATTACGGGGCCTCGGATGAGTCCCGTATCGTTATTTTTCGTCACTACCTCCCCGTGCCGGGAGTGGGTAATTTGCGCGCCTGCTGCCTTCCTTGGATGTGGTAGCCGTTTCTCAGGCTCCCTCTCCGGAATCGAACCCTGATTCCCCGTTACCCGTTACAACCATGGTAGGCGCAGAACCTACCATCGACAGTTGATAAGGCAGACATTTGAAAGATGCGTCGCCGGTGCGAGACCGTGCGATCAGCAAAAAGTTATTCAGAGTCACCGAGGTGTACGATGACGGGCGAGCCCGCCACCGATTGGTTTTGATCTAATAAAAGCGCTCCTTCCGTCTCCGGTCGGAGCTCTGTTTGCATGTATTAGCTCTAGAATTACCACAGTTATCCAAGTAAATGTGGGTACGATCTAAGGAACCATAACTGATTTAATGAGCCTTTCGCGGTTTCACCTTAATACGGCTCGTACTGAGACATGCATGGCTTAATCTTTGAGACAAGCATATGACTACTGGCAGGATCAACCAGGGAACTGATATCCGTCGAGCGGCCAGACGACCGGCAGACGACAGACTAAATAAAGAAGCCACCCGTAATATTACTACAAGTGGATCTCGGGTCTGCCGACAGCGCGCCGGTGCATCGGCCCTCTCCGATCAGATCCGTTTGACTTATGCGGAACAACACGCAGAGGACGTGTACACGCGCTGCGCTAACGCGACGGGTGGGCATGAGAGTAGGAGATACATATATCGGAGGCAGCTGACGGATGACGGCCTTTCCTGACGGACACTACCCCCGGTTTGGGACAGCGATGCCGTATATCGATCCGACAGCTACGCTCTATACGCTCCGTACACAATCATCTATATCCCCGACCGTCGGGAGCGTTTCGTGTCGAACGCTGCGCGGCGCATTTCGTCTACTAATTCAGTCGACGGCGGACGGACCGCTCTCGCCGACCTAGACATGTCGTATACATACATATAGCATGATAGCAATAATCGCTGGCGAAATCTTAGTTTCGCCCTTATTCGGCCTCGAACATACTCTCGCACCCGTCGCTAGATCGAAATCGTCTTGCGATGCAGAGCACGGCTGCAACATTAAGAGAGTTAACGAACGGGCATCCTGAAAATTCTCGCTCGGTACGAGGCGAGTCGTTGCATATATTGTATATTCTCGGGCGGCCCTCTCAAGGAGCCCGGACATATAATTTATAAACCCCCAGTCGGAGTTTCGCCGCATAGTGAGCACTCGGACGTGGTTAACGACCTCGTAGCCCGCGGGCACGCTGTGCGCGACGACGATACTGCCACTATGAAGGATGGCAATCGCCGCCGAATTGTTGGGCGATGGCCGCCGTGCGGGAGCTTCGCAGTAATAATTTCCTATTACACACATCCGCAACTCACGCCCGAACGGCCGCCGGTAGGATAGTAGCGGGAAACGCGACGAAACAAGACGGGTACATCTCTCGTACACTGTACGTACGTACTTACATCTCGCCATCGGACGACCACTACTACCATAATATAGTGACGATGTCAGGTCCCAACGTTCGTGCGCCGCCTCGCTAAACCATCGGCTTTCGTCCGACAGGTGCGGTCGCCGATCGTAGCTTCCGTCCGCTGGGCGCTTATGCCATCGTTAGCCGCTACCTGGGCCGATTGACGACATTGTAACCCCGTAATACGGGCCCCGTTTAACCTCCGGCTCACGGCCGACCGTCGATATATGCAGTACAACTCAAAGGGCAGTTCCGCCCTAGTATGCTCCGACGTAGTTGCGATCATCGAAACTGAGTCGGAGCTGGGAACTTTTACCTATTCGTTCATATTAAGTAAGGCGCTTCTACTCCCGCCGTTTTCCCTCCGCTGTCGGCGTTGCTCCGACGTAGTTTCGGATTTTCGAAACTGAGTTGGAGCTTTAAGTAAGGCGCTTCTACTCCCGCCGTTTACCCGCCGTTGTCGGCGTTGCTCCGACGTAGTTTCGGATTTTCGAAACTGAGTTGGAGCTTTAAGTAAGGCGCTTCTACTCCGCCGTTTACCCGCCGTTGTCGGCGTTGCTCCGACGTAGTTTCGGATTTTCGAAACTGAGTTGGAGCTGGGAACTTTACCTGGATATGTTAAGTAAGGCGCTTCTACTCCCGCCGTTTACCCGCCGTTGTCGGCGTTGCTCCGACGTAGTTTCGGATTTTCGAAACTGAGTTGGAGCTTTAAGTAAGGCGCTTCTACTCCCGCCGTTTACCCGCCGTTGTCGGCGTTGCTCCGACGTAGTTTCGGATTTTCGAAACTGAGTTGGAGCTGGGAACTTTTACCTGGATAATGTTAAGTAAGGCGCTTCTACTCCCGCCGTTTTCCCACCGCTGTCGGCGTTGCTCCGACGTAGTTTCGGATTTTCGAAACTGAGTTGGAGCTTTAAGTAAGGCGCTTCTACTCCCGCCGTTTACCCGCCGCTGTCGGCGTTGCTC
>CM043020.1:111036531-111045163 GCA_023690525.1 Holotrichia oblita
CCGTGTCACCCATCGCAAGAATTAGGTCAGGCTTGCGAAGGGAGCCGTCCGCTAATCGCAGTCTCTGCTCTTCTTCTACTATCCACCCCTTGTCTTCTGCTATTTTACGAAGCCGGCTTACAATGCGGTCGTGCCGGCGTATTCTATTCCAGTGTGTGAGCGGGCATCCTTGCAGAACGTGAGATAAACTTTCTGTTTTTCTGCAGCCCGCTCGACACATTCTTTCGTGGTAGGTGGATTCGAGGGGATACCTTTTGTTGGTAGTAGGTTTCCCCTCAAGAGTACTGCCTTTACGAAGTCACCTCCAGACCAAAACGGGGGAGGGTTTCTCACCCAACTCCCGCTCAAACGCCGCTACTGCGTTCCCCTGATACAATGCCGTTCCCCGAGTACGATTTCTCTTGGAGCTTTCAGGTGCTCCACTCCTTCAAACAACATGATAAACCACGAAAATTAGTCGTACTACCACCGTAAAATAAAACAACCCCTCGGTCCATCTTAGGAGCTTTAGATATAGTTTCTCCACAGCTGGTATTGTTAGGACCGCGGCGGTAATCGGGTCGGCAGTCGCAATGAAAATGCGGGTCATCCTACCGCGCATAATCGCAGGCACGTGGTTATTCTTGCAGGGATATGATACCAAGTCCGCCTTCGCGAATAGGCTTTCGTAGGATGAAGGCATCTATGGAGGATCTATTCATGGGGGTAAAGGTAACAATCGACCGTATTTTTTTCTTTTTCTCATTTTCAAGCTTACAATTTTCTTAAAACATCGGATTCAGTTCAGGTATCTCTTGTACAGGCTTTACTTTGTATAGTATTACATTCGGTTATAACCAAGAAAAGGTTTACATTGAGAGAAGGAATCGTTTTCCGATGCTACCGTACACACCTACGTTTGGGTTTTCCTTTCTTGTCGCATCTTTTCTTTCCCCTCCTCTTTGTTTTATACGTTGCATTTATCGGTAGAAAGAGCTCGAGCTCGGAACAGGTGGGATATACAGCATGTGTTGTGATATTTTTTTTATTTTATTTCGTGTTGCACGATCGTTTTACTCGATGGTGTAAGCGGGTGTTAGTGTCAATTTATTTTAAAGCATACCAAAATGCGAAAACCAAAATTGCTATATTCAAGCCATTTTTTAAATTAAACATTAAACTCGGGTAGTAGGGCCCCAAAAAAGCGGCGAAAGAATCTCTTTGATTGTACACAATTAAGCAGACATCTTCATACATTGGAAATGTATGCTTTTGAAAAAAAAAATTCTTGAACGATGAATTAGGAAGCTACAAGTTTACTCCCACCCAAATACGAAATGTGGATGAAACAGTTTATCCATGGTGTTGAAGCCTAACCAAATTATAGTTGCAGAGGGCGCCTACTGGAGTAAAGAGGCACAAATGTGACAGTTATCATTACAGCACCATCACCACGTAAAAACTACAACACTACCTCCAATTAGCTGTGATTAGTATACTTCAGGAGCAGACTTTCTATATGCATTTCGTCTATTTCTTGTAATTTTGGCAAATGAAATAAATCTGTTACATGTTTAGCAAGTAATTAATATCATTTGTCTCATCATTGTCCCAATTTGCTCCTGATAGTTACCATAACAGTTTGGATAGGCTCTGGAGCTTCTTTGATTTAATGGTATTGTTGAGAGCTATAATAAAAATTTTTATAATCGAAGAGTTGCAGTAATAAGTTAGAGTCCTGGCCCGGTCCTGTGGTGAATTTATAGTGAAATTAAATTAATAAAAAACGGGGCCACGGGGTCCAGGTTTTGCACTGCTAGTCCGAACACTGACACGACTTCAGTGTATTATGCATTGTCATCTTCTTCATCAGCTGCTTCTTCGCCCACAACGTCTTCTTCGTCATCTTCTTCTCCTTCCAATTCCTCTTCGTCACCTTCAGGAATATCTTCCTCATCGTCATCCTCTTCTCCTTCAACGCCCCCTTTCTCCTCTTCATCTAATTCTTCCCCTTCGGAATTCGCACCATTTTGTTCTTTTTTTGCACATTCCGCGTCCCCCGCACCTTTATCGTTGTCGATTTTTTTTACTGCGTTTTGTTTATATATGTTATATTAAAAGCACACTACTTTCATAATTTATTTTGCATGGAATAGAATGCAGTTAGACAGTTTTCCTTATATTAAATTTGTAGCTCTATATTTGTAGTTTGCCATGCCACCTTTGGGTGAAAACTTCAAGAAATGGACAAAATGCATATCGCAAGTCTGCTCCTATGTTGTGAATGGTTTCCAAATCATAGATATGCCTATAATCATCACTATCATATCTGACAGATCGTTTGAACCACCCTCCCGTCTCCTTCCTCCTAAAGCCAGTACATTCGGTTCAAGATCAATTCGGAGCAAGTACTTCAGATCATCGAAGTCTTCCTGCCACATTATCGGATCCAACCTCATCAGTTCTTACCAGCTAACCTGAAGGAGATGTTTGTAACAAACAAAATATTAAACCTCGAATGGTCTCACTAAACTCTCGAGCTTATCCAAAGACAAGATCGAGGTAGAAGAAGGACGAGCAAAGAGTTGTAATTCTGACACAGATTCTTGTAGGTTCTTGGACTAGGACAGCTCTAAAACGTCGAGAAATGCCACAATGCTCATGGTAAATTGTTGGAATCGCCCTGCAAACGAGTGCACTGAAAAAATAGATCGAACATTGAGAAGCTATAGCTGACTAACTATAAATCTGAAACGGACCAGCTTGTTTCAATCTAGTTGGTCTCATCAGCGTGCCTATCTCTATTGTACATAAGGGATGTTAGGTGTTCGGGGTTTTCATCCCCCCTCCCCTCCGCAGAACCTGCAGTCGCTATTCTGTTTCAGACATATTCTTGTTATGTGTTCTTCAAGGTGACAATGACAATAGTTCCAGTAAGATTTTTGTTCTATGGATAGTCTGAGGCTTCCCCCTCCTCTATTTTTGAGTTTCTTACCCATTTCCTTAATCACTCCATTTCATCTAGCCATTTCGACAATTTCGCGGCTTTCATGGTTACCATAAAGTAAAAGAGATTTTCTTTAGAGTTATTAATAGGTTTAATAAAATGATTGAGGATTTGTTGTTGGAATAAGTTGGAGGTCACCTATCCAGTTAGATTTGCTAATCTGAAAGTTTCAGGTGATTCTTCTAGTATCATGTACGGAGTAGGTGAGGCCCTAATATTACGTTACGAGTAAGCCTTCTTCTCCACTTGAGTCCTGGCTTACTTGTTTGGTGTCTTTGTCTTTAAACTTATTAAACGTTAACTTTATTCAACTACACGATTCATACTGGAGAGTCCTACAAATTCTGCAGAAATTTCTTGCTATAAAGGTGGTCTTGTTTTTGAATTGTTGATGACAAGTCAGTCAAATTTCCCTCTTTATCTAGGATAGATTATTGGTAGGTTTCATTCGCATATTGTCATCATTAGTTTGTCTGTCCTTTTTCAGATATCTAACTAAAGATATTAAATTATTAGTATTTAATGCTGCGTTCTGTATCACAATTCCCAAAGTGTAGTCCTTTCGTGCATATTCTTGACGCAATAACCTAAAAGTGACCGTATCAGAATAATATAATTTACGATAGTAGCCGGTACTAGAACAACGTAGGGCTGAGAGATCTGGATAATCACTCTAAAGAGCAAAACCATATGTTTGATTTTGATAACATGGCAGTTATAAAGTGTTATGGCTCTTTGAGTCAGTCTTAATGCACATCACTGTACATATATTGTATACCAACCTCCGACAATGGACTAATTCTAACCTTATTCCATCTGGTGAGCAAGGTAGGAAGTAGTGCCGCTGGGTCTTACAACAACACATCTCAGTGCAGCAGGTATCGTTCTAGTTTGGACAATTCATGGATTGTCAGTCCCGCCTACTTAGATGTCTTGATCGGCTAGCAGTTTAGTGGAGATTCGATGTATGGCTTAACGCCCATGACGTAACAATTAATTGAAATCGTGGAGAAATGCCACAAAAACCACCTGTAATAGGCGCTCATGGTATATTGATGGAATCAGCCTGAGCATCAGCTGAGTGCAATAGAAAAAGATCAAGACTTAAGAAACTATAACTGACTAACTATAAAATTGTACAACTAATTCCACCCCATCCTAGTTATGTTAAATCCTATCGTGCATGGATAAAATGAGTGGAGTGGCTTCCATATTTTAGCACACACCAAAATTGCGCTAGCAAACTCTGTAGTGACAGTCTTGACAACCATAGTCGCCACAGATACGATCTCCTGTTTTCCCACGATTTCCAAAATCAAATTTGTACATTATCGAATGTTACAAACAATCGACGAAAGTTTAGAGAAAATTAGGAAACGTCAAACGAGACTTTCTGACAGGTGTAAAACTACGCCATCTCTTAACAAGTTCTAAATTAAAAACCTGTCCGTCGAAATTCAAACTTAAACTCGACTATGCAACGCGAAACTTCCATAACGGATTTCGAAACATTACACAATCGTCTAATTTGCAACGAAGTAGAATAGGAAGGACGAAATTAAAGAGATGACATTTAAAATTCACCAACAGATGTCGCGCCGTACGCTATGCAAGTGAGAATACACAATGAAATCGTAAATATCCGGTTTCTAACAACAGCACGAGCGGAATTATGTAAGGCGGAAATGTTTGAGAAATCGGAAGCTCTCCTCTAGGTTACACAACGTTTCCCATTTTACGAAATATTACAATTTTATCCTTTTATTTTATTTTATTTTTCTTAAAGAGAAGTAAATTTCTATTTAAAGTTGGCTCCGTTTGCATTTTAGACGGATGTATTTAGTTTTTGTTTTGCGATTTATTGCAGGAAACAATCTCAACACGTCGTAATATAAATTTTACTTATCCTAAATTGTTTCTGTGTGTTCGATTCTCCGCTTACTAGAAACGATGTTTTGTTGTTCTCTTCCTTTTTCGGGCAGAGAGGGCTACGTTTTCTCTTTTTTTACTTTTCCACTTTCACCTTATTTAGTGGAAGGTTCCAGACGTTCCCGCTGCCGTAAACAAGGAGAATTTACATAAATAGTAGTGTAGGCTTTGCACAAGAGATCGTAGTCCACGTGCGCGCTGCAAAATACCGCCTACTATACTACGCAGCAGTTGGTCGTAAAAATCCGAGTTGGCGATATTTTTCGTTTCTCTAGCTCGTTCCTTTTCTTTTATCGTTTCGTAAATACTCCCTCAAGTTCTGGTCTTATAACGCGAAAAGTGATTCGAAATATTTGCGTGGTAGAATTTGAATTTCCCACCAACATCTGAACGTAACATAATCCAGAAGCACCTAACTAGCTTCTCTTCTCAACTCTGAATATTCAATTATAACTTTAATTATTAAAGTTGGCCAATTAGCGAGTTTATATTAATATATCTCCAGTTGTATATTACAATAATTGTATATCCGCAAAAACAACATTTCAAAGCGGAAACTGTATAGGAACCACAATTAACAAGTTCAGTAACGTACAATCGTTTATACACCGTTTAATTATTTAGATTAATAGTTCGATATGAAACAAATCTTTCGATCATCAAGTTTCCATTATAGAATATTAACAAACTTCGAATTATTGATTTTTGTAACCGCCGCAACTGCAAGAGCTAATTTAGTGTAGCGCTCGAACTTCGTAACTAAACTTCTAATAGTCGAACTATTGTGGACGTCTTTGACAAGATAATAAACACTTGGCTTGCCCTTATTGGAATATATAGTTAATTTCGAGACGCTTGTAGTTATTAATTACCTGTATTACACTGGAAAATAGTTAGGAGAAGATATTGCAATGATGGTTACCTAGTCTGAAATTTGTAATATTTTACCGAGGTCTAACGGTAATAATATTGGCGCAGTCGATAGGATTAATTGGAAACGCCTTGTTTAATTTTTTTTTTGCAATAAAGGAAAACGCTGCGAAAAGTTGAAATTCTTCACAAAGTGTAAATTTGAAAAATTGAAAGCATAAAAAGTGCAGAAAGTGGAAAAAGTTCAAATCGTTTAAAAGTTTAGGTGTCGGATGTGGAGTTCCTCCTTGTCATTATTTCATTTCTTTAAAGTTCTTTCGCTTTTTTGTACCCATTTTTATTATCTGATCGATCCACTTCCTCTTGGTTTGTTAAAAATTCAAACTCTTCAAAAAGTGCAAAATGTTCCAAAAATTGTTGGCAAAGTTCAAAGAAAGTAGAAATATGCCAAAATCAACCAAAAAGAAAAAATAGGAAAGGAGCAAGTTCGAAAAGTTGAAAAAGGTTGCAAAAGGTTACAGAGTGCAGAAAATGTAAAGCTTGCAAAAAGTACAAAAAAAATGCGAAAAGCTGAAAGGTACAAAATGTATAAAAAGTGTAAAAAATGCAAAACACCTACATAAAAAAAGTGTGGGAGGCCAAACAGTTTAAAAATCGAAATTCAAAACGTACAAAAAGTGCGACAAATATAAAACATGCAAAAAATAGGTAAAAACGTGTGAGAAGTTAAAAAGTTCAAAAATCAAATATCAAAATGTACAAAATTGCGAAAAGTGTAGTAAATGCAAAAAATACATAAAAAGTGCAGGAAGCTAAAAGTTCAAAAATAAAATTTGGAAATCTACAAAAAGTATGAAAGGTATAACAAATGCAAAAAGTACCTGCATAAAAAAGTGCGAGAAGCTAAAAAGTTCGAAAATCAAACTTCAAAAATGTACAAAAAAATGTGAAAAGTGTAAAAAATTTAAAAAGTACATAAAGGTGCGGGCGGCTAAAAAGTTCAGAAATAAAATTTAAAAATGTAAAAAAGTATGAAAAGTATAAAAAAATGCATAAAAAGGTGCAGGAAGCTAAAACGTTCAAAAATCAAATTTCGAAATGTAAAACAATTGGAAAAAAATTCAAAAAATACATAAAACGTGCGGGAAGCTAAAACGTTCAAAAATCAAATTTCGAAATATAAAACAATTGTTAAAAAACGCAAAAAATATATAAAAATTGCGGAAGATAAAAAGTTCAGAAATCAAATTTAAAAATGAAAAAGTATGAAAAGTATAAAAAATGTAAAAAATAGATAAAAAATGTGCGGAAGCTAAAACGTTCAAAAATCAAATTTCGAAATGTAAAACAATTGAAAAAAATTGCAAAAAATACATAAAACGTGCAGGAAGCTAAAACGTTCAAAAATCAAATTTCGAAATATGAAACAATTGTAAAAAACGCAAAAAATATAAAAAAGTGCGGAAGTAAAAAGTTCAGAAATCAAATTTCGAAATGTAAAAAAGTATAAAAAATGTAAAAATACATAAAAAAGTGCAGGAAGCTAAAACGTTCAAAAATCAAATTTCGAAATGTAAAACAATTGGAAAAAAATTCAAAAAATACATAAAACGTGCGGGAAGCTAAAACGTTCAAAAATCAAATTTCGAAATGTAAAACAATTGTAAAAAACGCAAAAATATATAAAAAGTGCAGGAAGATAAAAAGTTCAAAAATCAAATTTCGAAATGTAAAGGATGAAAAGTAAAAAAATGTAAAAAATACATAAAAAAGTGCGGGAAGCTAAAACGTTCAAAAATCAAATTTCGAAATGTAAAACAATTGTAAAAAACGCAAAAATATATAAAAAGTGCGGGAAGATAAAAAGTTCAGAAATCAAATTTAAAAATGAAAAAGTATGAAAAGTATAAAAAATGTAAAAAATAGATAAAAAAGTGCGGGAAGCTAAAACGTTCAAAAATCAAATTTCGAAATGTAAAACAATTGTAAAAAACGCAAAAATATATAAAAAGTGCGGGAAGATAAAAAGTTTAGGAATCAAATTTTAAAATGTGAAAAAGGATGAAAAGTAAAAAATTGTAAAAAATACATAAAAAAGTGCGGGAAGCTAAAACGTTCAAAAATTAAGATTCTAAATGTAAAACAATTGTAAAAATTGCAAAAAAAAACATAAAACGTGCGGGAAGCTAAAACGTTCAAAAATCAAATTTCGAAATATAAAACAATTGTAAAAAACGCAAAAATATATAAAAAGTGCGGGAAGATAAAAAGTTCAAAAATCAAATTTCGAAATGTAAGACAATTGTAAAAAACGTAAAAAATACATAAAAAGTGCGGGAAGATAGAAAGTTCAGAAATCAAATTTAAAAATGAAAAAAGTATGAAAAGTATAAAAAATGTAAAAAATAGATAAAAAAGTGCGGGAAGCTAAAACGTTCAAAAATTAAGTTTCGAAATGTAAAACAATTGTAAAAATTGCAAAAAAAAAACATAAAACGTGCGGGAAGCTAAAACGCTCAAAAATCAAATTTCGAAATATAAAATAATAGTAAAAAACGCAAAAATATATAAAAGTGCGGGAAGATAAAAAGTTCAAAAATCAAATTTCGAAATGTAAAACAATTGTAAAAAACGTAAAAAAATACATAAAAAGTGCGGGAAGATAAAACGTTCAAAAATCAAATTTAAAAATGAAAAAAGTATGAAAAGTATAAAAAATGTAGGAAATAGATAAAAAAGTGCGGGAAGCTAAAACGTTCAAAAATCAAATTTCGAAATGTAAAACAATTGTAAAAAACGCAAAAATATATAAAAAGTGCGGGAAGATAAAAAGTTCAGGAATCAAAT
>CM043020.1:111045663-111112680 GCA_023690525.1 Holotrichia oblita
TGTCCAAAGGTTGGACTTTATGAGAGGTATGGGGAGTGTAAATACCTTGTGAGAAGACAAATACCTTGTGCTTTTGCAGAAGAAATGCTGAAGCCATTCATAAAAAAAAGAAGTTCATTGCTCAACCATTTTTAGAACAACTATAAATGGATTGAGAAGTGCCATTTTCTTTAAGCAATCTGTCATCCTCATCCTCAGATAAATGAACATTGGTGGAAAGTAGCAAGTGCCTGATGCATTAAAACAGCAAATAACGGTAACTGTCTTCCCTCTTTCGCCGGATGTTTTACTGCCAAATTGTTTCAAACCTCTTTAGGTCCCAGTTTTTTGCAAGGCTTTTGTACAGTGGTGATTCCACTTTCATCCACGTTATCAATTCGATCCTCCTTGAACTTGAATTTTGTATAGATATACCTTTTGATGGTTTTCGAAAAAGTGGATTAAACGCCATGATCCTATTGATGCTCGTGGCCTCGGGTTTTCTAAGTGAAATTTGCGGATTTCTCTGTAAAATGCGTAGTACCAATCCTTCCCCGCCATTTACCTCTGCACGTTGAAATTGTGTTGAATGTGGTTTGTATTTGCAAAAGAGAATGCAAGTTTCCTGAGCTGATTTCTGGTCAAGCCATGGTATAATTTTGCCAGCTTCAGAACGTGATTAGCTAGTTAAATTTCTTGACCAACATCTTTCCTACTGTCAACAGATTTTTTACTCTTCCGAATTGAATTCTGCTAGCTTCACGTATTTTACCACCATCTGTAATAAAGTCTTTTTCGGCATTATTCAACTTCATAGAGTGCGTAATATTTAATATTTAAAGCACCCTACTTGTACACGAGTTACTAGAGAGAGAGTGAGAGAGAAAAAGAGACTATAGAAGTCATGGAGTTGAATCAGACTCGTTTTGAGCACCGGTAATCCTCTCTAATTACCGCAACCGTTCTAACCGACCATCTTTATGAATTCTATCCCTCGCATTTAATACTAAACAAAAAAAAATACCAAGAAAACAACTGACCCTACCGTCAACGACCTCAATAACGACGCAACCCACGAACGACTAGGAAAAAAGAAATCTCGGCGTGCTCAGGGGTTGTACCAATAAAATAAAAGCGATATCCATAAACGGAACAAAATTGCATCCTCATATTTTTCCGGTTTAATTGCGAATACGCGACTTTACGTGGATTTAATGAAACAACCTCCACCCTCGCCACCCTCTCCGTACGTACGCGGTACGGTCACCGGCGTAGACCCTCGGTCGTCCTTTCAATAATAATAATTTTACGAGAGGGCCGTACACCGGCCTTATAGACCGCTTTCCTTGCCTTTCCCGCAGGTTTACGTTCATCCCGGACCGTTTAAAAGTTATTTAATGAGGAAAATAAACTAAAGACAATCTACGGAGGATTTTTTTTTATTGTTATAACATTTTACGGTGCGGTGTCGCGATGGTGGAGATAAAACTGGGATAGAACAGTTTCTCTTTTTTTTTATTTTAAGGTAGATATAAATAAAACAATGGAGATGGTATAAAACGTAGAAGTAAGGGTTGTAAGTTTGATATTACAAAGGGAGTCACGGATTTACGGGTCATCCACCAATCTACAACAGGAGGTATAAAGAGAGTTTAGAGAGACAAAAAATATGGGAGGGTATTGCGATCTAAACGTTTTATATCCACGATGTTAATTCAAAAGCGCCAGGAACAATTAAATTACCGATATTTAAAAAATCTCTTAATCGAAACGATACTACACCCACCATATATCAGATTACCTCTATCTCGCGTAGATGATGTATATATTTATAGCGGTTGTACATCAAATCTAACTATCATCGTTTCCCTCGAAAGCGAGATAATTTTTAGCTTATCCGCAAACAACATAGCGTCCTTCCTCTTTCAGAAAAAGGATCGCTACACGGTGTATGCGCTTTTTCGTCATGTTTATAAATCAAATTGGATTTAGCGGTCGCCGATGTTTGGAATACTTCTTGGCGCTCAACCTGCGGGGGTGGGTGCCAAAACGAAGATGGTAACTTCGATATATACATAGATATATATGGGTCGTTGACTTTTTCGCTACCGTTGTTGAGATCACCTCCTCTCTTCGAACTTCTTTTTAACATGTATGCAGAAGATGGAAACGTTATCCTCCTCGCATCGTAGGTACGTATCTACAATGTATCTTCTTTATTACTTTAGCTATAACGTCTACTATAGGATGCGGTGGTGTAAGTCTGAGGTTTTGTTTACGATAGCTGGTTAGATCTTGTACTAACTGGCGGTTCAGGTATGTATCTATGGATGTAAGTGGAAAAAGAACGAGATGAAATATTGCTTGCATTGAATTCGCGTTCGCTTTCGAAGATTTATCGCTGGAATTGTAGTTAGAAGAGGAGAGCGTGGGGAATGATGAAAGTCATCAGGGTTGGAGATTCGGGTAGATTTAGGTCGTAGCTTCGTAAATTTACCGATTTTTCAAAACTTAGAGGAAGTATGAAACTTTTGTTTAGAACTATTACTCCTATCTGAGGTACTGTGGACAAAAAGCTCTATAAATGTTTAGATATTAGAACGTAGACATATTGGTACTGACCCCGAAGTATTTTTATTTTCTTGGCGTAAGTATGTACATGTATGTATATATAATGTAATTCTCCAAACACCAATTAATTAAACATATTTTTATTTTTTAAAAATATGTCGTCCGGAGAGGGAGTCGAACCACCAAGTATGGCTATCGCGGCCTACCCTAAACGCCGTTGCGTTACCGGCGACTTCGACTACCACTTATAATTTTCACAAATATGTGTGAACGAGATGTTGTAAAGACCTAGGATAGGCAACAATTTTGACACCGAACCACTTGGAGGTTCGACTGTACCTCCGGACGACATATTTTAAAAAAATTTATGTAATTAATTAGCGTTTCCAAAATTACATTATATTAATAGTGGTACTGTTCCACAAAAGCCAATGTTAATTGGAATTAGCAATATACGAGGGTAGTCCGATAAATACTACTACTAAAACTGTTGGAAAAGTGGCGATTTATTTCTCAAGATAATCTCCTTTGAGTTCGAAACACTTGACGCAGCGATGCTCCAACTTCTTTAACCAGTCTCAAATATATGTTTTCTGGAGGTCTGCAAAGTAGGCCTCCGTGGCGGCGATAACCTCCTTCATTTGACTCAAATTTCTGCCCGCCGAGTAATTTTTTCAAATTTGGAAACAAAAAGAAGTCGCACGGGATCAAATCCGCAGAACATGGTGGATGACGCAGCAGTTCGTAGCCTAATTCTACCAATTTGGCTGTGGCGACGGAGGAGGTATGAGCAGTTTTTTCTGCAATTCGGCGTTGAATCGGCTCAATAATTCGGCATAATAGAACCCTGTGACCGTTTTGTCCTTCTCCAGGAAGTCGATGCAGATCGATAAGATAGTTTTTGCCTTCTTCGGAGCACGTTCGCCGCGTAAAGTCCACTGTTCCGATTGTTCGTTGGTCTCTGGGGTGTACCAGTGAATCCATGTTTCATCGATGGTCACGAAACGACGCCGAAACTCCTTTGGATCGCGCTTAAACATCGTCAAACACTACTCTGAAGTGGTCTCACGGTTGCACTTAATTGTAGTTCGGGTGAGTACCCATCGCGGCGACAGCTTCCTCATACAGGATATGATCCACGTGGTCTTTTACGATGCCTATTGTATCAGCTATCTGGCGCACCTTCAATCGGCGGTCTGCCAATACGAGATCGTGGATTTTTGACACGTTATCCTCCATGGTAGCCGTTTTCGGGGCACCGGGGCGTGGCTCGTCAAAAACCGACGTGTGACGGCGTTGAAACTCGTTAAACCAATTTTTGACGGTCGCCATCGATTGGAGAAGAGTCACCGTACACAGCATCCGAGCGCTCATTAATTTCCATTTTTCTCAAATCCGCGGACACGCTCTCCTCCACGCGCAATAAAAACAAAACTACGCTTCCGATTCCGGTGAAATTTTGACAGTAGCTGTCAACGAGAATGTACGACACCATAAAAAATTGCTCTTGCGATAGTGGTGCTATCTGGCGGTGAGGCTAGATACTCATCGAACCGCTCTCGTACTGAACAGGATGAGATGGAAATGTCATTTTTGGAATGACAACCTGAGTATAAGTTTCCCGAATACTGGAAAGACTTAGAATTAACTTAGATTTTGGGAAATTAGAATTAGAGACAGTAACTTCATTTCTTAGGGTCATATTTATAGTCCGTGCTTGAGGTTGTGTCGATGCTTGGGCACGCGATTTTGACGTAAATGTCATTACAAATCTGTCAAAATCGCGTGCTCAAGCATCGACACAACCTCAAGCACGGACTATAAATATGACCCTTAATCCTCTCTCTATTGCAAGCGTTGTCGTAATAAGTTGTCACTATCACTACACACATACAATGAAAACTGTGCTAACATAACCTCTACCTGTTAAATGTCTCTTTTTGACAACTAAAGAAATAATAGCAATTAAGTTAGGAAGCCGATGTAGACAACATTGCAATTTTACCAAATTAAATCTAGCGTTGTCAATCTGGTGCACATCACCTTAACCACCTTATGTGTTTAATCCTAGAACGCTGACATATATTGAGTTAAAAAAATAATCACAAAAAAAAGAAAGAAAAAAGGAGATCAGACACATAGATGGATGTGTTCTTGGGCTTGGTGATTGCGACGTATTAATGGATAAAATACGATTACGACGCATTTTTTAATTAGTACCGGGATATACAGGGTTGGGAAATGCGGATTTCTACCATTTTTTGACAGCTGTCAATCTATAAAATAGTATTTTTCAGATTTGACAACTCTAACCACCATAGTTACAAAATTGTAGCTTCAGCTTATAGTTTACACCTCTAATAATTGTAGCTGTCAAAATATTTCTGACAGCTGTCAAATCACGCGTTATAGTTATTTTCTTTTGAAAGCTGTCGAGTTAAAAATAAATTTACTCTCTTACTGCATCGATGGACGTAACAGTAAAACACTTCTGACAGATGTCAAATTATAAGAAGCTAAGCTGTCAATATATGTCTGACAGTTATAAAATCGGTAACTTTTGTGACTGTTAAATTGTAAAAGAGGCGTGACAGGTGTAACGAGCAAAATTTTCTGAAAACCATCAAATTAAAAAAAAATCCAAATTTATCGATTGCAATCGGGAAAATATTCTTAACAGCTGTAAGATTATAAAACAAGTTTGTTTTGCATATCTAATAGTCGATACTATCCATTTTTTATGTGTCAAACTGTAAAAACAGCCGTTTTTGAGGCGTCAGCGGATGCAATTGTCAAAACATTTTGGACAGCTATCGGATAAACAAGCAAGTAACTTTGACAGCTGTCAAACATAACGGGAACTTGTTTTTAAAACATTTCCAGCAACTGTCAAATTATAAATAAGTTTTGTCAACTTGCCTGGTAAGTCCTGTCTAGTTTGTTTGTTATCGAATCGGCAAGGTCTGTAAAACGTTCCGGAAATAGTAACATCAAACATTTTCTTTATATTGAAATGGTTGTCTTTCTTTGTATCAGCGGGAAACAAAATTGCAAATAACGCTTTGAAGGTACTTTTTGTGACATTTGAAATAGTTGCTAACGTATTGTGGAAAAGTGGATTTGAAATTGGATAGTGGAACATCATCATCATTAAAGTTTGAGGAACGCTGTTCTATACGACAACGAGGCGTAATAATTCGACGATCTAGATTAAAAAAAAGTCCCTAAATCAGTTATCAGAAAACCTTCTGTTCTAAATTCCTTCGTGGAAAACATATTTCCACACCCCGAAGACACGTACATATCCAATTACGGATAACGCCCGAGACTCGTCGTCTTCTTCTAGAAAATTCCGCAATCGAAATCTCAACGTCAATATTAACACAACTCGATTTCCATATTACCTTTCGCGATATCCGCCACCATTCACCACACTACGACTACCATCACCACCGCCCCACCCAAAATTTCGAAAGACTACACACCAGTCGCAGCGATGAGAACTCCACACGGCGGCGGTAGATGATGATGATCTTGAAATTGGGAGGGGGGCACCCCCTACCGACATCTTTGATTTTATAGTTCGGCGACGACTAAAACTCGCTCCCCCGTACGCGAGAGAGAGAGAGAAAAAAAGGAATCTAAGCCTGATTACCCCGAGGATTGCTACGGTCGTAGCAACGTCAGCCGATGTAAATTCGGACCGGGGAAGATGTTATTTGCGAAACGCCGAAACGTATATGTGCCGCCTCAAAGAAAATTTGCTGAGTCTAGAAGATCTTACGCGGGTTGCCTAAGCGTTTCCAAATTACACACAAATCTATAACCCTATTTTAATCGGAAAAAAATGGCGATTATTGCGACGTCGTTAAAATCGCTGAAGGAATAAATAGCTAATCGAGCTCTACAGATAACTTTATTGCGATTAGCGATGAAGAGCCACCTAGTGTCGCGACCGTAAAATCCGGTCGCGCTGGGTGTATAATTGGGCTACTACGCAATAAAAATCCGACATCAATTTCGTCCCCCTTTCCCTTCTTCGACTACAAATTTCTCCTCTAACTCACCCTCATCCTCTGAGCACCCTACTTTCCCATCCCCTCCCCCCACACAGCGCAGAGTTTGTTTGCTATGTATCTCTCAATCATATATACGTGAGACCGGTTGCAGTCTTCCTTTCCAACGCGAAAAAAGGGAAAGAAATGAGCAAAGTTTCATTCCCATAAAATTACTTTTCGGGCTTGTTATAGGGGTATACTGTGGGTTTGATGTTTTGCCGGAGACTCTTTTGGCTTTATTAAGCATTATTATGTTGTACGCTCGTTATCCTCGTCTGGTATCGTATTGCTTCGCTCGGGAGCGTTATCCTGCTAGGAAAGTTGGTGAGCGGTGAAGGCAGGTGGAAAAAAGTGTATTATATAATAATGTTGTTTTTGTTCTTGTAGATTTAAGGGAAGAAGCAACCCTTTAAGAAAGGAAATTAATGCATGTATGATAGGTAGTTATTTATAATGAAGTTCATGACGCTAGATATAATAACGACACTTTGATTAAGCTTCTATCACGAGGTAGGAGCTGTATGCGTGTTCTCGTCAAGTGCAAAAAGATGCGCTAGCATAGAATTTTTAACGTTCACTACCCCCATAAGAAGAAAAAACCTTCACCATACACCACTCTGTGACAATGGCCACACAGTCTAGTTTTGGAAAAAGCTGCCTGGTTTGGGAAACAGCTCACCTGGTTTGGGAAACATCTCACCTGATTGGTGAGTCATCGCGTAGCCGCATATTTTTACGGACTGAGGCAACATGCCCACGTCGAATTGTTCGTCTCATAGTAACTGTAGTACACCTACTCTGTTTTACTAAAATTGTTTTACCTTTAATGTCCACTAGCTTATAGAAAGGCTCTGCCATTGGAATATAAATTTTGTTTTTTTGGGCGTCCAATTCCTCTTTTTTTTTTTGGGTATCAACAGCTTCAATTTTGGGTTTCGAAAAGATATTCTAAAATTTAGTAAGGCCCGGATCTGTTAGGTTTGAACATGTAAGACGTTTCACTACTAGCAACCCCATGGTGTTGCAAATACTTCATTCTAACTTATAATAATTTATAACTAGTTTTGACTCTGGTAGGCCTGAACATTACTTTTGTTTGTCCGCAATTCAAATCCAGGACTTGACTGCTTCTTGCAGGATATTCAAAAGCGAGTCATCTGTGTGCCTATTACTTGAGTTACAGAATTGATTTTTGCTCAGGAAGATGCAGAATTTAAAAACTGCACAAGAATCAATACAAAATAACCTTGGGGTGCTTATGGTATATTTGGACACCCCATATGTGTATGACTTTGGCTTGTAGTGGGTCCGTTGAGAGGAGTTGATATTTAGTGTGTCAAGATGCCCATTTGCTTCGAAAATCTTTAAATTTTCTTCAGGAATCTTGAATGTCATTATCAGTGATATGTTTCTGGATTGTCATGTATTGAAACCCAGTTTTGAAAGCCTTTTATTACTTTGCATAATGACGATTTCTCTATATTTTTGAAATCATAGTATCAGTAGGTTTAATCTTTTTGACAGCTGCATGGCAGGGAAAACACCTCTAAGATAATAGACAGCTTCGTGCATGTGTGCCTATTACTTCAGTTACAGAATTGACTTTTGATCAGGAAGATGCTGAATTTAAAACTGTACAAGATTCAATACAAAATAACCTTGGCCTGCTTATGGTATATTTGGACACCCAATATGTGTATGACTTTGGCTTGTAGTGGGCCCGTTAAGAGGAGTTGATATTTAGTGTGTCAAGATGCCCATTTGCTTCGAAAATCTTCAAATTTTCTTGGAGGAATCTTGAAGGCCAGTATCAGTATTTCAGGATATGTTTCTGGAATGTCATTTATTGAAACCCAGTCCTTATTCCATCGCATAATGACGATTTTTCTAGTTTTTTTCAATCATAGTATCAGAGGCTTTGATGTTTTTGTCAGCTGCCTGGCAGAGAAAACGCCTCTAAGAAGATAGACAGTTCCATCTTATATCCTCCATCTTATATGCTGCTTGTTCTTCCAAGCGTAGTTGCAAAAATTTCATTTGTCAATATTGCTCTCCAATAACAGTGACTGCATTGCTCATGCATCTTATAAATAATAGGGTCCAATGATTCGTTCGAAACATATTGGGCAGCATGGTTGTCTTTTTAATTTCAGGAAGCTAAGCTGTATAGACCACCCCCTTAACATAACCCCATAAGAAATATCTAAAAACGTGAGATTGGGTGGTGTTGGTGATTATTCCACTTGTTTATGAGTAGCAATGAGTAGCCCATTACAAGCTTCATTTAGATACTGTTTAACAATGAAGACATTGTGAGCTGACGCTCCGTCATCATCGTATGTTAAAAATCCAGTCGAAATTCTTCATACATACATAACATATTGCACCAATTCGGTAGTTAAAAGGTGGAGATACCTTCTGGCAAAAAAGATGTCCTCACAAAAATGAGGTACCTCCTATTAAACTGTACCAGATGTTAATGCCCCGAACGATTCCATGATTCGTCTCTCTTGATCAATGTAGGTTTTCATCAGACCAGAAGCGATTATTTTGCTTTGTTGATCCTCAAAATGCTGCCCAAAAAATCTAGTTCGGTCTCGTACTGTACAAGTGGAGTTGAAGGACATTCAGGACGTGTAGCACTAAATCAGACTAATCAAACTAGAGCCTGCTTATGTTAAAGTCCATTTCACATAACATTATGTCTGTTGTTGACAGATGACGGTAGTTACAGACACAGTATTCGACTAGAATTTATATCAATTTCTTCTAATTGCATAAATTCTCTCTACATGAATTCCAACAACGATTCGTAATCAAATAAAATCATACGGTCACTCAGGATAGTACTTGAGATTTAATTTAAATCTAATTCGAAAAGGGTGAGTGTGGGCAGACGAGGATCGAGGGGGTCAGTCCGAAGCGAATGTACTCTAGCTAGATTCTCGTCACCCGAGCTACAATTAGTCAGCCCAGCGTTCACAGAGTCCGGCACTATTGCGCCGCATTTTGTATCAAAGGCGAGCCTGGAATGTTGCGGTTTCAATTAAAACCCCTGTTAGTGAAAGCTAGAGGGTCTATACCGAGATAGAGAGAGAGAGAGCGCGGGGTGGGCGGTGGGACGTTGTAAGCATGTTCCAGCTCGTCATATTTACTCAATGTATACGCACATATATACACCATGAATATACGGAGGGGCCCCGAATAGATATTATTAATTTTCTTTTGATTGAAACTATGATGGGGTATTGATTGTATTCGTTGTGGATGTATGCTTCTGATCTATATGTATCCATATAGATAATATCATTGTTCGCTATGACGAGGAGGTATTTCATTAATTCGTTGTTGTGTGTGTGGAACGTAAAATTCAAGTAGGCTATTGTAGGATTTACATAGAGTATTTGCGCAGATATCAAGTTTATTAAATATTGTGTACGCATGTATGTAGATACATCATTTGTAATTACTTTCGATTAAAGCTCCGATTGAAACTGACTATAATTAATAATACAAGCAAATATGTACAACATCGACTTTAGTTTTTCCAAATATTGGATTATTCAATAATTTATCGAATTAGACTTTACCTTTTATTACCTCTATTTTAAATCGAATTTCTCACATCTTAAGAACATGAGCGTCCCCTACGGAGATACCTACCAGTAAACTTGTACACTAACGGAAGCTGCAATATCGATACCCGTTAAGTAATTGTAATGCCTTCGGGGTCGGCACGACTTGCAACTAGTTCTGGCCACCTGTAATAGTCCCCCAGGACTAACCGCTACACTTCTTAATACCTATTATCCGCAGATATCGGGATCCCCAAAATGGAGGTTGCGAACTTTCAATAATTATGGGGTAGTTTTAAGGCGGGATTAGAGCCCCTTCATTTTGGGGTTTTAGCACTCGGCGATTTCGAATTTATTGGTTAATTTCGCGACTAGGATATTAAATTAAAAAAATTACTACCACATGCAATATTGTCAGTTCTTAATTTATTAAGCGACGTAATCAGCGATTACGATCGTAAAGCTAACCTCGAGATGATGGGGGTGAATAAGAGAGAGAGAATGAGAGAAAAAAATAACGCACGAACAAAAGGACATCATTTGCGATCGTTTCATTAAATATAACAAGGTAGGCCGAGGCTAGGGGGACGATTGCGTATTGTTTTGCGGTGAAGTCGATGTCGTGATCGTAATCCCCCCGGTAGACTTTGAATAATGAAGAGTGGGTTGTGCACGTGCAAGCTTAACGCATCAATTATTCGCTGCGAATGCGTGCGCTCTAGATAGTAATGATTTTAAAAGCGGGAAATAATGCATTTCTCTTTTATTTTTCAGGTGAGTACCAACCACCATTCAAACAACATCGAATAAACCACGAAAATGGGTAAGATCACAACAAAAATAAAATAAAACAACCCCTTATTCTATGTTATATATATATATATTAAGTACCACATTTCCTTTAAGGTTTGCTTTCAGCGGTTTTTCCAGTTCGGCAATGTTTAAAAGATGAAACATCCAGGATATGTGCCGTAATACAATTGAAAGGCAATGAGGTTATTCTTAGATCTTTAGGTTTTTCTGCCGCTTCGAGTATCGCTTTCTAGAAATTCAGTCTCTATGTATAGCTTAGATGGGGGTAAAGGTAACAATCGACCGTATTTTTTTTTCTTTTTCTCATTTTCAAGCTTACAATTTTCTTAAAACATCGGATTCAGTTCAGGTATCTCTTGTACAGGCTTTACTTTGTATAGTATTACATTCGGTTATAACCAAGAAAAGGTTTACATTGAGAGAAGGAATCGTTTTCCGATGCTACCGTACACACCTACGTTTGGGTTTTCCTTTCTTGTCGCATCTTTTCTTTCCCCTCCTCTTTGTTTTATACGTTGCATTTATCGGTAGAAAGAGCTCGAGCTCGGAACAGGTGGGATATACAGCATGTGTTGTGATATTTTTTTTATTTTATTTCGTGTTGCACGATCGTTTTACTCGATGGTGTAAGCGGGTGTTAGTGTCAATTTATTTTAAAGCATACCAAAATGCAAAAACCAAAATTGCTATATTCAAGCCATTTTTTTAAATTAAACATTAAACTCGGGTAGTAGGGCCCCAAAAAAGCGGCGAAAGAATCTCTTTGATTGTACACAATTAAGCAGACATCTTCATACATTGGAAATGTATGCTTTTGAAAAAAAAAAAATTCTTGAACGATGAATTAGGAAGCTACAAGTTTACTCCCACCCAAATACGAAATGTGGATGAAACGGTTTATCCATGGTGTTGAAGCCTAACCAAATTATAGTTGCAGAGGGCGCCTACTGGAGTAAAGAGGCACAAATGTGACAGTTATCATTACAGCACCATCACCACGTAAAAACTACAACACTACCTCCAATTAGCTGTGATTAGTATACTTCAGGAGCAGACTTTCTATATGCATTTCGTCTATTTCTTGTAATTTTGGCAAATGAAGGAAATCTGTTACATGTTTAGCAAGTAATTAAAATCATTTGTCTCATCATTGTCCCAATTTGCTCCTGATAGTTACCATAACAGTTTGGATAGGCTCTGGAGCTTCTTTGATTTAATGGTATTGTTGAGAGCTATAATAAACATTTTTATAATCGAAGGGTTGCAGTAATAAGTTAGAGTCCTGGCCCGGTCCTGTGGTGAATTTATAGTGAAATTAAATTAATAAAAAACGGGGCCACGGGGTCCAGGTTTTGCACTGCTAGTCCGAACACTGACACGACTTCAGTGTATTATGCATTGTCATCTTCTTCATCAGCTGCTTCTTCGCCCACAACGTCTTCTTCGTCATCTTCTTCTCCTTCCAATTCCTCTTCGTCACCTTCAGGAATATCTTCCTCATCGTCATCCTCTTCTCCTTCAACGCCCCCTTTCTCCTCTTCATCTAATTCTTCCCCTTCGGAATTCGCACCATTTTGTTCTTTTTTTGCACATTCCGCGTCCCCCGCACCTTTATCGTTGTCGATTTTTTTTACTGCGTTTTGTTTATATATGTTATATTAAAAGCACACTACTTTCATAATTTATTTTGCATGGAATAGAATGCAGTTAGACAGTTTTCCTTATATTAAATTTGTAGCTCTATATTTGTAGTTTGCCATGCCACCTTTGGGTGAAAACTTCAAGAAATGGACAAAATGCATATCGCAAGTCTGCTCCTATGTTGTGAATGGTTTCCAAATCATAGAAATGCCAGATCGTTTGAAACACCCTCCCCTTCCCTCCTCCTAAAGCCAGTACATTCGGTTCAAGATCAATTCGGAGCAAGTACTTCAGATCATCGAAGTCTTCCTGCCACATTATCAGATCCAACCTCATCAGTTCTTACCAGCTAACCTGAAGGAGATGTTTGTAACAAACAAAATATTAAACCTCGAATGGTCTCACTAAACTCTCGAGCTTATCCAAAGACAAGATCGAGGTAGAAGAAGGACGAGCAAAGAGTTGTAATTCTGACACAGATTCTTGTAGGTTCTTGGACTAGGACAGCTCTAAAACGTCGAGAAATTCCACAATGCTCAGGGTAAATTGTTGGAATCGCCCTGCAAACGAGTGCACTGAAAAAATAGATCGAACATTGAGAAGCTATAGCTGACTAACTATAAATCTGAAACGGACCAGCTTGTTTCAATCTAGTTGGTCTCATCAGCGTGCCTATCTCTATTGTACATAAGGGATGTTAGGTGTTCGGGGTTTTCATCCCCCCTCCCCCCTCCGCAGAACCTGCAGTCGCTATTCTGTTTCAGACATATTCTTGTTATGTGTTCTTCAAGGTGACAATGACAATAGTTCCAGTAAGATTTTTGTTCTATGGATAGTCTGAGGCTTCCCCCCTCCTCTATTTTTGAGTTTCTTACCCATTTCCTTAATCACTCCATTTCATCTAGCCATTTCGACAATTTCGCGGCTTTCATGGTTACCATAAAGTAAAAGAGATTTTCTTTAGAGTTATTAATAGGTTTAATAAAATGATTGAGGATTTGTTGTTGGAATAAGTTGGAGGTCACCTATCCAGTTAGATTTGCTAATCTGAAAGTTTCAGGTGATTCTTCTAGTATCATGTACGTAGTAGGTGAGGCCCTAATATTACGTTACGAGTAAGCCTTCTTCTCCACTTGAGTCCTAGCTTACTTGTTTGATGTCTTTGTCTTTAAACTTATTAAACGTTAACTTTATTCAACTACACGATTCATACTGGAGAGTCCTACAAATTCTGCAGAAATTTCTTGCTATAAAGGTGGTCTTGTTTTTGAATTGTTGATGACAAGTCAGTCAAATTTCCCTCTTTATCTAGGATAGATTATTGGTAGGTTTCATTCGCATATTGTCATCATTAGTTTGTCTGTCCTTTTTCAGATATCTAACTAAAGATATTAAATTATTAGTATTTAATGCTGCGTTCTGTATCACAATTCCCAAAGTGTAGTCCTTTCGTGCATATTCTTGACGCAATAACCTAAAAGTGACCGTATCAGAATAATATAATTTACGATAGTAGCCGGTACTAGAACAACGTAGGGCTGAGAGATCTGGATAATCACTCTAAAGAGCAAAACGATATGTTTGATTTTGATAACATGGCAGTTATAAAGTTTTATGGCTCTTTGAGTCAGTCTTAATGCACATCACTGTACATATATTGTATACCAACCTCCGACAATGGACTAATTCTAACCTTATTCCATCTGGTGAGCAAGGTAGGAAGTAGTGCCGCTGGGTCTTACAACAACACATCTCAGTGCAGCAGGTATCGTTCTAGTTTGGACAATTCATGGATTGTCAGTCCCGCCTACTTAGATGTCTTGATCGGCTAGCAGTTTAGTGGAGATTCGATGTATGGCTTAACGCCCATGACGTAACAATTAATTGAAATCGTGGAGAAATGCCACAAAAACCACCTGTAATAGGCGCTCATGATATATTGATGGAATCAGCCTGAGCATCAGCTGAGTGCAATAGAAAAAGATCAAGACTTAAGAAACTATAACTGACTAACTATAAAATTGTACAACTAATTCCACCCCATCCTAGTTATGTTAAATCCTATCGTGCATGGATAAAATGAGTGGAGTGGCTTCCATATTTTAGCACACACCAAAATTGCGCTAGCAAACTCTGTAGTGACAGTCTTGACAACCATAGTCGCCACAGATACGATCTCCTGTTTTCCCACGATTTCCAAAATCAAATTTGTACATTATCGAATGTTACAAACAATCGACGAAAGTTTAGAGAAAATTAGGAAACGTCAAACGAGACTTTCTGACAGGTGTAAAACTACGCCATCTCTTAACAAGTTCTAAATTAAAAAACCTGTCCGTCGAAATTCAAACTTAAACTCGACTATGCAACGCGAAACTTCCATAACGGATTTCGAAACATTACACAATCGTCTAATTTGCAACGAAGTAGAATAGGAAGGACGAAATTAAAGAGATGACATTTAAAATTCACCAACAGATGTCGCGCCGTACGCTATGCAAGTGAGAATACACAATGAAATCGTAAATATCCGGTTTCTAACAACAGCACGAGCGGAATTATGTAAGGCGGAAATGTTTGAGAAATCGGAAGCTCTCCTCTAGGTTACACAACGTTTCCCATTTTACGAAATATTACAATTTTATCCTTTTATTTTATTTTATTTTTCTTAAAGAGAAGTAAATTTCTATTTAAAGTTGGCTCCGTTTGCATTTTAGACGGATGTATTTAGTTTTTGTTTTGCGATTTATTGCAGGAAACAATCTCAACACGTCGTAATATAAATTTTACTTATCCTAAATTGTTTCTGTGTGTTCGATTCTCCGCTTACTAGAAACGATGTTTTGTTGTTCTCTTCCTTTTTCGGGCAGAGAGGGCTACGTTTTCTCCTTTTTTTACTTTTCCACTTTCACCTTATTTAGTGGAAGGTTCCAGACGTTCCCGCTGCCGTAAACAAGGAGAATTTACATAAATAGTAGTGTAGGCTTTGCACAAGAGATCGTAGTCCACGTGCGCGCTGCAAAATACCGCCTACTATACTACGCAGCAGTTGGTCGTAAAAATCCGAGTTGGCGATATTTTTCGTTTCTCTAGCTCGTTCCTTTTCTTTTATCGTTTCGTAAATACTCCCTCAAGTTCTGGTCTTATAACGCGAAAAGTGATTCGAAATATTTGCGTGGTAGAATTTGAATTTCCCACCAACATCTGAACGTAACATAATCCAGAAGCACCTAACTAGCTTCTCTTCTCAACTCTGAATATTCAATTATAACTTTAATTATTAAAGTTGGCCAATTAGCGAGTTTATATTAATATATCTCCAGTTGTATATTACAATAATTGTATATCCGCAAAAACAACATTTCAAAGCGGAAACTGTATAGGAACCACAATTAACAAGTTCAGTAACGTACAATCGTTTATACACCGTTTAATTATTTAGATTAATAGTTCGATATGAAACAAATCTTTCGATCATCAAGTTTCCATTATAGAATATTAACAAACTTCGAATTATTGATTTTTGTAACCGCCGCAACTGCAAGAGCTAATTTAGTGTAGCGCTCGAACTTCGTAACTAAACTTCTAATAGTCGAACTATTGTGGACGTCTTTGACAAGATAATAAACACTTGGCTTGCCCTTATTGGAATATATAGTTAATTTCGAGACGCTTGTAGTTATTAATTACCTGTATTACACTGGAAAATAGTTAGGAGAAGATATTGCAATGATGGTTACCTAGTCTGAAATTTGTAATATTTTACCGAGGTCTAACGGTAATAATATTGGCGCAGTCGATAGGATTAATTGGAAACGCCTTGTTTAATTTTTTTTTTTTTGCAATAAAGGAAAACGGTGCGAAAAGTTGAAATTCTTCACAAAGTGTAAATTTGAAAAATTGAAAGCATAAAAAGTGCAGAAAGTGGAAAAAGTTCAAATCGTTTAAAAGTTTAGGTGTCGGATGTGGAGTTCTTCCTTGTCATTATTTCATTTCTTTAAAGTTCTTTCGCTTTTTTGTACCCATTTTTATTATCTGATCGATCCACTTCCTCTTGGTTTGTTAAAAATTCAAACTCTTCAAAAAGTGCAAAATGTTCCAAAAATTGTTGGCAAAGTTCAAAGAAAGTAGAAATATGCCAAAATCAACCAAAAAGAAAAAATAGGAAAGGAGCAAGTTCGAAAAGTTGAAAAAGGTTGCAAAAGGTTACAGAGTGCAGAAAATGTAAAGCTTGCAAAAAGTACAAAAAAAAATGCGAAAAGCTGAAAGGTACAAAATGTATAAAAAGTGTAAAAAATGCAAAACACCTACATAAAAAAAGTGTGGGAGGCCAAACAGTTTAAAAATCGAAATTCAAAACGTACAAAAAGTGCGACAAATATAAAACATGCAAAAAATAGGTAAAAACGTGTGAGAAGTTAAAAAGTTCAAAAATCAAATATCAAAATGTACAAAATTGCGAAAAGTGTAGTAAATGCAAAAAATACATAAAAAGTGCAGGAAGCTAAAAGTTCAAAAATAAAATTTGGAAATCTACAAAAAGTATGAAAGGTATAACAAATGCAAAAAGTACCTGCATAAAAAAGTGCGAGAAGCTAAAAAGTTCGAAAATCAAACTTCAAAAATGTACAAAAAAATGTGAAAAGTGTAAAAAATTTAAAAAGTACATAAAGGTGCGGGCGGCTAAAAAGTTCAGAAATAAAATTTAAAAATGTAAAAAAGTATGAAAAGTATAAAAAAATGCATAAAAAGGTGCGGGAAGGTAAAACGCTCAAAAATCAAATTTCGAAATGTAAAACAATTGGAAAAAAATTCAAAAAATACATAAAACGTGCGGGAAGCTAAAACGTTCAAAAATCAAATTTCGAAATATAAAACAATTGTAAAAAACGCAAAAAATATAAAAATATTGCGGGAAGATAAAAAGTTCAGAAATGAAATTTGAAAATGAAAAAGTATAAAAAATGTAAAAATTACATAAAAAAGTACGGCAAGCTAAAACGTCCAAAAATCAAGTGTCGAAATGTAAAATAATCGTAAAAATTGCAAAAAAATACATAAAACGTGCAGGAAGCTAAAACGTTCAAAAATCAAATTTCGAAATGTAAAACAAAAAAACGTAAAAATTGCAAAAAATAGATAAAACGTGCAGGAAGCTAAAATGTTCAAAAATCAAATTTCGAAATGTAAAATAATTGGAAAAAAAATGCAAAAAATACATAAAACGTGTGGAAGCCAAAACGTTCAAAAATCAAATTTCGAAAAGTAAAACAATTGTAAAAAACGCAAAAATATATAAAAAGTGCAGGAAGATAAAAAGTTTAGGAATCAAATTTTAAAATGTGAAAAAGGATGAAAAGTAAAAAATTGTAAAAAATACATAAAAAAGTGCGGGAAGCTAAAACGTTCAAAAATTAAGTTTCGAAATGTAAAACAATTGTAAAAAACGCAAAAATATATAAAAAGTGCGGGAAGATAAAAAGTTCAGAAATCAAATTTAAAAACGAAAAAGTATGAAAAGTATAAAAAATGTAAAAAATAGATAAAAAAGTGCGGGAAGCTAAAACGTTCAAAAATCAAATTTCGAAATGTACAACAATTGTAAAAAACGCAAAAATATATAAAAAGTGCGGGAAGATAAAAAGTTTAGGAATCAAATTTTAAAATGTGAAAAAGGATGAAAAGTAAAAAATTGTAAAAAATACATAAAAAAGTGCGGGAAGCTAAAACGTTCAAAAATTAAGTTTCGAAATGTAAAACAATTGTAAAAATTGCAAAAAAAAACATAAAACGTGCGGGAAGCTAAAACGCTCAAAAATCAAATTTCGAAATTTAAAACAATTGTAAAAAACGCAAAAATATATAAAAAGTGCGGGAAGATAAAAAGTTCAGGAATCAAATTTCGAAATGTAAAAAATGAAAAAACGTAAAAAATACATAAAAATTGCGGGGAGATAGAAAAGAAATAAATTTAAAAATGAAAAAATGAAAAGTAAAAAAATAAATAGATAAAAAAGTGCGGGAAGCTAAAACGTTCAAAAATCAAATTTCGAAATGTAAAACAATTGTAAAAAACGCAAAAAAATATAAAAAGTGCGGGAAGATAAAAAGTTCAAAAATCAAATTTCGAAAATATAAAAAGGATGAAAAGTAAAAAAATGTAAAAAATATATAAAAAAGTGCGGGAAGATAAAACGTTCAAAAATCAAATTTCGAAATGTAAAACAATTGTAAAAAACGCAAAAAAATATAAAAAGTGCGGGAAGATAAAAAGTTCAAAAATCAAATTTAAAAATGAAAAAAAAAAGTATGAAAAGTAAAAAAATGTAAAAATATATAAAAAGTGCGGGAAGCTAAAACGTTCAAAAATCAAATTTCGAAATGTAAAACAATTGTAAAAACGCAAAAATATATAAAAAGTGCGGGAAGATAAAAAGTTTAGGAATCAAATTTAAAAATGTGAAAAAGTATGAAAAGTAAAAAAATGTAAAAAAATACATAAAAAAGTGCGGGAAGCTAAAACGTTCAAAAATCAAGTTTCGAAATGTAAAACAATTGTAAAAATTGCAAAAAAAATACGTAAAACGTGCGGGAAGATAAAAAGTTCAAAAATCAAATTTCGAAATGTAAAAAAAAAAATGTACATAAAAAAGTGAAGTAAAACGTTCAAAAATCAAATTTCAAAATGTAAAAAATTGTGAAAAATGCAAAAAAATACATAAATAAGTGCGGGAAGCTAAAAAGTTCAAAAATCAAATTTCAAAATGTACAAAAAGTCTGAAAATTAGAAAAATTGCAAAAAATACACAAAAAGTGCGGGAAGCTAAAAAGTTCAAAAATCAAATTTCAAAATGTACAATAAGTGTGAAAAGTATCAAAAATGCAAAAAATACATAAAAAGTGGGGGAAGCAGATATAGAAGCTTAAAAGGTACAAAAGGGCTAAAAGTGTAAAAAATACAACAAGTTCGAAAAAGTTTCAAAATGCTAAAAAAATTCGGGTCAAAATAGGTCAAGCAATGGAAAATGTTAAAAGTTTCTAAAATACTAAACATTCAAACCGTTTAAAAAATGTGTATTCCAAAAGTAAAAAAAAATGCAAAAAGTTCGAATATTTAAAAAAAATTTTAACTTGAAAATGATCTAACCGTTGCAAAACTCAAAATCAAAAGTGTTTGGAAACGTTTAAAAAGATTTAAGCAATTGCAAATATTCGAAAAAGTAGAAACAATTGCATTTTTAACCGGCTTGTTACGAGAAAATTATCACCAATCTGTTCTAGGAAGATATTTTATGGCTAATCATATTTTTGCATGTAAGAAATTGGCGCCCAACCGTATATGGTCTAGCGAATCATGGCTAATAAATCTCTATAGAGTCAAATCGAGAGCAAATCAACGGGCTCATTGAACACCAACATAATTAAACTGATTCTTGTTCGCGTGTAAGAGAGCAATGCATCCATTCCGTCCTATCAAAAATTGCTGCACTGTTATCCCGTTTTGTCGGAAACATTATGTTCCGATCACATTGTCAGGTGTGGTTAGTAATTTTGTCGTTATTGAGGTGTCAGTCACCTGTGATGGATGCCTCCCCATCCTCCCCGAATCTACCCTCAATATACGTGCGGATAGAGATATACATGCATATTCATGATCGGGTAATATTACGATTAGAATGGTTGTCCAGCTAGTAGACGCGAGTTAGTTGGATATCGACGTTTGTGGCTAATATGACGGTCATTAAATTTACTGCGTTCATGTTATTAATTTTCCAAGGGGTGTATAAAATTCCGGCTATACGTTTGAAGCGGGAATATTAAAACGCCGCGGTGTAAGTTATCAAAATTTTATGGGGGAATTTTTATATTGAGTAATAATTTGAAATTATTAAAGTTATTTTTATCCCTCGGTAAGGATATTTTAATACGCTTTTATATGATACTGATTAAAATTATTTTAATAGCGGATTCTGCGATTTCCCCTTCAATTGTATCCTGACGAGTGACGATTCAACGTAGCAGATTCAAACAAGCATATTAGAGCTATTGTTCTTTATTGAATGCGAAACTCGATAAGGGAAATCCATATTCTTCGCTCCTTTTTGAGCAAAATAGGTATGTCTAACCTAATTGGACACGATCCAAACGGCAAACTCAATCGGAACGTCTTCTATTATTCCGATCAATATTACGATGTTGTTTTTCCCATTTGCGGGGAACTCGAAAAGGTACCACCGACCTCCTCTATATCCTCATACTTTTACGTATTTAAATGCACGCGATTATTATTCTCACCCTCTTCCTCCACTCCACTTTCTCTCTCTCTCTCTCTCGTCGTTCTCTAGTATATAGTGCACGTTGAAAACCATCTCTTCAATTAATTAAGTTTGTCGGTTTCCTACGTTTGTCGTCAATAAATGGTGTTTGTGTGAGAAAGAGAGACACACAGAGCGGACAAGTATAGTGCACACAGAACCGAAACGACGAGAAGAATAAACATCCAACGAGCGGAGCAGCAGTTGCATTTTCTCTCCCAATCGAATATGTCGTGGAACGAGGGAAAGGCAATCCAAAACGATGATGACAATTATTTCAGAACGTACCCAGCCAGTTCGTCGCAGTTGAATGTGTAGTTTTAGTTTCGCGAGACGGAGATGGAGTTATATAGTGGTGGAAAAGGAGAACGTCGAGGAAATAGCGGTGATAGTAGTCGCCATTTAGACAAGCAGTTTCTCATAATTACTTTCGCGAATTCATAGATTCCTCTCTGCTGGATCGATGCAGTAGTTTGCACCAGAATTAACCCATTACAACTTCTTAAATTGTATTTTTCTACACCCGTCAATGCAAGCAAATATTTTTTATTTTCTTTAAATATAAGAGTCTCGTCAGGAATTCGAACCATGAACCTTCCACTCACCGGGCGGATGCGCTGCCAGTTGCCCCAACGGAGACATGGTTGTTTCACAAAATTTATAATTTTTTTTATAAAGGCTTTGTTTATTTAAGATGTCATTCAGTACATGAATAGTCCTAGTTTGACAATTCGTCCTTGCGAAACAGGATTAAAAAAAATGGTGCCGTTTTCGATGTGTGGGCCTCGCATTCACTTTGTCAGGGGTGGAATCCATCCTTGCACAACTTCAGGATGATGCTCGTAGTTGGCTGCCTCTATTGCGTGAGACTCTCTCTTCTTCTTCATCTCCTTGAACATCTTCTGGATGAACATGACGATCTAGTCGTTTCCAGACAGCATCATTTACATGACGTTATCCTTCATTTGAAAAGGTGTGATCAGCGTTTTCTTCTGTAGAGTCTAGATATTGACATGCAGCGTCCTCTACTTCGCCCATTCTATCCCCGTGCCTGCTGAAAAATTGTGTGAGACAGTGATTTATCTCACTGTGGTCTCGATTCATCCACTCCATGATGTTGCGGATGAGTCTGTACTCTACCGTACTCTACCTAGCTTTGTCTGTGAACGCTTTAGCTCTCTTGTTTTCTTGTACCAGTAGATCTATCGGTGGTCCTTCTGTTCTCGTCCACGGTTGAACGCAAAGTTCTTGAACCTCACTTCCCCTGAAGTGTGATTGTGTGGGTGGAGTCCCTCAGCTCTGGAGTCTACGATCGCTAAGATGTGATCTTCGTAGGTGTAGGCTTTTTTTATGGATTGTTGATGTTCAGCACTCTGTTTACTCTTACCGTGGGCGGTGGTCGGTCAGGGTCTAGTTCCATTAGGTGTGAGACCAGAGGATTGGCAGTGACAGATCGTCCTTAAGGGATGGGTAAACTCGGAGTTGTTCATTCCTTATGAACCAAGAAGCTCCAACCAGCATCCGAAGGATCTTATTTTGAAGGACCTCTAGCTATGTTTGTCTTCACTAGATTTTACCAACGAAGGGCTCAATATGCAATTATGGGACGCAATAAAGAGGTGTAGATCAACACTTTCAACCTCAAGGATAAAGTAATCCTGGAGCAAAGGAGTCACATGCTTCTGAAAAGTAAGCCTCTGATCCAAGATAACACCCAAATATACGACTGATTGGCTTCAAGTTAGCGCAAGCCGAATTGTTCGTCCTGAATAATGTCTTTGACAAAGATTTCTTCCTTTAATCTACCCAGGACAACAGCTTCAATTATCTTGGTTAAGCACGAGATGAGCGCAATGCGACGATAATTCTGGGGGAATCAAGGATCCACCAGATTCTGGGATGACCACTACTTGAGGAAATTTCCAGATCTTTAGGAAATATTCTAAGCGAAGGATAGAATTGATTAGTCTCACCAGTCTGTCGAGCAAAGAATCAGGGAACTTCGAGAGGGTATTATAAGTTATTTGATCCGAGCCAACGACCTTTCCCTTCTTTTGAGATTGAATAAATTGTTTGACCTCAGCCCTAGAAATCTCGGGGAGAGGTTCACCCTGTAGAGAGGCAAGAGTGGTCAGTGTTTCTTCAACTCGATCCTCAATCTCCTCGTCAGAGTCGTCAAGTTCGGCCTGTGTGTATCCAGATAAGGAATGACCTGCAAGTACTTCAGCTCTTACGAGCGGTTGGTACACCACCCCGTTTGGGTCGTGAAGGGGATGCAAGGAGGTGTTCTTTTGGGCATTGACTTTAAGTGCCCGGGTCTTGCACTAATTTTTGATGTTATCTATGTTTCTTTTTTGCTAGGGGAACTGCATTACGCACAGAATAATAAAAAATCATATCTCTGGTGTCTTATTAATACAACGCTGATGGTACTTAATAGGTTAATTATTATTTTTAAAAGTATATTTCGATAAAAATTACCGAGCAGCGTAATCTTCCATTTACTAGACCAGTAAAAAGTTAACCACCTGATTATACCGTCTCGAAGAAAAGTTTTTGGCGTCCAACGTTAAGAAAACTTAACGGATGAGGAATCCCTCTTTTCTCACACGATCGGGTATAACCGCTGCCATGCCACGCTCCTCTGGTCTCCTTCCTTCTAATTTCTTTCGCAGTTTTCACCGATAAAGTTTTAATAATGACAAACCAGCCGCGTTTAACTTCGCTTAAGTGCATCGCGCGTTTCGACTTCTTGATTAGAGTCAGTAGATCGTGAAGTCTCTCTCTTTCCCTTCTCCGCCGATCTTTAATTTCATTGTTGTATGATCGAAGCTCGTTCGCTACTTCTCGAAATTTCGAAAGCGAGACGAAGAAAGGTGGCTCAGTCGATAGGATGAAATATTGTTGAAAAGAGGAGGGAGAGTGGTTAAAAAGAAAGAAGTTAACCGCACTATCGCTCGACTAAACTTTCAAGGGGGTAACAGGAAGGAGTGGAATTTTGAATAATAATTTTTTCTTGTCTTTTTGACATCCCTCCCCTACTATCGTGATTAACTCTAAAGTCGATATTAAATTTTTAATTATCGAACAACAAATTTCGCTCAATTTCTCCTTTCAAAGACGAAGTTGAAATTTAATAAGGAAGAGCGTCTCTTTAAGGTTGATGCCTGAGGGTGGTGGGCGCCATGAACGAACATACGCACCCATCACTAAGGCGGATCAGATTTTCATGGTATATACGTACCGGCGGCTCAAACGCAATAAGACCCTACGGTTGGAGAGTATTTTCCGAATTAATTATCTTTGCGTGCTCCTCTCCTTTATATAAAGGAGGCAACCCTCTTTTCTCAACGGCGGAAACGCTTAATTCGTTATTAAACATGTCATTAGAGATGAGCGGTAGCGAACATGTTTTCCTTATTTGATACGCAAGACGGGGTCTTGCCGTTCTCTCGTTTTTTGCCTTTTTTTACTTTCTTGGAGACGAGGAAGCTGATGTTTCAAGAGCAGAACTTTTTAATTAAACTAGATGATGAGAGAAGAAAAATGTTGTAATGAGAATCGAAGAGAAATTCGATTGGATATATTATCCTAACTATAATCGGTAGGAATAGAGTTAAAAATTAAAAACACGATACAATGAAATGCTTGAGGGTGCTTCTCGTCTTCATTCTAACGTTTCCGTCATAAATCTCGCTAATAAAGCCCGTTACCGGCACGATCTATTAAACATACAATGTAGTAAGACGATCATAAAAACAGATCTGTGCATGCCTTATCGTAAAACAGACCATTAATCTCAAATTAGCGTCCGGTACAACGCAATGTCCTTTACCCAGAATAACGATACAAGCTCGGCTGATTTTACTGACATTTTTTTTTCCCTCTGTTCCTCTTTCGTCCTTCACTAAGCCCCTTAGCCTACTCCTAACATTGTACTAAACTGCAGTAACGAGAAGTGGAACTAGAACGCCCACTTAAGCTCGTTGGAGTGTAGGCAGTTTGATTCTCTCCTGACATGAATTGGAACTCTAACCGGTTGCTCTTGCAATATAATGAGTAATCTTACGAAGCACACGAGAAGGAGTATTTCTTGCAGGACGTTTTATTGTTATTTTTATTAATTTCATTTAGAAAAATATCGAGACAAATTGTATGAATTGTATGCATGTTTTCCGTTGGTTGGGGCCGATTCCGTGAAGGTCGTGAGGATCTTGTGACGACGATTAGCGAGTAGTGCTGTCAAAAACCACTCGCAATGAAGAAAACATCGAAAAAGTCAAACAAATTCTGCTAGACTCATCGGGATACCGAAAAGCACAGTCTATCGAATTTTGACCAGGAAGATTTAGGCAAACAGAAGGTCTGGATTCCATCAGCCGGAAACGATTTTTTGGGATTCGAAAGGCATCATCTTAATTCATTATTTGGAAGAACCATAATGGGTCAGTATTATGCCAATTTATTGGACCGATTCGACACTGAAATAAAGAGTAAAAGGCCACACCTAGCGAAGAAAAGGATGTTCTTCTTTCATGATAACGCCCCGGTCCACTCATCGGCAATTGCGATAGCAAAGCTCGTTGAATCACGCTAGGAAGTGCTGCTCCATCCACCATATTCACCAGATTTGTCCCCTTGTGACTTTTTTCTTTTTCCAAACATGAAGAAATAGCTTGGTGGAAAGTGGTTCGCGTCTAATGGAAAAGTCGCAGCAGAAACAGAGGCCTATTTTGCAGCGTTCGAAAAATCTTATTAGCTCTTGGGGGTTGGGGGAACAAATATTATCCCATACTCAATGAGTACCATATGGTGTCTAGGTCATATCATTCAGTCTTCTGTTGGTAAGCCAGCAAATGCTAGATCGCCATTTCTGACACTATACTACCGAGATTCAAAAATCTGAAGCACAATAAATTCATTTTACAATCTAACTCTTGATTCCTGTAGATTCAGATAGTCTGGTGCAGGGGACGTGTCCTATCAGCTTCTTCATACATCACTTGTCTGGTGTATCGATCAAGTTGAACCAAGTTAACCTTCTATTCAAGTGCTCTAAATGTTATAGGAGACGAGACAGATCCTCCCTAACAAACCTCTATTGCAGCGCTTGCAACTTTATGAATAAACATCAAATTCTTCGTCTTCTAATATGTAGAAGAGACGTCAAGACATTGTAGATCATCTTCAAAATTTATCCATATCTATTAAAGAATATTTTCCATTTGTTAACAATCGCGAAATTAAAAACTTGTGGATTAAACATCCCATCCTAATTCAGGAAAACCCTATTGACTTTTCAGGTTCAGATTTTACGAAGGTCTTCCTTTGCTCTAAGGTTGGGCAATATGCCTCTAAACCTTTTCATCTCTAATTAGTAGCCCCTTTTCTAGCCACGGAGTTGTTCGGTCTTGTGCTACAGAGGTCCTTCCTCGGCGACTGATCAATCCAACGGTTGTAGGATCCGCCTCGTCTCGACACGAGGTGGCGGTCTGTCAGGATCCAGTTCCCCGAAATGCTGGACCAACGGGTTCTCCGACCTGGCAGCCCTTTCTAGGGTTTTCTTGGCCAGCGCCAGCGCATAGGTTCAAATTATGAAAAATTTCTTCAGTCCAGTCAATCTTATTCTGTTATTAAATACTATTGTGCTCACGGTGAAAGGGGTATAGGGTTATATTATTCCAGCGCTTATCATTATCCTTAACGATCTAACTCAAGGCCGTTTAGAGGTGAACATTTTTTGGTGATAAATACTCAAGGGTTCCTTCATTCTTATGTCTAGTCCAAAGAGTTCCATAGTCTATTTTAATTGGGAAACACTGCTCTATTAGAACAAAACGTTACCTCTAGCTTCATCAAATTGTGATCCAGGTTTTAGATTATCTTCAACATCGCTAATTTCTTCAAATACAAGCTCGATCCTATCGCTTTTACTTAAGTGATTCCACGTAATCTCATCGACTCACGTCCTAACCTAAGTTACCTAACGACAATAAAACTCAAAGCTATTACTGTGGATAATCTCTAACGGTAAACGACCTCGAACTATCCGATTCTTATTTTTTTCTTTGTTCCTCGGTTAAATATTTTTCCACTAAATTCTGAAATCTCATTAGAATAATTCACTTCCCAACCTCCATTCTCCACCACTTCGTTGTTATAGGATATCGATATCCAGAACTTAATTTATGCATCGTCTCCCCCTTATGTTGCCGTAGGTAAAGTTTTCTCATTAAAAACTTTACCTCTCCTACATATATTTAGCCTATACGCTCACCCTATCGGAATGGGGCGAGAGGCCTCCGTCTCGTCCTCGCACCAATATAATGTATATCAAAATTACCACCGAAGAACTTCTTAATCCTAGTTTAGTTGAGTAGTACGCTATCGATGTAGCACGGTCCTTAAACAATCCCTTTTCCACGTTTAATTCTAAGGGTTTAATTCGACCGCCAAACGTCATATTTTAGAAACATGAAGAGGAATCTACTAAAAGGGTGAAAATAGATCTAGTTTTGGGGAGATAACGAGATAGTTGTGGTTGGAATTGTGTCAATCAATCCCATTAATTCATCTATTCAAAAATATCATCTATCTAGACGGAACAATTCCAAAAAAAAAGAAGAACAGAAAACAAAGAACAAGAAACGAAACCGGATTTAATTATGAATGAATAAAGGCGAATCAGTCACTCGTGAGTGAATATCTATGTAAATTATTAAAGCCCAGCAGGGCGAGAGCATCGGGAAAGGTGGCTAGGGCGACAAGGAAGCAGAAGGATGAGGTACATAGGCGACGAGGAGGAGGGAGGAGGGATGGACGCGCGGCGGAACGCGAGGCAAGTGATTCAATCGTTTTGAAATTCAAATCGGGCCAGACATCTTTTATTTTTATCCGGCTGTCTCATCTACTTTGTATTTGGCGTATAGTTCATTGAGTTAGCTCTGGCCTGATGTTCCTGCGATAACCATGCTCGGGATCCATCTCTTCTCTCTCTATATGTGTGTGTTCTATCGTTCGTACGCGTGTGAAGCTTTTATATGCATGCAAATTTTATTTTATGTTGGGTGTTAGGAAAGATAAAGCGAACGCGAATTGATTGTTCTAAAATGGCGTGTTGTTAAATGAGGAGCTTCTATTGTAGAACTAAAGCCTTGCGTGATGAGCTATGATGCTATCTATACGAGCGCATTTATTTTAAGATATTTTTTTAACTTAATTATGAGCTTAAAATAGTTTGAGGATATTTAGGAATTTACAATCGAACGCAGTGGAATTTTGACGCATTTGGACCAAATTCTTTGCACAAACCAACAACAATATAATGAAAGAATTGAAGTTTGTAGAAAGTCATATTTTCGTTTTATATTAGAAAAAAATATATATGTGGGGTGTCCAAGTTACCATGGATTTGGGGCAACTTGGTCACCTTTGGAAATTTCAATGGAATGAACGTTTTTAATGGTATGGATGGCCAAGCTATCCCGGATTCGCTTGGACAAAAATAAAACGAACCTATAGCTACTTATTTCTGCTCGAAATTTCCATAAATAGCCCATATATTAGATTTTTAATAAAGAAAAACGACTAAAAACGTTAAAAAAATGCTTTATTTATAAAAATATTAAACTTTTAAGGTACTGAATACATTTGATCTACTCTTGTCTGCCAAGAAAGTCTTTCCAATTACAAAAACAAACGCCACACTTTGCATCTGTTTCACTTTTCTTTTGTCTTTCACTTTTTTGCCTAGGCTAAATTGGAGGGGATTTCTTCTTAATTTTTTTAATTCCGACTACACAACATGATCCTGGGCTGGTCTACAAGGTCTACAGAGATAGTTACAATATATTGATCTGTGTCATTCGTGAGGGCCACGTTACTATCTTCATCTCTGGCCAAATTTTTACCGGACTGAATTTTCTTGCCCCTTTTTTTCTTTGGTTTTGTTTCACTGTTAATTCCTCTGTGTTCTCTCAGAAGATCAACGAATGATGCACCAAGAGATCTTCTAATGGTGTCTCGATCATCTGGTGTTGATCCATCTAGAATCCTTTTTCAAACCTCGTTTGCATTAGGTGGATAAAGCCCAGTCGCTCGAAATCCAGATATCAAGTTTTGGCAATTTTCAGATTTATAGACGACCATGGGAGGCAGTAGATCCCTCTTCGCATTTCCGCACACCATAATGCTAATAGAGATGCGAGAGTGGCTCCGTACCCTTTCAACCCTTTCTGTGTTTCTGGGGACCACCACCTTTTGTGCCCCAGAATCATCTGCATCGTTTAGAGCATCATTAATATTGGTTGAAAAAATTAAAATGTCTTCACGGTCGACGGATGATCCGGACCTCTTTATCTCCGATGCCAGGCGAATAGACAGCCTGCTTCTCTGGATAAATGAATCCAGAAAATCTTCTCCTGGACTGTTGTCTTTGAAGATTTTAACTGTTTTCCCTTGTTTGTCTAGGTATTTTGCGATGACCGTCCTCACATCCAGCCTCGTTAATTGGAATCCCCCAATTAGTCACCACTCCAAGGGTCTCAGATATATTGCGTTCTTCCTCGGATGAAAGCACTCTTCTGCTCCAGAATTTTTCCCAAGAATCGTACGACCCAAAGTTATCCCAGGTACTTAATACGTTTCCGCAGCTAATTTAGTCTTGGTAGGGCTTTGCCCCGGGTGTTCTCTGGTAGTGTCTCACCATTTTCAGTTGCTAGTTACCTGAAACAAACGATAGGGACCTGAAAATCCAACTGAAAAAAAAACCGTAGAAAAAATATAAACCAAAATAAAAATTACGTCATTGATTCAAAAGTTACCCCGGGGTGTTGTCGTATCGGGTAGAAATCCATATCAAGCGTGCGCCAGTTGAAATGATGCATTGACAACCGTAAATAATTACTTTTTCCAAAACAACTTGTACGTGAATGTCAATGCAGTAATATGCTCATAAAACAATAGGTAAGATCACACTCGTCAATAAAACAAGTTTGACAAAAAAGTTGATCTACATAGCAGTCTGTAGTCAGATGAACCACATCGATCAGCAGATTTGGCGCCATTTTGGTTGCTCTCCATAATGTAGGAAAGTATCCAATTCTGAAACTATCTATTCACTAGAAGCAAAACTCTCATTGTACTGTTTCCACGTATGAAGTTTTTGAAAGATGACCTTGTTGCAAAGGTTGTAATCCTGGCCTTCCATGTACCACCATTTAAAAGGTTTCCAAAGACTGACTGAGGACAGTCTTTAGAAACCTTTAATAATGAGTCCTTTCGTTTTAATTTTAATCACTTTTGATAACAAAAGAATATCTTACTTAATGACCTGTATCAAAGAAAAATAACATTTTAAAATACCAATACTGCTTTGACTCAATTTTTTTTGTAAAAAAAAACATCAATATTATTTCTGCAGCCAGGTTTACTAACCGCAGCATAAATATTTATATGCCGCAGTTCATCGATAATATTCATGGAACCATCAAGCTGTAACAATAGTTTTCAATTTTGTCGTTTTAGATGATGCACCAATTGAATTTTGTATTATCGAACAACAACGACCAGTCAAAATAAACGGTTCATGTTCGCGTAGTGATATCGGAGAGGCGCACATATGTTTTCGTTTCATCGCAATCGTCCAATACATTCCGCAATTTCTCGCCTCGGGTGTTTTAGATCGAAATGTAACGTCGCATTCATCGAACAAGTTTAAAACATTAAAGAAGCCCCCGTTGTCACAGATCGAAATTCAACAATTAGAGGGTGTTCCGATACTCCGAAACCTCTCGTTGCGATTATACCGCCCAACGTTAGCCACCGCCATCCCCCTCTATATTGCGTTATCCGTCAAAGGTTCATGTATCATGATGGATTAGTGCCTTAATATCCATTAATTTATTGTTTACGATGCGAACTTGATACCAGTAGCGGCGGCGCACTCTACGTGTATGTGATGGTGGTGCTTGATGGCGTGGCCATTGCTGTTTTGTTGTGTCGCGGATATAAATTTTATGTGCGTCGTTTGGTAATTTCGTCCACCCCCGCACTACACCCCTTCCCACCCTTTTTAGCGTTGTAGAACTTGTTTTAATAATACCGAACCTCTCTATACGTACATGACGGGGTTCTGTCGATAATGGAGGTTGTGTAGCGGTGAGAGCTCGTACGCAGAGCTTGAACGACCCGGAGTTTAGATAATAAAATTGCAATGTTGCTACGTATTACAGCGTTGCATGGTGATATTTATGTTTGAGCTTTACTGATTAGTGACCGCTTAATTAGGGAAAATAGTTCCGAGAGAGAATTGTTTAATGGTGCAAATCGTTGAAATATAAGGATTGGATTCAAACTAAAGCGACAGTCCGTTTTAAATCTCCCACAAGATTGATTGCAATATCATTTCGGACCTCACACGACTAAATCGTGCCGCCCATATTGCAGTAGGTTCTCAGAAAATGGTCAGGGCGTCATATATATATATATATCCACTACAGTTGTTGCACATCTAATGCTGAACGATTCCAAAGTCTACAGATGATTGATAACGTACCACTACGTCATAAGAAAACTAACTTGGCTAGCAGCCAGTCCTCTTCTACCCATTCCAATCATCTCGAATGTATAAAATTCTTCTCGCGCGGCTCCATCAAAACTATTTGATTGATGTGCATTTTGCTTTATTAAAGCTATCGGTTTGTGTTTTTGTTACCTCCTCCTTCCACCTTTCTATTTCGATACGCTTTAGCGCCGGAACGGTCGTAGATCATAACGCCGTTTCCTCAATTCGTCATCAATCGAATATCGATCAATTCTAACATTAACGGGTGTTTTACCAAAACCGATATTACTCTCATTATTGCATCTGACACGCATTATAGTTTAGAACTAATTCAATATTCCCTTTTTATGTTAAACAATATTGGACATTATTCACACCATCCCGATTGAAGCGAAACACGTGAACACCGTGTACTGGACACCCTCGATACTGATTAATGTGACAATTATATTGCTATTGGCGCCCTTTTATCGATACGTTCCGCTACAATAATTCAATTCGGATTTAAATTTATGGAGATATAGAGGTCGACATGCAAATAGATTTAAATGTTTCGGTGTTAAGACTGAATTCACATCTACCTACCTTGCATAAAAAGTTAAATAGTAAAATTTTAGTGAGCCGTTTCCTTTACAAACTCCCGCACCAATCGCTCGTAGAAACTTGTAAATTCCATCTTCATCTTACTATATTATTGGCATCCAGGATGCTGTCAAAATTTATTAAATCCACCCGTCTCTCATACTCGATATATAAGTTTTTAGTAAAATGACGTCGTAGTATATCCTATAAGGGTTGCGCTAGCGCATGTCGACGTCTCTTTTACGATTATTTCCGCGCCTTCAGCTTCAATTTTTATCTTTATGTTCGAACAACGTGACGACATCTATATTTTCGGATGGAAGTACGACGTACACATCGGTTGTAACCGAGCAAAGTTGCACACGATTGTTTTTTTTCCTTCTCTCTCTCCTGTTTTATTTTATGTATGTAGGCGAAGAAAACGACGTTACGATATGTTATCGACAAAGTGCCGATGAAGTCGTAATCTTTCGACTATTAGCCGATGTCAAAATGCGGAAATTTAAGGTTAAATTACCCTTTAGATACGTCCCCAGGCGGTAATAGGGTTTACAATGGATCGTACGGAGTCTAAAGGACGCGAATTGAGTGTCAGAAATTGTGGAAGATGTAAAAACAAAGCTGAAATATTAATGAAACTGTGAAGATCGGACTCAGTTTTATATCGCTATGATAATGACATTACTTTGTTTGTTTTGCTATTATATTGTCGAGAAGCTTCTTTTATATCGAAAGTTATGATTAATTCTTGTGATAGAAGCACTCTAAGCAGTTATTTGGATTAGTTTTGGCAAGACTGTCTCTGCACGAGAACTAATTTGCCTATCAAATTGAAAAATCCTGCTCCGCGAAGAGAATCTCCTCTAGTAACAAAAGAAATTGCACTAACCACCTCTCTGGGCACTTAGGGCGTCTCTTTCATCGATGATAACTATGACAAGAAACAAAATAGTTCGTTTGTTACAGAATTTCTACACTGTAAAGGCAACCGTGGTAACTAGATGCCCACAAGGGGAAGGGGGAGGGGGACGGTGTTGTCACCTTTGCTATGTTACTGGATGACCTTATTACTCACAGGAATCTGAGTGTTGAATAATAAACTCTCCATACTAAAGAACAATTCTATATTCGGTAAAACATCAGTATAACTTGAATTTCCACTTCGATTTAAACCGCTTCAAAGGGGGAAGGTGGAGGGGGAGTGTTGTTGCTATCCTGTTAGTGGATGACCTTATTACTAACAGGGATCTTAACCGATCACTAAGTGTTGAATAAACACATGCATTACATGGAGCCTAATAAATAATTCTGTATTCGGTAAAACATCAGTATAACTTGATTTTCCACTTCGATTTAAACCGCTTCAAACTTAAATTCGAATGCTTGATATTACAACGTCAACCTACTCAAAATAATTATCCACCCAACCAATCCGACAATCGAATTACTTAACTTCGAACCATCGATTTTATTATTAATCCCTACTTGCTAAAACTTCCACCACCTTCAATTAATACGACTTGTCACAGTTACAACAATAACAGACGTATCCTAGTATCGACCCCGCAGCAGGACTAGCTACTTATACTCAGCGGAAATGGAAGAGACGATCGTAGGGGGGTGGAGATGGTGTGGAACGATTCGCAACTGTGCAACTCTAGATAGTCGCATGGGGTGCGTCCCAATCAGTAATCCTCGAAACTATGTAGACTTCGATGAAACTTAGTTATGTACCTGTGGTGTTAGTACACGAAGTTAAAGTTTCTCTTCCCCTCCTCCACCTTCCCTCCCTCTTAAACTAAATCATAGTAGGCGAAGAAAACGGTTGTTGGTTTCTCCTAGTCGACTGGTTCCTTTCCATATTCAAGCGAGAACTCCCACACCATTCCTATTTTGATTGTAATTCGCGAGAGCTCCGCCAATTAGTTTTTATATTTATCAAGTTTACCGCCCTGGTTTCATTTATTCGGTGTAGCTATTAATTAGAAAGTTCCGGGTATAACTTCCGGTTGTTAAATTATAATTGCTGGATAGAGTTTAGTATCGTTTTCTTTATTTATTCGAGGTAATTTTCTTTATTGGTGATTAATGTTAACTATCCATGAATTACTGCACCGGCTAACTAATCTAGGGTAATCATATCGGGTGAGGTTCTTGCTCCGCATACAAGCGTACGTTTCCCGACTAGTACACATGTTCGCATACGCTCATAGAGTGGTCGCGTTGGCTTGAATCCGCAATTAATATCGAATATATATCATCGCTAGGGGTCATCCATATCTCGAACCTGGTTTCCTTCCGGCGAAAGCACATTTCCTCTCCTCCTAGTAAGTACTAGGATACCACATCCCACGCTATTTATCTAGAAATATTGATTCATGTCTACGTTTATCCGTTAGAGTTACACACTTAGAACAAGGAAGAAAAATAATTAAAACATAATTGTCTTTAAGCTTGTGTGTTCCTCCTGAATATTTGGGTCAATACACTGAGGACAAATGATAGTGGAATGCTCTTTATAGACGATTCTGCGGCATGACATGAATTCTATTTTTGCTCCTTCCACAACAATAGCACCTTCCTCGTATTTTTGCTGGTGGTTCTTCATCTTAATGCTCTACGGCAATAGCTTTGTATCTCTCCAGGAACAGTTTCACATCTAATGGTAATGTTTGTATTGTAACCCTTTCTGAAAGGTGGGGTCTCATCAAAGACAACGTTAACTCCTTTAGAAAAATCCTTCTGTATTTTTGAGGATTGTTGATGTTTTGTCTTTCAAAAGGTCATTGGCCAATGGATAACTTGTGTACCAATTATCGCATGTTAAGTTTTGGTTTTTACCTTTCCAGTCTTGCAGTAAACGATGGACAATGTCAGGTGGTTGATTTGATTCATTGTACGGTCCTGTGGCTGAATACCACAATAAGACTCTAAATTTGTAACATAAAATGTCTGCTCATCACATAATACAAATACTTTTTAGCCATACTTTGCAGGTTTACTAGGAATATATTTCAGAAAGCTGCATCTACCTCTGAAAGGTATTAAAATTTCGTCTATTGTAACCTCTTCTCCCAAAAAAGTAGTTGTTAGTGGAGTTCTCTACAAAACGATCTATTGTAACTCGAATTACAGCAAGTTTATCGGTTGCCTTGCAATCCATTTTACTATTTTTGTCGTCAAATCTTAGAGCGGCAAGGAAAATTAAAAATATTTCTCTAAATATTTCTGAGCCTGTTCCATCTTGAGTCCACAATTCTAGAAATGTGTGTGGTTTTGTTTCTTCCTGCAAGTAGCAATAAGCCAATAAATGCCTCTTAATGCTTCTTAAAAGTGTACAGATGAAGACATTTGCCTGTTTACCACCCGACAGCACATATTTAACACATCTTCTATAATATGAAAGTTATATAAAATTGTTTTCAAGATCGTCAAAATCTACAGGGGAATCAGAACTTCATCGATAACTGATTAACTAGTTTCGAAAGTGCAACTAATGATTTAACGAGAGGGACCTTAACATGTCTTAAAGATGCCTTCTTCTATTTAAAATTCAAAACCAGATAGGTAGGCACCATTTTCCTAGCTACCTTTTTATCGCTGCAAATGTTTTCTATACTTTGAATACACACATTTACTCTTGAAGTTGGTAAATTTGAATGCTGAAACGTTTGCTTTCTTCTAAATCTAGTCTATAGATTTCGCGTCTCTCTCTTTTCATATCTAAATCCAAAACCGCAGCTTCCAACTCAGCTTCTAGTTCTGCTTGCGCTAAAAATTTTCAACTATGGAATTGGAGGATTTTGTCGAAGTTGAAATGCAAGGATCAAGTGGATCATATGTGGAAATTTGAAATTGCTTTCCATGCTGCTGGAACAGAAAGGAGGGTACATCAAGCACCCATGTTTCGTGTGCTAATGGAGCAGTCAAAATAGAGCTGGATAAAATGATAGTGGATGAGGAGATCTGGGTTGAAGATTGCGGCAAAGAACATCATGATAATATAAGAGTTTGTGATGAAACAGTTTATATATATTGTCAAGGGTGTCGTCACTAAAAAAATTTCGAATGCACTTCTTTCGTTGATAATATTTCTTGCACACTGCCTTAGTGGCTCAGGAAGAATTTTTACAATATTCTTACTCGAAGTTTCGCTAAACTTACTAACCACTTGACTTTTATACCACTTTGTTATTTTATCTTTCTCAATGAAATAGTCGTCTTGCTATTGCTTTTTGATTTTTCACTACGATCACTATCGATCTCTTCGGCTAAACTGCTAAACTTTCTAACATTTAGTTCCATTTTCGATTCAGTGTCATGATCACGTTCTTCTATAATTTCTTCTTTTGATGAACTATCCAACTTTCCCCCAATTTCGTCCTCAGCTTTCTCTTCGAATAACGGCCGAGCCAGAACATCAAGTTCATTTTATGTCAGACGTTTAGGGTTTAGGGTTAAACCTGGCAAAATTTAACTTTACAACTATAAAGCAAGTAGTGTACCTCAGAGGTCGATTTTAGCCCCCACATTTTGGAGCATCTTATACGATGATGTGCTTCGAGTGTTGTAGAATTATAACAATTCATATCCTGTAAATTTTAAGCGATATCAACGAAGAATTTAATTAATATCCTTCCGAACAAACAGCATCTTTCACTGGATATTTTCACGATACGCTAGATACGGTCAACGGCACTCAATTAGCATTCAAGTCCGTGAGTAAACATTCACAGGGGTGGCTAATGGATTTGATGGCCCAAGCCTGATTGGACTTAATTAGTTGCCATCTCCCCCTCCCCAATCGCCACGTATGTCTACATTTATACGATCCGCGTTGATTATTCGATAGCATTAACGTGGATGCGATATTACACGCGTCTCCTAGATATAAATTCCACTCTCCCCCACCCAAAAAAATCGAAGTAAATAAATCATCATCGTCTGTTGCTTTTTAAACCGAGGTAACTAAAAATCTCTTTTTATTTTTCGAAAGCGGTAGTCCCGTACGGCCTTTCAGATTTAATTTTCCGCATAATAAACACCTTAACACGTCGAAACCTCCGCAGAGGCGTCAACCCCTCTCGTCCCAAAAAAAAAAAAAAAACCTCTACGACCCGAGTCTCTCCACAACACAACACAACAGGAGGATACCTTCACTTTTTCATCCACCTCGAGGGTGAAACAAAGCACGGCGCAACATCCCGACGTGGAGAACCGCAACCGACACGCAGTCAGTGGCGTACGGTCCATCATATAATAAATAGCATCATAAGACCCTCTCGGAACCTGAATTTTTACTACGTTCAGGGATGGATGCGAGGAGGTGGAGGAGCCTTTATAAGACGTGTTTCCTTTCCCTTTTCGCCTTACAGGCTTTGCCACTTTGGCCGCCGTTGTTTTTCGGGTTAAATAATGGGATCTGTCATTTTAGATTACTACCACCCTACGCTGTACTGCGGCATAGGAAATCTGCCACCACGCACTTCTTAGAGATCTTCCTTCCCATCGCCTTGTCTCTACTCTAACTTACTACACATAGGTATTATATTATATACGTGTATGTATACGTATATATATATATACGTATCAAAGTGACGTCCTGCCATGAAAATAATGCGGTAAAATTGGCATCCGCGGTAAAGTGGCATCCGATATATGGATGCCAACTTGTTTTCTATGAAAAAAATTTTTGATGAACTGTTCTAAGCGTCATTTATGCGTAGAATGAAAACCAGCTGGATGGACATTTTACCGTTATATGCATATTTTTATACATAGTAGTGCCTGAGTATATGGACCAGAGGGCAATCTAGTCGAAGTTGTATATACTTGGGCAGAGGTGCTATACAGGGCGCGTACAAGCTGGAACATGTGGAAATTTGTCGGAATTATGAACATGTCGGGGAATAACCGATAGAATTCCTACTGTTATTTCGAAGTTGATATAATCCAACGTATTTTATTTGCGTAACTATTATAGAAACGCGTATTTGCATCTCAACTTTTATATTTTAAATAAAATGTCTTAATTTTTATTAATGATTTATATTGTCGAGACGGTTCTAAGGTTAGTTTTTTAAATAAATGGTGCCACTAAAATCAACCCGTTTTGAATTGTATATTTTGTAAAAACATTGACAAATGCAAACTATTTTTCGAAAAAGTTTATACATATATAAATTTAGACTTTTAAGTAATTATTTAGGAAAGTATATTATTGCATTACCTGCGTTATTATAAATTTTATAGAACTATAGTGGATGCTCAGAGAACATTTTTTCAAACTTTGTTATCCGGTAACGTAATAGTATATTATGCAATGAGGATTTAATGATAGCTATTAAGACAAGAGTATGAAAATTATAATACAAGGCGAAGCCGAGTATTGTAATGAATACGAGTGTCTTAATAGCCATTAAATGCGAGTTGCATACACTATTTTTCCTACGACCCCATAATATACGTATTTCTTTAATTTTTACTATATTTAAATAGATACAGAGAACTGTCGAGTTTAATTAATTTTTATATCTGCCAGATATGTAGTCACGGCCATATTGAATATTGGAATGTCGCATTCTTATTGGACATAAACTTGTATCGTAATGAAAAATCTATATTCCTATTGGATATAAGTAAATTTGTATCATAATGAAAATCTGTATCGTAATGGACATCATTAAAGTACAGGTTCAGTATATCTAATAATATGTACAATTAAAGTGTGGGAGTAGAAAAACGCTCTTTTTAAATGGCACGCTATGCTTTCCTTACTTTTATTGCATTGTAAATTAAAAAGTAATGATTGCTACTCTACAACTAAATGTTGTAGGAGTAGTACGTTGTAGTAATTGAAAATCGATTTCGACATTTCTAGATATTCAATGCAATTAATTAAAGAAACTCATAATTTCTGATGGCCCAAACTTGGATGCACACTGGTATTTGTAGTGAAAATACTAGACGTCCAGAATTATATTTCTTCGCACAATAGCTTTCTCTTTTACGCCAATAGGTCTTAGATAACTTGTAACTAGTTTAGTTTAGATAGGTATTTTGTTACAGGATAAACATATACTATCCCAATTTTTCAATAAAAATGCCATAAGGGGTAACAAAAACGCAGCAATGTATTTAAAAATTATAAGATATACAGGATGGGGTGCTACATTGGCCTCGGTTGATATACAATAAATGGTAACATATTTAAAATGTTTTTGGAGCATATGTAAGTCCATTGGGAGCACATTCTAAAATTATTTTGAAATATTTAGGGTGCTCCAAAAGGAAGTTACACATTAAAGTTATCAAAATTTAAATGGAACACCATGCATATTATTGCATATTTTTGACATGTTATGATGATGATGATTCGACGTGATTGAATAATTTCAAGCATTAATTTTGTTTAATTTATTCTTGAAAAGTAGGCAGTGGTGCATTGGACGTTGCTTCATATTTATTGGAAACCAGACAAAAATTAACAAATACATATGTCTTATTACTACACATTTTTACCATAAACTTAATACAAAATAAAACAAAGAAACAAATGATTCAAATATCACTCAATGGATGTCCGCCATTTTCAATACATAAATAAATACTTGGTTGAAATGTTTTTATATTGGTAGGTGTTGTTTGTGGCACATATATTGTACAAAATTAATTTTCATACATCTCCACAAAAAGATCTAGACTCATTAGGTCTGGGGAGCTTGCAGGTCAGGTCTGTGAATCACCACGTCCTTTTATCTATTAGGGTATTGTCTATCTAATTAACTTAAAAAAAGGAGCACCATCTAGTTGTAGCCGCATCTTTTGTGGGATATTCAGAGGTACGTTTTCCAAAAGTACGGGTAAAACTGTTGTAACAAATAAACATGGAATGTTTGTACCACATACGTAGCGGGAGATATTTCGAGCGTTATCGCGTTTGCGATTGGCCAACTAGCCGTATGTATGCTAGCAGCCTTGAATTGCGACTTAATATGTAATCGTATCGTGCATAAACATTCCACGGTATGTTAGCTCGCTCAACCATCCAATGTAGATTAATTTATCCATTGAAAATGACGGACATCAATTTGAGCGATATTTGAATCATTAATTTCTTTGTTTTCTTTTGTAATATGATTATGGTGACAATTTGTATGTGATAAGACGTGTATTGGTTAAATTTTGTTTGTTTTCGCATAAATATGAGGCAACGTCCAATACGATACTGCCTACTTTTCAATAATAAATTAAACAAAATTAATGCCTGAAATTATTGTCATCATGTCAAAGTTACCTCGATTTAACCAAATTTTTAATACATAATCGCCAATTAAAACACTAAATTGACTTTTACAAGAGAGATACACATTTAAAAGAGAAATCATTTAAAAACCAATTACTTATCTTAGATATAGGATGTTTAATTTAAAATAAGAAAGTTATTGAGCATTAATGGTAGCTACAGTTAGAGGTAAGATTTTAACCAGCTTGTATAATTTTTGGAAAACATCTTCATTTTAGCATTAGATGTAATGGTTGTGCTAATGAAATAATACTACTTGAAACACGTAACTTAAATACGTACGCTAGGTACTCATTCTAAATATTGATCTACATTTTCAAAAATTGTCAATATCTCAGAAACTGTTGAACCTAGATATAAGGAATATCACAGTAACTTGCCTTTATTTAATCTGCGTTATCGAAATATGTAATACTTATGGTATTGCGTTTAAATTTCGACAACTTTCATGCGTAAGTTTTTTTGGAACACCCTGTATATTTCAAAATCATTTTAGAACGTGCTCCCAATGGACTTGTTTTTTAAAGTTTATAATAATGTTATTTTGCGATAGATAGTTATCTAAAATCTGTATTTGCATGCATTTTAAATAGTCTGCAACTGTCAATTTTTGTAACAAATGCAATAATTCAAAAAAGGCTAATTTTAGAGTTTTAAATTTGTCTCAGCAATACAAATTTATAATCAAAATTAGAATATATAGTTGAAAGAAGGAAGTTGCATTGTAATGGGGAGAAGCAGAAATCTAAAGTTATTCTAAATGGAAAGAACATAGCCCGAAATTATTACTTGAAAATTTAAAATTGCAATTTTTGTTACTTCTGCTCTATATTTTTTAATCAACAACATACCCTGTTTACAAAATGACGTTTATTATTTGTCACATCCAGCCGAAGCCAACATAATCGAAATTTTAAATTCAACCGTAGCATACTGTTATAAGAGTAGACGGGGGATTCACCGAACGCGAGTGGCTGTTACTTTAGCCGCTATACTAGTTGATGCCAATATGACCGCTATATGAATGGTTAAATACATTGAAAGTATATTGAAGGATGTCGATTTGTATTATTGCGAACGGGATGCCAATATGTACGTGAGCTATATATATATATATATATATATATATACGAGGTTTTTTTTTGCGTTGGAACCCAACGTGAGTTATATTTTGGAGAGGAACGAGGATGCGGAAATAGCACCGTCTTCCTCGGAAACAACGGAAACTTACAAATTTCCTTCAAATTTAATGCCTTATTATTTATTTAAAAGTTTCTTCGTTACGCTTCCCTGAAGGAAAGGGGAGTTTGAGGATTTGGGGGCGAAGCTACGCTTCTTCTTTTTTTGTTCGTAGCGGTTCCATTACCGCGAAACGCAAGGCTGAAACCAAGGGAATATAAATATAGACGTGAAGTAGTACGAAGGATGATGGAAAGGGAATGCTATTACATATATATGTCTACGAATGTAAGTCAATATTTAAAGAATGTCTACTGTCTGTACGTTGGGTTCCATATAGAAATTGATCTTTGAAGATGTGTGTGCGCGTAATAATTTATTTAAAAAGTTTTTCGCTGAGGTGAGGGGGGGATTATATACAGGGTTATTCACAGAATTGGTTCGTTAGTACTTTTTGTTGTCACAGAAATTTTAAAAATCTGAAAACTTGAGGAAGAATGAGTCCTGGACCAAAGTGTTTGACAGCTGATAAGGTTCAGATCTTTATATCTATCCTACAATGTTATTATGATATCTAATCGTTCACCGTCAAATAAAAAAATAACTTGAATTTCGCCAACAATAATTGACAACTGTGAGTCTAGGTCTGAGGTAAAAGATATGTTAATTTTGCAAACAAATGTCTGATAGACATTTCGAATCGGGGAACCAGGCCAACCAATAATCGTATGGAGCTTTGACGAACCACAGGAGCAAATGTTTGATTAAAATGGATTCTAGGTCGCTGAGAAAATCCTTGTGCCACCAAACGAGCTTTTCGTTTTTCCAAAGTGCCATCCGCATTGTATTTGTCTCTCAGCACAATTTGGCTCCCTATTACTTATTTGCCTTTGCACAAGTTCCCATGTATTGTTTCTAAGAATCGATTTCATTTTGTACTGCCATCGCTTTGTACCATTCATTCACATTAGGTCCTATTATGGCCTGCTTCAAAGGAAGAAAGGTCTCAATTAAACTTGTTTCATCCAACTTCACCTTGAATTCTTTTCGAGGTCTTCCCCTGGATCCAGTTCTTATTAAATTAGGTCTCCTCCTAACTTTTCTGGTGATCTTTTCAGGTCTTCTTTCTAATTCTCCTTTCTTGTTATTTTCATCAGCCGTTATATCTTCCGCGTCAAGCGTATCTAGATGGTCTTCTAGAACGATATCGATAAATCGATTTTATTTTCACTTGGTACCTAAACTCAATAGCCTTTTCACTCTTCAACGTAACCTACAAAATTTCCTTCCTTGGCTTTGGGATCAAACTTTCCTCGCCAGATATGTCTGTTCAAGATGAAAACTTTACAAATTCTTTAAAATGACTGACGTCCGGATTTCTTCCGATCCACGCTTCATATGGAGTAATTCAATCAAGACTTTTTATTGGCCAGCGACTTCTAATATAATTCGCTGTAGTTAGAGCTTCAGCCCAAAAAGAAGGAGGTAATCTCGATTCTTCCGTTCTGGTTTGGTACCGTTATCAGATTGCAAGCATTAGAGGTAAACTTGGTGCAACTGGAGACCTATTGTGCCCTTATGCTGCTTTAGTCCTCTCAACCAGGTTACATCCAGACAAAAAAGCTATTATCTAATCGATCAACTGCTTCTCTTTATCCGTTGTTGGGCAGTCGACAAGGAGATGGACCGGAGTTGCCCCCCCACTCCCACAGTTTCTGTACTTGGGAGAGCTTACTTCGTGATTATTTTCTCGACTCGAAGCTTCAATATTTGGAGTGGTGCCAAGTTTTGTAAGTTCTAAAAGATACACACGTATTATAAGATATTAGAAAAAAATACATCGTACCCTTTATCATTTCCTCGCGAAACTCTATGATTGGCATCTTGTTGATCTAAAGAACAATTTTATTAGAGGGGAAGTAGCGGCTATCGTAGAATTAGTGGGGTTGGCTGCTAACCCCACAAACTCTACGATCATCAATAATTTTGTAGTAAAAGTTGGCGGTCACCATTTCCGGTAAACATTTTGTGTTGAGCATAAGGACATCTCTCTCATCCTTCCATTTTTCTACAAAATTACCAATATTGCTTTCTTGTGCAATCATTTCTCCACGTTTTAATGTTGCCTGCAAAATATACGTACGAAGAGTTCAAATTATGTAGGTGTTTCAAGCAATTTATGTGCCAAATCTACTGATGTGTAATAATTGTCGCCTATATTCATTCGGTATTTAGTAAGTCTTTGCTTAAATTCAAAACAATCTGCGATGAGATGGAATGGTTTTCTGAAACCTCTTGTTCTCTTCCACAGTAGACTTTCAGGTCATATAAATAACCTCCATCTAAACACAGCTTGAAAAACTCAAGTCTCTGCCATACCAGGAAGTGCATTCCAATAAGAACAATGCCTAGCAGCAAGTTCAGAGCTGACAAAGGCTTTGGTGCTAGGAATGGTGGAAGAGATCACCAGGACAAAGACAGGCAAATGAGTTCTTGAAGGAACAGAAGCCTGCGTTGACTGAAGACCTCCTGAGTAAAGACAGGAAGACTGTCAAAGTGATAGTTGACAGGTCATTGCAGATTGAATAGGCATATGTTTAATATTGGCCTGGCAGGTGATGCTCTCTGCAGATTCTGCCAAGAGGAAGAAGAAACCCCAGTTCATGTTTTGTGCCACTACAGGACTAGGACAAAGGTCATGGTAAAACAGATTCGCATGTCATCCCACTCCTAACCTAACCTAACCTAATCTAAGGCTTTAATGATCCCACACGTCGGTTTTGGACCCGTAAATGGTCGTTCGCTGACACCTCTTGCTGGTTTGTCCGCTATTTTATTGCCTCTGATTCCAGAATGGCTTGGCCGAGCTTCCTTCGGAATCAAACCTGACAACCTGTACTGCACTTTGAACAGCCTGACTGCTAGATAAGATTTCTACTGATTCGTTTACGTGCGCAGGCCTGGAAGGCGGATTTTTTTTATATAATCAGGGATGCTGACTCTATATTACTTATCCTCATCTATTCTCGTTTCTACACTACCGAATTCATCCGATTAGCGTGTTTAAATGTACGATCCCTTCCCATAAAGGTCAGCACTTTGGGACAAGATTATTAATTGACATAATCGCGATATCGTTGCCATTACGGAGATGTGGCTTCATGAAAACATCGATAGTCGTGTGGTCGATATCGAGTTCGTAGTTTTAACAAGAAGAATCTTCGAACTCTAAAGCCGTAAACGTCTAATAATGACTGAAAATTACTCTTTTCCGACATGGCATGATTTGGTAACAAATTTGGTCAAAAATGTTCCTGAGGTAGATTACGGTTACATTGAAAAGTTCAATTCTGTATACAGGGTTTGCACTCACATGCAAAATATGCGTCGAATCGGACGTGAGGAAAAATTGCGAACTGTTTTATGGCTTCCACGGGATTATATTGATGCATTTTTTCCCCATCTCATATACGCTACAATAGCTCCAGTTCCTGTCTACCTACATCGACCTTATTTGCTTTCTCTCGGCTCTCTCGGCGCCCAACGTACCAACAGTCACCGTTCAGTTGATACTACAGACTGAGGGAGCATTGTGTTCGTCAGGCCACCGTATTACTCCATCTCAGGTTTTATTGTGGAACGTGCTTTTGGCGCGGACGTCCGACTGGGCGTAAATTACAACCTTACATCTCTTGATGATAGACCTCACGTTTCATAAAACGAAACGGACGTGTATTGAGGTTAAATTTTGGGTTAGGGGGCATTCCCTCTTTAATATAACTACGTGCGTTAGGAGGCATCTACGGAATTGAAAAGGGAAGGTTTAAAAATGCAAAAGTTTGATGCGAGACAAAGCACTCGCGTCTTGACCAACTTTTTCCCCCTTAAATTTTTTAGAAAAACGACAACTTCACCGGACAAAATATGAAAATAAAATACGACGAAAAAAAGGGAATTTATAAAATATTTACGCAATCTAAAAGGAGAAAAATTCATCCTCCCCCAAACCGGTTCGTTTCCGACCGTACTACTAAGTAAAAAAAGAACCTACGGCTGGAAAAGATGTCTAAAAGATCGGAGGGTATCCCTCTTCCCACCATAGCATCACCCATTAAAAAGGAGAAAAACGGTGAACTAATTATTTTTCGAAAAGGAGCAGAGGAAAAATGGAAAATGGGCATAATGCGAACTCACGATCTCCCTCTTAAACATGTTTACCGTCGAATTTCCTCGGATATGCTTTTATTTCTTTCTCTCTACTTATCCCCATGCGCTTTAAATAAAGGGAGCACAAAAAATGAGAGGAGCCGTAACGGCGAAGAGGTTGGGAATTGTTTTGCCCGCATGCCAAGAGGTTCGAAGTGGATTTAGGATTTTCTAAAAATTTTTTTTTTGCATGCCCTCCTAAATTAAAGATTAAATTTAACGTAATGCGGATGTATATATATATATCAAAGAAATACTCAATTTAATAATGTTTTTCCTGTCGGGGAAGGTGGGGCAAGACGGGGTTCGGGGGCAAGATGGAAACACAGTTGTATTTCCAAAAAAAGAGAAACATCTGTTGGGTAATAGTACAACTAACATCCTTACATGCCATAACGAAAGTCTTCTAAAGTGGGAATCTTTCTTTATAATAACGACAAAGATATTACTAAGACGGGGACGTCCCCATCTTGCACAGTCGATTGTTTTATGCACCAATGTGCTTTGGGTGTTTAAAAAATATTTCACTACTTTCTGCAGGACATAGTGGTTGGAAGTTGGTTGGAAGAAAACATGCAACATGCAGTTGCTTCTGTCCTTGAAGGTCGTTTGGGGTACAGGAGAGCAGCCAGCCGATATAGGGTTCCACAAACGACCTTAGAAAAGAAGGTACGAGAAGCTCGTCAGCTGGCTGAACAAGAACCTCATCATCTTAAAAAACCACGATATTTTCTATGGAGGAAGAGCTTTTATAGTGTTCAGTGGGTTAAAAAATTACGAAAAAGTAACCTGGGGGAAAATTCGAAAAATACACGAAAAGATTGGATAATGGGATATGTGGCAAATCATCCGGACTTGTTAATTAGAAAACATGAATCTACCAGTGTGGCAAGATCCATGGGTTTTAACACCATACTGGTGGGACAGTTTTTTGATTTGCTTGAAAAAGTTTTGGATAAATATAAATTTAGAGCACATCAAATCTGGAACTGTGACAAAATTTGTAGATTTAGTAGGAGCCTCTAAAGATTCACCAATTTTATTGTTGCTGGATGCACACCACACTCATACTAGAAATATAAAGCTAATAGATTATGCAAGAGAACATGGGGTTGGTGGTAACCATGTTTAAAATAGCCAAGCTTTTCGGTAATGCCTTCATTAAAGCTGCTAATATGTCTACAGCAAACAAATTGGGAATTGACCTTGCGATAGAACAGTTTTTTTTTCGGAAGCTGACGTTGTAGCAGTTGAAGCAACAAACATAGCCGACCTTACAGAACAAACTAATGAACAGACACCACCAACCATCGAGGCTGGATGTTCACACTGGACAACACCGGAAGAGTTACCAAATGCAGAAACTTCATCTTCGAACCTTGAATCTTCAGCTCTTTCATTATGCTCTCTAGAAGACATAATGGTTATTCCTCATGTTGGAAACGCAGTACCACAATCTTGACTAGCACTCCATAGAAAGATCAATTACAAGAAGAAATTGAAAATAAAGCAGTTCAAGAATCACAAAAGGAAGCTTAGAAAAAATTTGAAGGTAGCCAAAAATGCTGAGAAAAACCGAAAATAGAAAAACAAGAACAAATAAAGGAAAAAGGAAAACAGACGTTAAATAAATTAAGTAAAACGACAAATTTTTGGCAAACGTTCTTCCTTTGACGAAGAAGATGAAGCACTATGTCTTTACTATCTTCGAAAGGATTCTAAGGATACCAAAGGAAAACCCCCACCTTCCTCTACTAGAAAATACAATTATTAAAAAAAAGGTCTTTTCCCCAATCAGAAATCTAGGGAAGTAAAGGGGGAGGGGGTACCTACGTAAAACGGTGAAGCTCTAACGCGTTTGAATTACGATTGTCTCCGCTAAGTGATTTTAATGGTGACATAAAACCATAGCTAGGCGAGCGAATCGTGAGACACCAAGACAAACGGGAAGCAAGAAAGACGTTTAATCTTGTCGAGGCAATACTACAGATAGAGCTTGGTGCCCGTGCTCACTGGATATAATAAACGATTGTTTAGCTTAGGTAGGACTGAATTGGAAACATAAATTTTGCGAGAGCCAGTTAATTAAATGGGGACTTGATAGCTGATAAAGATCTATTTGTAATGGATATTCAACAGAGAGGGGTGTGGCGAAAGGGGGGAGGGTGTATAATAGGTGTTCAGCTATAAATCCGTTAGAATAATTGTTGAACGAGAACACAATACTAATTATATTCTTCTCTTTTGTTGTTATAGTAAATTGGGTCTTTCTATCTCAGTCGCGGATAACATCCCCTCACCGACAAATTCAAATTAAAATCGAATCGCACAATTCCCCGAATTCGCTACGTATTAAACACGTAACATTAGATTTTATATTCGCAGACGATAATATCGCCCTCTCGTTTTCGAAATAAAAAATAAACTGAGCTAACTGAAACAAAAAAAGAAGAAAGAGAACGAGATGGAGAAGTAGGAGGTGAGGTGAAAACGCAAAACAAGCCAAATAAACATCGAAAACATTTTAATGCATCTAGCTTCGCAGCGACGGTATTATACAAGAGCTAAGGGAGTGAACCGTGAAGCAGAGATAACATCGGTCCTCCCTTTTTCGACGAACAAAAAACTCATTCCCCGTTAGAGAACGGAACATAATGAAATGATGTGAGATGCTTATCTGTACCGTTTTCTTGGAAGCACCCCCTGATACTGCAGTGTTACAATTTAAATGAGATGGTATAGTCTACGATGAGTGGTACAATAGGATGGGGACGACAATTTCATTTAAAGAAAACATCAAAATACTCTCGAGAAGTACCTTCTCGCTTTCGAAGTGAGGTGGTTATCTCTTTCGTTTTATAACGTGTCGATTTCTTTTTTTTTTTTTTTGACTTGTAATTACAACGGAGAGACTGTTCCAGTTAATATATTCGATATATTGAAACTTTATATCTAGAATGGAAAGGAGGTCATCCACACTCACATGACTTAGCCTTTTAATATATCACTTTTAGTAATGGCTTCCAGTCTGCTCAGCTAGATGAGCAGGTCACTAAGATCATAGGAGTTTAATGAAATGGGCTTCCTTTCAAAGCCTCGACGATGAGCAACAACAATTCCCCAAAATTTCAATACAACATTCTTTGTACAATACAAACAGTACCTCAAAAAGAGGAGGAGGAGCAAGGTCTGAGTGTTTTCAAATGTGGTTCCACTCAACGTTGCCAGAGCCTGTTTGTTGTCTGTTTCAGTGTCATGTTTCATCACGTTTGTCATTATGACGACAGTTGGGAGAAGTCCAACCTGATGCAACCTAATCATATATTCAGTTTGATAATCTATGCTTGAGCATCACTAACACACTCACGACAGATCATTCTTTTTGCAATGTTTTCCTGTCCTCCTTCCCACCCCCTCCCCCGATGAAAATCTTCCCTTTTTTTATTTTATTTTTTTCTTGTTCAAAGTCGTGTGACAAATTGGTGTTTGCTTTCTACAATGCAAAAACTTTCTAAGAATTCGAAATCAAAACTCCTTTTTGCAAATTTGAAAATTTTGACTATTGTTTCGAAGTTCACCCTCTCTTTGATTTTGAATATTTGAAACAAAATTTAACACGAGAAGAAGCTACTGAGATTTGTTGACGTCTGCTGCTGAGGTCGTGTTGGAAAGTGTTTGCCTTCTACAATGCAACAACTTTCTAGGATTTTGAGATCAGAACCCCTTTTTGAACATTTTTAAATGTTGAGTATTGGTTCGAAGTCCACCCTCTCTTTGATTTTGAATCTTTGAAACAAAATTTAAAGCTGCTGAGGTTTGTTCAGGTCTGCTGCTGACGTCGTATTATAAAGTGTTTGCCTTCTACAATGCAACAACTTTCTAAGATTTCGAAATCAGGACACCTTTTTGAAAATTTGAAAATTTCGACTATTGTTTCGAAGTCCACCCTCTCTTTGATTTTGAATCTTTGAAACAAAATTTAAAACGAGAAGAAGCTACTGAGATTTGTTGACGTCTGCTGCTGAGGTCGTGTTAGAAAGTGTTTGCCTTCTACAATGCAACAACTTTCTAGGATTTTGAGATTAGAACACTTTTTTGAAAATTTTTAAATGTTGAGTATTGTTTCGAAGTCCACCCCCTCTTTGATTTTTAATCTTTGAAACAAAATTTAAAACGAAAAGAAGCTACTGAGATTTGTTGACGTCTGCTGCTGAGGTCGTGTGACTAAGTGTTTGCCTTCTACAATGCAACAGCTTTCTAAGATTTCGAAATCAAAACCCCTTTTTCAAAGTTTAAAGATTTGAAAATTTAGTCCACCGCCGATTTGTTATTCGATTTTGTATCTTTGAAACAAAATTTAAAACGAGAAGAAGCTGCTGAGGTTCATCCGCTCTCAGAGCTCCCGATCCAGTCTAAGACTTTTGATAAACTGCAATAACTGTGATGATTTGAAAAATGGCATCTCTTCTACGTCTATGACGGCAATTCCGAGAGAATTGACTCGAGTTTCCATGATAGCCATGCAGTCAATTGCCTGCCAGGTGTTCTGGGTTTTCCTCCTCCACCCCGCAGAACCTGGAGTCGCTATTCTGTTTTAGATCTATTCTTGTGATGTGTGCCCCGATGCGTAGCCTGTTTCTACTTAGTTCTAGCAAGATTTTTGTCTCAGACCAGGAAGGTTCTCCCAGAGGAATACTCTGAGGCTGTCCTCTTTATCTTTGAGTTCTTTTTTGTAGGTGCTCATGCATGGTAATACCTTTTTTATTATTTAAAAAGCTGAAACTATATATACTATAACATATTTGACACAATAATATGATAATGAAAAGTAACCTCTTATAACCTTGCATTTTCTGACGTAGTGATCTAGAAATATTATTAAATATTCATAATAATAGCCTTCCTGAAAAGTGTGTTGCTGTGCGCTGAAAACGCGATCTACCACCCTCGCAAATCACCGTTGAGGGACTGAGATTGTCCTGAAGTCTGCAGGTGCTTGATGCGAAGCCGACGTTTCGTCAGCACTTCACCATGATCACCTCCAGATTCCTAAAGACGCGATGGGCTCTGGCCCTCCTTTTGTATATCTGAAAAGCTCTCTAAGCTTGAAGGTTAAAATTCAAATTTAAACGGTGTTTCCTCCCTGTTTCGTAACCAACGCCCAACTGCACAGAGACCTCGCCAGTCCAACCTTGTACAAGTTTGCGTTGACGCTAGGTAGAAGTATCTTGGAGAGAGTTGCTCGACCAGCAGAACCCTTTGGTTCAGCACCTTGAGGAGCTGGGCCCAGATAGATCTCCATCTCGCGTCTTTACCAGGTACATTATTGAAGCAGACGCTTGACAGCTGCCATAATCGAGCTCTGAAACCACGACATAGCTGAGGCGCAACTGTGACAGTGAGTCCGGTGCCCAGATAGTAGCCATGCTGAAGAAATATGAAGGTGCAGAAACTTAATAGTCCAGCCTTAGTCAAAATAAACTGGACTGTTTCCCGTTGCTGGTAAGGAAGCCTTGACCAGGGCTTCTTTCCCCCATTACCCCCCATGACATAAAATAACCAAACCTTTTTCTTGAAATTTTCACACTACTAGTCATCAATTGCTCTGCTGTAAACTTCCCTACCTTCGGTTAAACCTTAACGCTGTAAAACTGGTCGAATCGTTTCTTTGAAATCTAAAATCTAAAAAATATAAAGTCTAATAGTTTAAAATTTTATTTCATCAAGTTCTCTATATATTGACCGAAACGAACATATGAGATCCCTTCACCTCGATCTAACTCCAAGAGTTGTTCCGAGAAACCCGTTCATTTGCGGCCACGACTCGAAAGGGAGCGCATACAACTTCCAACTCTAGATAGTCTATTTTTATGCAATAGTAGCACACTCTAATGCTGCAGCGGAGCATATCGCGTTTAATTAGGTTTTTGTTTGCCATACGCGCCGAGATGAAATTGTAAAATTATTTCCAGAGAGGAATAATTAGACGCGGACGAGGAGAAAAATGATATTGCATTACTCTGACCCCACAGTTTAATTAAAATTTAGAACGATCCCATCTGAATCTTTATTGCCCCCACGTTGGTAAAGTGCTCTTTATTCTTCCCTTTTTTTTTAAAGCTAGAAGGTATATAAATGTCTAAATCTGTCCTTTCCTATGATACCGACTGAGCATCTACGAAACCTTTCCACCGCAAACGCCGAATGTGCAATTTACAAAACCCGAAATCACTTTTACACACATACCAGGACTCCCTATCTATCCATCTCCCTCGAAACGTTAGCCAAAACAAATACTCTCATCCACGACTTGAGATGGACATCTACCTAACCTTAAATAATGAAACAAGGATAGCCATCTACTACTGCTAGGCATCCAGCGTTAAGGGTGTGCGGAGAAGGTCCGATCCCGGAATGTCCGGATATCTGAATAAACATGACGTCATTATCGACGGGTATACAGCGCCATCTATACACCCTACGAATATTAGCATACAGATTAAGATGTCCCACAGCGTTAGAATATCATCCTGATGGAGTCGTACTACCACATACATACGTTCACCCGTAGATTATATGTATAAATGATGTTTTTATAATGAAAAATTTTAAAAGATAGATTATGACTCTCCCTCTCCCCCCTCACTCCAACGTGAGTAATAAATAACCCCTCATTTATTAGAACTGCACGCCACTGTCCGATACTAAATTTCATTTTCCCCGTCTAGAAAAGTTGGTCTCCTTATTCACGCGGAGCGCAAGATATATATCCTTTCTGCAAGACGTGAACGTGAGCCTCGGATGCTACGTGCAGCAAGTGTATTCTTCCCAATTCTAGCTATGTTATATATACCGTACCCCTGAGGAAGAGCGCCATATTAATCACTACTAGGTGTTAGCTAGTTTTATTACGACAATCTGTCTGTGCACGGGTTCGAGTAGTTTCAACAGCTTCGCACTACTGTTTTAGTACGTAATGGTAGTCTGGTGCATCGTCCTGCTTCAACGGGTTATCCTTCAGGGAGTAAGGGTGGGACGGGAAAGGTTGTGTTTAATTAAAAATGCCCCGAGAAGAAGGATAAAGATAATTAACAACTGCCTAATTAAAGTGGATACCTTTCTAGATTGCGAATTTATGAGGTCGTAGGGGTTTCCCCCTTTTTTTTAAATTCTAAACCAGGAAGTGTCATAATTTTAAATTTAATACTATCTAGACGGTTCAACCTTTTGATTATCCACATCTGAAACGCAGTCGGAAATGCAACTCGACTGAAAGAGGAAGTGGTGGCCAAAATAGAGGAAAAAAAGGACAATTACGATTACTCGGCGAACACGACGAAAGCGAACCGGCTCCCGAGTCCCGTGGATTTTTAACAAAGAAAACTTGAACCTGATTCGGCGATACTTTACCAAAAGAATAGTTCCAGTAATGAACTTGGGCGAGGGCCGTCGTCTGTGCTAGGCACACAAGACGCTCACCAGGCATCGGCATCGCACTACGACTTGGGAATATAAAGAAAAGTTTCTGGTGTGTACCTAAGTGAAAGAACGAATACGAGTATATTGTTGGGAAGAGGGGTTCGGAATTCCTACTTGAACACAAAGTTAGATGGAATGGTGTGTGTATGGTGAGGTGAATGCCTCTGTACTGTACATATACGATGTCGAGATCGACTATTATGAAGTCCAATCCAGTGACGTGTATCAAATATAGGTGTGAAAGAGGAGAAGAAGTTTAAATAAATTAAAAATTTCTGAGCAGAAGCAAAACAAGCTGATCCTCAAGCTCATCTATTGATGAAAGTTTTTGATAGGCCTAAAGGGGCTTATTTCACTCTTCAGTATTCCAAGTATTCCGCTTCAGAACTGAAAGAAATTGAAATCATTCAGACCATTTGTCATTATTTTAGATTTTGGTGTTGTCAGAATCCATCTAAAAAAACGTTGAGGTCCCTGCAAAATAAAATACTAAAGCTTGAGGAGGCTGAAAAGATTTCGTCTCTTCTTCAATATGCATCACAATTGGCACTCGATTGACCTTGAACATTTTTAGACTTGCTGTGATCTGAGGACTAACACTAGCAGGCCATGAAAGAATCTCACAAGGTCAGAAATGCAGAAGTAAACCTGACAATTCTATCAAAAAATATAAGATCACTAAAATTGCGGTACGACCAGGTTGTATCTACGAATGTAATAGTAATCACAGGAACAGAATTCTTCGGGACATCCCAGAATAGAGACCGAAATCACAAACCCTATCTTTGAAATGGGCTGTGATACGATGATTTCCTTCGACAAATGCTCCTAGATTGGGATGAGTGGAGAGTCAAACAGAAACCTGGGATTCGAAACCTCCTACCGGCTAGCCAGGCCTCCTTAAATATATTAACATCATATGAGATAACCTTGAAACTAGCTGGGGACTGCTTGGAAAAGCTACAAAGCCTCGACAAACACAACAAAATCAAGGGTTCAGAAATAACATTTATTGGACGCAAACCAGGCTTGGCGATAACCAAGACTGCAATACGCGGTGCAGTGGCTGAGTGGATCACAAAAGCAGAACGTGAGCAGCACCATATGAATCTGATCTCAAAAAAAGAACCAGATACACTGAAACAACGTTGAAGGGAAGATGCACAGCAAACAGATGATGGGACAGCAATTAAGGCATTTAGCAGCAGATGTGCAGGCTTTCTAGAAGAGTGATAAGTTTAGTAGCAGGACACGGACAGGTGGAGGAGACAGCCTATCACATTGTCATTGAATGCCTTGTAATCGAAGTGGCGAAGGCAAAACCTTTTTGGGAGAACGAAAGGAGACCCACTCAGTTAGGGACCTGTTCAGATTAGTGGAGAGGGCTGCCGTGTTAGAGTGGGTGATTTGAATACGCAGACGTGGCACAATAAGTCTGAAAGCTGCGGTACCTTACCGCTGAGCATGGGTCTCGTTTAAGGGGAAAAAATGGAAATGTCGGTAAAAGATTCGCCACACAAGCTATTAGACCTAATTAAAGAGATTAACCTATTTATCTAAAGAAATTCATTAAGCATGGAATAATACAATAGGCCATAAGCCGTGGTGTTAATGGGATGATGGAAACACTTGACTCGTGCGTAGTAATAAAAACAAAACAACCACAATAGTCCCTATAGAATGTGGGTTGTTATTGTTTTTAAACAAACTTTTCACTCAAATTTTTCCAGCTGCAACCTCGTCTTATGATTCCTGATTTTTACAAATTTTGAAGTTGGTTCCATAACCCACTCACCAAAGATAAGCAAATTAAAAAGAAAAGAGAAACAAAGAGGTTTCTGAGGAGAGACCTGGAGAGGTTGGATAACCTATTTGTGATTCCAGCCTCATACCATCCTGGAATTGGAAATATCGACAAAATGAAGAGATATCCTAAATTGGCACACTAATATGTGGAGATATTGCCTTCGCGGACGATCTAGCACTTATATAGAACACAAATGTATGCTTAGACCAGATCAGTACATGGATGAGGCAGCACGAGCTAAGCTTGGCACCCGACAAATCAGAAGCCATCATAATGAAAGGAGGAAGAAAAAGAGACAAGGCGTTTTTTTTACTCTGGGGGAGTACGGCTAGTGCCCGCAAAAACACCCAGTACTTGGGTGTAATGCTAGACGAGAGAGAGACCTTATTTTGGTACTTGGTAACCGTAACCGTACTATAAAGACTGCCAAGGAAAAAACTCTGGTTGAGTGACAAAAGAGATGGGATGAAGAGATGGATAGAGCCCAGTGGACAAATCGTCTGATTAAAGACATCCGTGCCTGGATAACTTGCCAACATCGAAATAATTTGCTTGATACTGCAGAACACACTGCCTTTGACTGCGATCGATGGAAGGAAAACAGAAGAATAGCACAAGCAGGAATTGGGCATGATATCACCCCAGAAACATTAATCCCATTGATGATGGAGTCGATAGAGAATTGGCAAATCATACATAATATGATTTCATCGATCATGAAGTGTAAGGAAATCGACGAGAGAAAGAGACAGCAAAGGGCACAGATGTAATGACTGATAGTGTACACACTAGAGACGGGGGAAACGGGAGGGACGATTGAGACAGCTGACGGTGTGCGATGATATATCTCCAAATGGTTACGGATACCGCTAAGAGTGTGACGTGAGTACAGTCAGTACAAATGCAGACCCTATGTTATTCCTTAAATTCAATCATGACAAATCTTTTTTCTTTTTGCCAACAGACACCCATGCAATCATCGGTATAATGCGTAACATTAAAACCAAAAACTCTAAAGGCTACGACGATATCTCCGCACAAATCTTACTTTTATTACCACCCCAAGCTCTAAATTTCCTGGTTGAGTTAATTAATCTTTCATTTTTAAACTCTGTTTTTCCATCTTGTCTAAAGCTCGCAAGAATCACGCCAATACATAAGGGTGGAAATGGCTTCATATTATCGGATTATAGACCTATCACTGTTCTCTCAACCCTGTCAAAGATATATGAGAAGGTTGTTGATCTGAGAGTTAGAAGATTTTTGGAGGCTGAAGGTTTGCTTTCTTGCTGCCAGTACGGCTTTAGGCCTGGAGTGTCAACTAGTGACGCCCTTTTTAACTTTCTCTATCACGTCTTCGAGAAAATTAACCAAAAACAAATAACGGCTACGGTGTTTTGCGACTTATCTAAAGCATTTGATTGTGTTCCCCATTCACTTCTACTTAGAAAACTTGAAAGGTACGGCTTTAGGGGCAAAGTAAACGACTGGTTCCGCTCATATTTGGCGAACCGTCGCCAATTTGTAAGGCTGCGGGTTGGTGGTAATAGCGTAGATTCAACACTTGGCAGGATAGTGTGTGGTGTGCCGCAGGGCTCGGTGCTTGGACCTACGTTATTTTTAATATTCATTAACGACCTGGCACATGTGGCTCGTCAGTCTAACACGATTCTCTTCGCCGACGATACATCACTGACTTGGCATGCTTCGGAGTGTGGCGTTTTGGAAGAACAAATCAACGCCGACATCTCTAGAGTTTGTGAGTGGTTTAAAGCTAATGAACTTATTCTCAACGCTAGCAAAACTAAATTATTCATTTACAAACAACGTACCAGCCTTAATATGGTGATTGTCGACTAATGTTAAATTCTTAGGTGTTACCGTGGATACTGGCTTGGGGTGGACCGAGCATGTCCAGCTGTTGTCGAGGAGTTTGTCATTGTTTCCTATTTGATTTACAGTAACAGGGCGTCCTGGATGTTGTTGCATCCATTTTTGAACTTCTGAAGAGTAATACGTGCTAAGTGGCGCCATGAAACTCACGTCTAGCGGTTGCAATCTATGAGTGGTGTGCGGTGGAGAGCATAGCAGTATAACGTTGTTAGCTCTCGCTTTTTCAATTACGTCCAAGTTTTTCGTATGAGTCGAATGACCATCCAAGAGTAAGAGAACGGGCTTTTCTCTGGAGGGCTTGGCAAACTCTATAAACTTACAGAACCAATCTGTAAAGATCTCTTTTTTGCATCCAACCTGATGAATGATAATATGCCATGCTTCCTGGTGGAGCGTCATCCAAAAGCTCCGGCTTTGCTCTTGTTCTTGGAAAAATGAATGCTGGCGGCATAAACACTCCAGGGGCACTCATGCAAATTTCCACTGTAACAAGAACACCACGTTCAGCTGATGATATACAGCCAAGCTTGCTTTTTCCCACACTACTGTCATTCTGCCGGTTTCGTCCACGTTATAAATACGTTCGGCAGGAATCTTATCTTTGTAGAGCACATCAGAGAGGAGCTTAAAATATTTCTGAACAGCAGGTCTATTAAACCCCATGGCTCTCGCAAGCGATGTTGGCTCAGGAGTGCGCAGCTTGATGTTTGGATGTCTACTTAGAAAACCATCCAAGTGATTTCGTTCTGCTAATTCAAACGCCAAACTTCTCAAGTCATTCAGTGTGAATCCAAATAATCGTGCCTCCATAAACAAAATATATTGCGCTAGCTCTTCTTCTTGTCCTGGAGAGAATGTTGGTGTGTGACGGCCCAACTTTTTCTTCGATGACTCTTCGCGGTTAAGCTGTGCTTGTCTTATTTTTTTAATTATAGCTTCAAGAGCTGTACGAGGCACTTCGAACTGTTTAGAAGCCTTTAGATATCCCATTCTATCCTCTAATACTTCCTCCACAGCGTGGTGCATGTTTTCTGCATTCCAGGGATTGCCTTTGGGTTTTTCTTTTATACTTCCCCATTTTGAATTACACATGAATTTATAAAATATATTTTTGTTGAGTTATATCAATAGATATAAAAGAAGTTGGGTAATACGGGATAGTATCCTGTTTTAGACGACCGCATGGTATCCCGTTTTACCCAACTGTGCATTTTAAAACCTGCATTTCATTACCTTACCTACTCTAGTCAGAACTAAAATATTTAACATCAAACGAACACCAAACAAAATAGTACACTTTTTTCGTTGCATGTCTTTTCTCTCACAGACTTGCAATAACTTCACCAGGTGGTTTGCAACACTGAATAATAGATCGTATGATTCTAATTTAATATCCAGCAGGTAGATGGCTCTACTCGTTATTGAGAAAACCGCGGTATCCCGTTTTACCCGACCATCCCGTTTTACCCGACTCTCCTATTGTTTATTGGCAATAAATATATTCTATTCTATTCTATTCTATTCTATTCTATTCTATTCTATTCTATTCTATTCTATTCTATTCTATTCTATTCTATTCTATTCTATTCTATTCTATTCTATTCTATTCTATTCTATTCTATTCTACCGAACAACCATTTTAATTGTAAATCCAGGATTTGTTTCGCGTCTTTAACTTGCTCGGAATACGTTGGGCGCCATATTCATTTGCAAGTGGATATGAGAGGAGGAACATGTAAATTGAACTTGACCATCTTTCCAAATTCAAAAAAATTGTTCGAAACGTGCAAAAACAATAAACAATTGCATCAACTTAATAGCATAAACAAAATAGATCTTTCAATAGAAACGACTGTTACGTAACTTTTCCCTCGGCTTTGTGCCCGCAAAATTTGCTCTTTCCTCCCTAAACGACTAGAACAACGTTGCACTGGGAGTAAATTTTGTGCGGTTTCTACTGTTACACCGACGCGAACCCCGGTAGCCGTACGTCGACCGAAACCCCACGCGCAAAGCCCCCATTTTGTATGTGCCATTAATTTAACGGTATGGAGTTGTACGTCGAGCAGTTGTACGGGCTCGCGGCCTCCGTGATTGTGAAATCTACCACCGTATCCCTTCCTAATTAACTGCAAAATATGTTTCAAAAGCGATATGTGTGTAAGGTATCTTATACCACAAATTTTCCTCATTGATTTCTTTTTTTTTTTTATATATCGAGTACCTACCGCAATTTAGCATGCATCTACGACATTTACGCTTCAACTAAAATCAGTACTAATATCGAGAGAGGAAATTCTTCGGAGAAAAGCTCGTTATTAAAATTATTCAAGCGTTTTGCCTTTCCTTTTCTTTATGAATGTAACGGAGCGGGGTCTTTAACGGAAACCGACCAACCAAAGCTTGTACTTGCCTCGTCTCCGTTGTGTAACTCCGGTATCGAGCAGTTCAAATATATATTAGCCCGGAAACGTAATCGGATTTCAAATAATTGGTACGGTGCTACATCAAACGGCTATTGAAACTTAATACTGATAAATGCCTTGTTTCAAACACGATGAATCTTCCTAATTATGCTTTATAATTACGTATTGCAGTTGTGTTCGTGCTATATAGCGTGCAATTCCGGTTTGTTTCGATACCGTAAAGTTTATTCCAGAATACAAGTATAGTGACGGGTATAAATGTTGTCTCCCTTACATATCGACGACTAACGTTGGGCGCCATATCCTTTTTTCCATATAAAAGGTGGGAAACGAGACGAGTATAATTTAATTAAAACAACGATCGAACCGTAATAGAAGCAGCTTCCGTTCACTACGAGAATACACTTTGACTTGATCGTCTTTACTATACACCATCGGACGGGACATCCTTCGAAGTTCGCTTGTTACGGAGAAACCTTTTACTTGCATAATGCGCCCTCTTCACGGATGCTATCCTCTTCCTTTTATCGTCCTGCCGGAGTTAACTGCGAAATTTAATTGGGTGGAAAACAAAATCGAATCTATCTCGTTCTCTCCGATTCACCACGACTAACGTATGTAGTTAATTATACTACGATAGTTGCTGGATGAACAATAATTGGGTTGGGATTTTATCTGTCACCATTTAATGTGTTTTGAAAGCTGACGAGTCGACCTTATCCAACTCTAGTGTGTTTAATCCTGTTGAAAGGTGCACCAAAATGTTGAAACAAGCTTTAAAAATGGTCTTTTCAACTAAATCGTTATGGACAAGGCCAGCAACAAGCTCAGCACTGCGCAAGCAAAACACTGGGCTCTAGATCCAGTAAACGTCGAAAAACAGGCTCCTGACGAAGCTGTCGTGTCATGGCTAACGATCTGCGCACACATGCGACTGTTATACGATACCACAGCAGTGGTGGAGGGGTCTCGACTTAATTGGACGAATCGAATAAAAATCTAAATCTAGGTGACGTGGCTGGATAGAGGACCAGTCTTTCTGGAAAACCGCGCCACCTTCTGGAGTAGCCAGCCTTACGTCAATACTAGGAGCATCCTTTCCCCATGCTCGTGGGAACAATATTGGAACCTACAGAAATAAATACAAAAAAAAAAAACAAAAGAATCTGTAGAACCTCAAGGAGAAGGCGAAAGCATGTGGTCTCAGCGATGAACCGGATGGAAATTATTAAGTTAAAGCTTTCTGGAGCGCAGAAACGGAACCAGGTTATAGAAGCTGCAATAGCTGCTGGAGAGTCTATAAGAGCAAGAAAGCAAAGGATCAACCATCGCAGAAAGTAAGGCGAGCCTGGTGCAGAAACTATAAGGGTCATATTTATAGTCCGTGCTTGAGGTTGTGTCGATGCTTGAGCACGCGATTTTGACAGATTTCTACTGACATTTACGTCAAAATCGAGTGCTCAATCATCGACACAACCTCAAGCACGAACTATAAATATGACCCTTAATGTTCTTCCAATAAAAACATTTAGTACATCTAGTAAGCTACTTTCTCCCATCCTGCTCTGGTAAGTGGTCCATAGAATCAAATTGAACAGCCTCAGAGGGCTTAACCTCACTACGTCTCTTTCAAATAACGTTTTCCGCGTTAGACAGAGTTGTTGCTTTTTGATGAAATCGTCTGGCCATTCTAGATGAAAATGCAAAACAATCAAGACTCTTTTTCTCTAGAAAAGTGGATAGTGTCATTTTGCGACATTTTAAACTAGGTTTCGGCTGTTCACATACATTCTGTAATGGCCTGATGAGTCAAGTCTGTTCATCTCCACATATTGATGTGCCAAGTTTGGATATCTCTTCATTTTATCCATATTTCCAATTCCAGGATGGTATGAGGGTAAAATCACAGATCGGTTATCCAACCATTGAGTCGCTCATCAGAAACCTCTTTGTTTCTTTTTCTTTCTAATTTGCTTATCTATGGTGAGTGGGGGTTATGGAACCGACTTCAAAGTTTGTAAAAATCAGAAATCATAAATCGAGGATCCTGCTAGAAGCATTTGAGTGAAAAATTTGTTTAAAAACAATAACAAAGTGAGACAGGCAGTCTAGCGATAGTTTTTACTTAAAGACAAAAGTCAAAAAAATAAGGTGGACATACTAGGAAACTACGATCCCCACAATACAGGAGCTGCATTTCTATTTTTTCTGTAGTTCAAGTCACCCACTCTAATACGGTAGTCCCCTCCACTAATCTGTACAGGTCCCTAACCGAGTGGGTAAGGTATATCTCTGGGTCCTCTTTCCTTCTCCCAGATAGGTTTTTGCCTTCGGCATTTCCATTACAAGGCATTCAAAGACAATGTGATAGGCTGTCTGCTCCACCTGTGTCCCTGTCCTGTTAGCAGACTCATCAATCTTCTTGAAAGCCTGCACATCTGCTGCTAAATGCCTTGATGGCTGCCCCATCATCTGTTTGCTGTGTATCTGGGCTTCAACGTTGTTCCAGTGTATCTGGTGGTCTGCTTTTTTGATCGATTCAGCCACTGCACCAGGCTATCGCAGTCTTGATTATCGCTAGACATGGTTTGGGTCCAGTAAATGTTATTCCTGAACCATTGATATTGTTGTCTTAGGCGAGGGTTTTTAGCTTTTCCAAGCAGTCCCCAGCTAGTTTCAAAGATATCTCATATGATGTTAATGTCTTTAGGGCGGTCTGGCTATCGTCGTGGCTATGTGTCGTCCTGGTAGTTTGTCCTCTCGTTTAGATTAACAAGATGAACCATCTGGCCGAGAGCGAAGTACGGTTCTCGAGAATATATCGATGAAAGTCTGAAAATGTTCAAGGTCACCCTCTTCGATGCTGCACATTCTTGAATTGAATTGCCAAAATTACACGTACACACAAGCTACTGCTTTTTAGCAAAACGGGCTTTGAAAAGTTGATTGAAAAAATAGAAAAGTCAGGTGAAGGAAAAAAGTTCTTTTTAAAAGAAGACACAATAAAATAGAAAGTCAAAAGTTTGAAAAGAAGATTGAAAATTAGTGAGCCAGAAGAGATTTGGATTGATTTTGTGTGAGAAAAGCGAAAAAAGGAAAAGAAGAGAGAAAAGAGTAGACGAAGAAGAAAAGATTCGCAGGAAGGAAAAGGGAAAGAAGTAGAAGCAGGAACAAAGTGCTTTGGGGGTAAAAATATTTACATATTTCAAACAAATAATTAAAGTAAGAGAGGGATTGTAAAATGTATAATATATGTGTTTCTGTTTATTTTATCTGACTTTAATATTGAACACTGCACTACCTTAATAATTGAGTGTAGGTTTTCACGACCGTTGTTAAGTGTGTTGAAACCTTCGGGCGGTTATTGCAGGGACAAGTTTCACTGATCATGCTGTAAGCTTCTTCTTTAATACAATTGATGTTTTCATAGTTTTACCCCGATTTTCATCGTCTCATTATCATCTCTCCCTCCCCCTCCCCCCCCCCATACAAAAAAGAAAGGATATTTCTATGCGATAAATGTAGCGTGAACTAAAAAATCCAGCCCATAGTAGACCAATGAAAGGGAGACGAATTCGAGTAAAAAAAAGAGAAGGAGGGGAAAGCGAATTTCGTTTAAACATGGCCTTCTTTGACCGTTCCCGCAATACCGTTGTGTATTTTTAAATTGCTGTCTGACCTTCTGAGTATTTCCACCTACGCCCGAACCGCATACCCAAGCCCTTTCAGAAATTTAACTTTTCCCTTTTCCCCCACCGACGCGGCGACATAGATTTTGCGTTGTACCACTAGAGGCCTCTCCATCCTCCCTATATACGCGCACACACATGACTTACCACTTCTTTTGAAGTTCGTTATAATTTACTTCCAGGCCAAGAGTTATCAACGACCGTCGTCGTATACAGTGTTGTACCAAAAAAAAATTTACGCCGTTTTTTGTTAATATCCATTAACCGCAATTCAATTTTTTTTATAGATCCCCCCGAAAGATAATGCGATTATCACATCCCTTCATTACAAATTCGCTACTACTGCGGTTAATTTGTTTAATAAGACGCCTAGCTAGGGTCAGAGATGTAAATCGCGTCTAATTTCGCTGTTTTTGCGACAACCGACGTTCCATAACGCAATTAAATTATTATTAGGAGAACCACGTTTCGTGCAAACCGCCCTAAAACTGCACTAAATAAGGTCGCCTATCAATCTCGAAAACCTTAATTAATATTCTATAGAATGACTGGCGGAGGCTCGTCTTCTTTTTTCCCCTTCCTCCTTCATCTCCGTCCTAAATGGCGACCAAACAACTCATTCATTCCGACGGTGAACGCGAATACCTTTAACCGCTTTAAAGCGACGTTTCGCAAAATGGTGAGGCCACACAGCCACTTAAAATTTAACTACGTACCCGCACAGTGACAGGAAAATCATTAATATTCAAGCTATTAATTCCCTCCTAGCGCCGCCGTTCGTGTCTTTATTTCGGAGCGTTTTCCATTTATAAAGGTGTAGTTGTACTCGACGACGATTCCCTGCTTTGTGCTCGACTCCTTTTTTTATCCCAGCGGTTTCATTCACGTGCCACTCTCTATTATTGTATTATAATTGTAATCGTAGTATTCAAAACTTACACTTTTAATCCTAGATCAATAATTTAATCAAGTTGTCTCCAAGACCGCAATCACAACACAAGCAAATTCGCCCCAATTTAATTCCATTTATGGATTACGCATTATGCTCACACAACATACCTATTACAAATATTTATTTAGCTCTAGCTTGCGCCTTGTCCACCGACTCCGTTTACACAGAGGGATAGAATTTTATGTTCCATACGAAATATCTGATCATCTACTTTCATGTTTCGAACATAATAAACGTATCCTACCGACTGCGCCACAATTATCTACCATCCTCTAAAAATAAAATTGAATTACGAACTTGTTCGAACATTCATGGGTATTATCGTCCCATCATCTACCTGGATTTTTAACATTTCCAACGCCGACTACGATTTTTGATATTAGATTATACGGTACGGCGATTCTGTCACCGTTTTATTAAATCCATTCGTAGTATAACGGTAGTGATCGAAGTTGGCCGCGGTCGGTACCGTAAACAAGATAATCTGATTCAAAATTAACATCTGAAAAGGCTTCCAACCATCGCTAAATCCAATTATCTAGTACCTATCTGGTACTGTTGAGGAGAGCGTGAACGGATGCAAATGAAATTCGAGTTTTATTGCGATAAATTGGACGCTAGTCGTGTTGAGTGATGGATTTCATGTCGTTTTGTTAATAATAACGTTAAAGGAGGTTGTGGTTTAAAGGAAATGGCGTGAAAAATTGAAGTGGAAAATTAATTTAGTCTCTACACTAATACATGATATATCTAACATCTTCCAAACGAATCACTTTTCATATTTCTATAACTGTCAAATTATATCTGACAGCTGTCAAAATATTACAATTGCATTACTTTTTTTAACTCTGTAGCTGGCAAAAAAATCATCTAGTTTCGTAGGATTTTAAATTGCCAACCGTCAATCTCTAACTACTCTTATTTTTATAAATAAATTCGTTTTGCAGATTTTAAATTTTTGTATCTGCCAAAACACGTCTGACAGCTGTCAACATATAGAGACAGTTACGTACGGCACAAGTTCGTGTTTATAAGCGTTTCGTTTCTGTTTTTATTTCAGGTTGTAAAACTGTAAAAGCACTTGTTTCAATCTTTTTCAGGCTGTCAAACTCTAGAAGTAGTTATTTCCTTCGACTCTTTTGAGGTGGCAAAATTATTAAAGCAGTTAGTCCCTTCATATTTTGGCAGGTGCAATGGCGAACATAATTTTGACAGCTGTCAAAACTGTAGAACCTTATTTATTTTATTTCGTACGACTTTAACTTATACTTTACATAATACAGATTTCTCTAGTTGTCAAAACACATCTGACAGCTGTCAAAATATAGAGACAGTTACGTTGGTACAATTTCGCGCTTCCAAGCGTTCCAAACATTTCTGACATCTATCAAACGTACCACAGTTGCATTTTACAATTTTGCACTAGCAAGCGTTTCAATCTTTTTCAGGCTGTCAAACTCTTATTTGGCAGATACGACTGATAAAATACTTCTGCTAACTGTCAACTTTTAAATCTAGTTATTTTTTACGATTTTAACGAGTGTAGTTGTAACATATTTCTGACATCTGCCAAACGAAATACTAATAAATAATATTTCAGATGTTTGTAGCCGTCAAAACGCATCTGACACCTGTCAAATTCTGAAGACAATTATATTTCACATTTGCAAACGTTTTCAGGTTTTATTTTTGAGGTGGCAAAAATTATAGAAGCAGTTAGTGCCTTCATATTTTGGCAGGTGCAACGGTGAACGTATTTTTGACAGCTGTCAAACTGTACAACAAGACTAATTTATTTTATTCTTTACGACTTTAACAGTTGAACTATAAAATATTTCTAAAACCTTCCAACTTACTACTACTTAACACTTTACATACTTCAGATTTCTCTAGCTGTCAAAACGTAAAAATTGTTATATTTTACAACGACGATCATATTTCTGACGGCCATCGTGCTCTAAAAACTGAGAACTAACTAAAATATTTTTGACATCTACCAAACGAAATACTTTACAGATGTCAGATGTTCGTAGCTGTCAAAACATATCTGACACCTGTTAAATTGTGATGACAATTATATTTCACATTTGCAGACGTTTTCAGCTTTTTTTTTGAGGTGGCACAATTATAAAAGCGATTACTACTTTCATATTTTGGCAGGTGCAATGGCGAACATAATTTTGACAGCTGTCAAAACTGTAGAAACTTATTTATTTTATTTTTTACGACTTAAACAGTTGAACTATAAAATACTCAAATTTCTCTAGCTGTCAAAATGAAAAATTGTTATATTTGACAATTTTCCTTTATATTTTGGCAGGTACAACGACGATCATATTTTCGACGGCCATCAACCTCTAAAACTAACTATAATTTAACGGATGTAACTATAAAATATGAAAAAAAACGATATGCTTTTCAGATTTCAGATGTTTATAGCTGTCAAAACGCATGTGATACCTGTGAAATTGTGAAGACAATTATTATATTTCACATTTAGAGGCTTCTTCAGGGTTTTTTTGTTTGAGGTGGCAAAATTATAAAAGCCGTTAATCCCTTCATATTTTGGCAGGTGCAACGGCGAACGTATTTTTGACAGCTGTCAAACTGTAAAGACTAATTTATGTTAGTTTTTACGACTTTAACAGTTGAACTGTAAAATATTTCTAATATCCGCCAACTTACTATTACTTTGGCTGCTCTTCGGTTCTTGGGTGCTCTGCCGTGTAGAAAAGTTGTGGTACTTAACGTTTCGATCATCTTGTCGTGATCTTCTTCAGAAGTGATGTTCTTCACTTCACTTCTGAAGAAGATCACGACACGGCAGAGAACCCGAGAACCGAAGAGCAGCCATCAACAGCGGCCGTGAAAGCCTGAAGACTACATTTACTATTACTTTACATACTACGATTTATCTAGCTGTCAAAACTCAGCTGACAGTTGTAAAGCTGTTATGCATATCTTATAATTCGAACGCTCTTTT